>OZ022270.1:120083207-120402877 GCA_963981305.1 Rupicapra rupicapra | reverse complement strand
CTCCACCTGGCCCTCGTGATTGCCCAACCTGGCCCACGTGATTTCCCCTGGGGGCCCACGTGATTTCCCCTGGGGGCCCACGTGATTTCCCCTGGGGGCCCACGTGATTTCCCCTGGGGGCCCACGTGATTTCCCCTGGGGGCCCACGTGATTTCCCCTGGGGGCCCACGTGATTTCCATTGGGGGCCCACGTGATTGCTCCACCTGGCCCACGTGATTGCCCCACCTGGCCCACGTGATTTCCCCTGGGGGCCCACGTGATTTCCCCTGGGGGCCCACGTGATTTCCCCTGGGGGCCCACGTGATTTCCCCTGGGGGCCCACGTGATTTCCCCTGGGGGCCCACGTGATTTCCCCTGGGGGCCCACGTGATTTCCCCTGGGGGCCCACGTGATTTCCCCTGGGGGCCCACGTGATTTCCCCTGGGGGCCCACGTGATTTCCCCTGGGGGCCCACGTGATTTCCCCTGGGGGCCCACGTGATTTCCCCTGGGGGCAAACGTGATTTCCCCTGGGGGCCCACGTGATTTCCCCTGGGGGCCCACGTGATTTCCCCTGGGGGCCCACGTGATTGCTCCACCTGGCCCACGTGATTGCCCCACCTGGCCCACGTGATTTCCCCTGGGGGCCCACGTGATTTCCCCTGGGGGCCCACGTGATTTCCCCTGGGGGCCCACGTGATTTCCCCTGGGGGCCCACGTGATTTCCCCTGGGGGCCCACGTGATTTCCCCTGGGGGCCCACGTGATTGCTCCACCTGGCCCACGTGATTGCCCCACCTGGCCCACGTGATTGCCCCACCTGGCCCACGTGATTGCACCACCTGGCCCACGTGATTTCCCCTGGGGGCCCACGTGATTTCCCCTGGGGGCCCACGTGATTTCCCCTGGGGGCCCACGTGATTTCCCCTGGGGGCCCACGTGATTGCTCCACCTGGCCCACGTGATTGCCCCACCTGGCCCACGTGATTTCCCCTGGGGGCCCACGTGATTTCCCCTGGGGGCCCACGTGATTTCCCCTGGGGGCCCACGTGATTTCCCCTGGGGGCCCACGTGATTTCCCCTGGGGGCCCACGTGATTTCCCCTGGGGGCCCACGTGATTTCCCCTGGGGGCCCACGTGATTTCCCCTGGGGGCCCACGTGATTTCCCCTGGGGGCCCACGTGATTGCTCCACCTGGCCCACGTGATTGCCCCACCTGGCCCACGTGATTTCCCCTGGGGGCCCACGTGATTTTCCCTGAGGGCCCACGTGATTTCCCCTGGGGGCCCACGTGATTTCCCCTGGGGGCCCACGTGATTTCCCCTGGGGGCCCACGTGATTTCCCCTGGGGGCCCACGTGATTTCCCCTGGGGGCCCACGTGATTTCCCCTGGGGGCCCACGTGATTTCCCCTGGGGGCCCACGTGATTGCTCCACCTGGCCCACGTGATTGCCCCACCTGGCCCACGTGATTTCCCCTGGGGGCCCACGTGATTTCCCATGGGGGCCCACGTGATTTCCCCTGGGGGCCCACGTGATTTCCCCTGGGGGCCCACGTGATTTCCCCTGGGGGCCCACGTGATTTCCCCTGGGGGCCCACGTGATTTCCCCTGGGGGCCCACGTGATTTCCCCTGGGGGCCCACGTGATTTCCCCTGGGGGCCCACGTGATTTCCCCTGGGGGCCCACGTGATTTCCCCTGGGGGCCCACGTGATTTCCCCTGGGGGCCCACGTGATTTCCCCTGGGGGCCCACGTGATTTCCCCTGGGGGCCCACGTGATTTCCCCTGGGGGCAAACGTGATTTCCCCTGGGGGCCCACGTGATTTCCCCTGGGGGCCCACGTGATTTCCCCTGGGGGCCCACGTGATTGCTCCACCTGGCCCACGTGATTGCCCCACCTGGCCCACGTGATTTCCCCTGGGGGCCCACGTGATTGCTCCACCTGGCCCACGTGATTGCCCCACCTGGCCCACGTGATTGCCCCACCTGGCCCACGTGATTGCACCACCTGGCCCACGTGATTTCCCCTGGGGGCCCACTTGATTTCCCCTGGGGGCCCCCGTGATTTCCCCTGGGGGCCCACGTGATTTCCCCTGGGGGCCCACGTGATTTCCCCTGGGGGCCCACGTGATTTCCCCTGGGGGCCCACGTGATTTCCCCTGGGGGCCCACGTGATTTCCCCTGGGGGCAAACGTGATTTCCCCTGGGGGCCCACGTGATTTCCCCTGGGGGCCCACGTGATTTCCCCTGGGGGCCCACGTGATTGCTCCACCTGGCCCACGTGATTGCCCCACCTGGCCCACGTGATTTCCCCTGGGGGCCCACGTGATTTCCCCTGGGGGCCCACGTGATTTCCCCTGGGGGCCCACGTGATTTCCCCTGGGGGCCCACGTGATTTCCCCTGGGGGCCCACGTGATTTCCCCTGGGGGCCCACGTGATTGCTCCACCTGGCCCACGTGATTGCCCCACCTGGCCCACGTGATTGCCCCACCTGGCCCACGTGATTGCACCACCTGGCCCACGTGATTTCCCTGGGGGCCCACGTGATTTCCCCTGGGGGCCCACGTGATTTCCCCTGGGGGCCCACGTGATTTCCCCTGGGGGCCCACGTGATTGCTCCACCTGGCCCACGTGATTGCCCCACCTGGCCCACGTGATTTCCCCTGGGGGCCCACGTGATTTCCCATGGGGGCCCACGTGATTTCCCCTGGGGGCCCACGTGATTTCCCCTGGGGGCCCACGTGATTTCCCCTGGGGGCCCACGTGATTTCCCCTGGGGGCCCACGTGATTTCCCCTGGGGGCCCACGTGATTTCCCCTGGGGGCCCACGTGATTTCACCTGGGGGCCCACGTGATTTCCCCTGGGGGCCCACGTGATTGCTCCACCTGGCCCACGTGATTGCCCCACCTGGCCCACGTGATTTCCCCTGGGGGCCCACGTGATTTCCCCTGGGGGCCCACGTGATTTCCCCTGGGGGCCCACGTGATTTCCCCTGGGGGCCCACGTGATTTCCCCTGGGGGCCCACGTGATTTCCCCTGGGGGCCCACGTGATTTCCCCTGGGGGCACACGTGATTGCTCCACCTGGCCCACGTGATTGCCCCACCTGGCCCACGTGATTTCCCCTGGGGGCCCACGTGATTTCCCCTGGGGGCCCACGTGATTTCCCCTGGGGGCCCACGTGATTTCCCCTGGGGGCCCACGTGATTTCCCCTGGGGGCCCACGTGATTTCCCCTGGGGGCCCACGTGATTTCCCCTGGGGGCCCACGTGATTTCCCCTGGGGGCCCACGTGATTTCACCTGGGGGCCCACGTGATTTCCCCTGGGGGCCCACGTGATTGCTCCACCTGGCCCACGTGATTGCCCCACCTGGCCCACGTGATTTCCCCTGGGGGCCCACGTGATTTCCCCTGGGGGCCCACGTGATTTCCCCTGGGGGCCCACGTGATTTCCCCTGGGGGCCCACGTGATTTCCCCTGGGGGCCCACGTGATTGCTCCACCTGGCCCACGTGATTGCCCCACCTGGCCCACGTGATTTCCCCTGGGGGCCCACGTGATTTCCCCTGGGGGACCACGTGATTTCCCCTGGGGGCCCACGTGATTTCCCCTGGGGGCCCACGTGATTTCCCCTGGCGGCCCACGTGATTTCCCCTGGGGGCCCACGTGATTTCCCCTGGGGGCCCACCTGATTTCCCCTGGGGGCCCACGTGATTGCTCCCCCTGGCCCACGTGATTGCCCCACCTGGCCCACGTGATTGCCCCACCTGGCCCACGTGATTGCACCACCTGGCCCACGTGATTTCCCGTGGGGGCCCACGTGATTTCCCCTGGGGGCCCACGTGATTTCCCCTGGGGGCCCACGTGATTTCCCCTGGCGGCCCACGTGATTTGCCCTGGGGGCCCACGTGATTTCCCCTGGGGGCCCACGTGATTTCCCCTGGGGGCCCACGTGATTTCCCCTGGGGGCCCACGTGATTTCCCCTGGGGGCCCACGTGATTTCCCCTGGGGGCCCACGTGATTTCCCCTGGGGGCCCACGTGATTTCCCCTGGGGGCCCACGTGATTTCCCCTGGGGGCCCACGTGATTTCCCCTGGCGGCCCACGTGATTTGCCCTGGGGGCCCACGTGATTTCCCCTGGGGGCCCACGTGATTTCCCCTGGGGGCCCACGTGATTGCTCCACCTGGCCCACGTGATTGCCCCACCTGGCCCACGTGATTGCCCCACCTGGCCCACGTGATTTCCCCTGGGGGCCCACGTGATTTCCCCTGGTGGCCCACGTGATTTCCCCTGGGGGCCCACGTGATTTCCCCTGGGGGCCCACGTGATTTACCCTGGGGGCCCACGTGATTTCCCCTGGGGGCCCACGTGATTTCCCCTGGGGGCCCAAGTGATTTGCCCTGGGGGCCCTCGTGATTTCGCCTGGGGGCCCACGTGATTGCCCCACCTGGCCCACGTGATTGCCCCACCTGGCCCACGTGATTTCCCCTGGGGGCCCACGTGATTTCCCCTGGGGGCCCACGTGATTGCTCCACCTGGCCCACGTGATTGCCCCACCTGGCCCACGTGATTTCCCCTGGGGGCCCACGTGATTTCCCCTGGGGACCCACGTGATTTCCCCTGGGGGCCCACGTGATTTCCCCTGGGGGCCAACGTGATTTCACCTGGGGGCCCACGTGATTTCCCCTGGGGGCCCACGTGATTGCTCCACCTGGCCCAAGTGTTTTCCCCTGGGGGCCCACGTGATTTCCCCTGGGGGCCCACGTGATTTCCCCTGGGGGCCCACGTGATTTCCCCTGGGGGCCCACGTAATTTCCCCTGGGGGCCCACGTGATTTCCCCTGGGGGACCACGTGATTTCCCCTGGGGGCCCACGTGATTTCACCTGGGGGCCCACATGATTGTCCCACCTGGCCCACGTGATTTCCCCTGGGGGCCCAGGTGATTTCCCCTGGGGGCCCACGTGATTTCCCCTGGGGGCCCACGTGATTTCCCCTGGGGGCCCACGTGATTTCCCCTGGCGGCCCACGTGATTTGCCCTGGGGGCCCACGTGATTTCCCCTAGGGGCCCACGTGATTTCCCCTGGGGGCCCACGTGATTGCTCCACCTGGCCCACGAAATTGCCCCACCTGGCCCACGTGATTGCCCCACCTGGCCCACGTGATTTCCCCTGGGGGCCCACATGATTTCCCCTGGGGGCCCACGTGATTTCCCCTGGGGGCCCACGTGATTACCCTGGGGCCCCACGTGATTTCCCCTGGGGGCCCACGTGATTGCTCCACCTGGACCACGTGATTGCCCCACCTGGCCCACGTGATTTCCCCTGGGGGCCCACGTGATTTCCCCTGGGGGCCAACGTGATTTCCCCTGGGGGCCCACGTGATTTCCCCTGGGGGCCCACGTGATTTCCCCTGGGGGCCCACGTGATTTCCCCTGGGGGCCCACGTGATTTGCCCTGGGGGCCCACGTGATTTACCCTGGGGGCCCACGTGATTTCCCCTGGGGGCCCACGTGATTTCCCCTGGGGGCCCACGTGATTGCTCCACCTGGCCCAAGTGATTGCCCCACCTGGCCCACGTGATTTCCCCTGGGGGCCCACGTGATTTCCCCTGGGGGCCCACGTGATTGCTCCACCTGGCCCAAGTGATTGCCCCACCTGGCCCACGTGATTTCCCCTGGGGGCCCACGTGATTTCCCCTGGGGGCCCACGTGATTTCCCCTGGGGGCCCACGTGATTTCCCCTGGGGGCCCACGTGATTTCCCCTGGGGGCCCACGTGATTTCACCTGGGGGCCCACATGATTGCCCCACCTGGCCCACGTGATTTCCCCTGGGGGCCCACGTGATTTCCCCTGGGGGCCCACGTGATTTCCCCTGGGGGCCCACGTGATTTCCCCTGGGGGCCCACGTGATTTCCCCTGGGGCCCGACGTGATTGCTCCACCTGGCCCACGTGATTGCCCCACCTGGCCCACGTGATTTCCCCTGGGGGCCCACGTGATTTCCCCTGGGGGCCCACGTGCTTTCCCCTGGGGGCCCACGTGATTTCCCCTGGGGGCCCACGTGATTTCCCCTGGGGGCCCACGTGATTTCCCCTGGGAGCCCACGTGATTTCCCCTGGGGGCCCACGTGATTTCCCCTGGCGGCCCACGTGATTTGCCCTGGGGGCCCACGTGATTTCCCCTGGGGGCCCACGTGATTTCCCCTGGGGGCCCACGTGATTGCTCCACCTGGCCCACGTGATTGCCCCACCTGGCCCACGTGATTGCCCCACCTGGCCCACGTGATTTCCCCTGGGGGCCCACATGATTTCCCCTGGGGGCCCACGTGATTTCCCCTGGGGGCCCACGTGATTTCCCCTGGGGGCCCACGTGATTTCCCCTGGGGGCCCACGTGATTTCCCCTGGGGGCCCACGTGATTTCCCCTGGGGGCCCACGAGATTTGCCCTGGGGGCCCTCGTGATTTCGCCTGGGGGCCCACGTGATTGCCCCACCTGGCCCACGTGATTGCCCCACCTGGCCCACGTGATTTCCCCTGGGGGCCCACGTGATTTCCCCTGGGGGCCCACGTGATTGCTCCACCTGGCCCACGTGATTGCCCCACCTGGCCCACGTGATTTCCCCTGGGGGCCCACGTGATTTCCCCTGGGGGCCCACGTGATTTCCCCTGGGGGCCCACGTGATTTACCCTGGGGGCCCACGTGATTTCCCCTGGGGGCCCACGTGATTTCCCCTGGGGGCCCACGTGATTTCCCCTGGGTGCCCACGTGATTTCCCCTGGCGGCCCACGTGATTTGCCCTGGGGGCCCACGTGATTTCCCCTGGGGGCCCACGTGATTTCCCCTGGGGGCCCACGTGATTGCTCCACCTGGCCCACGTGATTGCCCCACCTGGCCCACGTGATTGCCCCACCTGGCCCACGTGATTTCCCCACCTGGCCCACGTGATTTCCCCTGGGGGCCCACGTGATTTCCCCTGGGGGCCCACGTGATTGCTCCACCTGGCCCACGTGATTGCCCCACCTGGCCCACGTGATTTCCCCTGGGGGCCCACGTGATTTCCCCTGGGGACCCACGTGATTTCCCCTGGGGGCCCACGTGATTTCCCCTGGGGGCCAACGTGATTTCACCTGGGGGCCCACGTGATTTCCCCTGGGGGCCCACGTGATTGCTCCACCTTGCCCAAGTGATTGCCCCACCTGGCCCACGTGATTTCCCCTGGGGGCCCACGTGATTTCCCCTGGGGGCCCACGTGATTTCCCCTGGGGGCCCACATAATTTCCCCTGGGGGCCCACGTGATTTCCCCTGGGGGACCACGTGATTTCCCCTGGGGGCCCACGTGATTTCACCTGGGGGCCCACATGATTGCCCCACCTGGCCCACGTGATTTCCCCTGGGGGCCCAGGTGATTTCCCCTGGGGGCCCACGTGATTTCCCCTGGGGGCCCACGTGATTTCCCCTGGGGGCCCACGTGATTTCCCCTGGGGGCCCACGTGATTTCCCCTGGGGGCCCACGTGATTACCCTGGGGCCCCACGTGATTTCCCCTGGGGGCCCACGTGATTGCTCCACCTGGCCCACGTGATTGCCCCACCTGGCCCACGTGATTTCCCCTGGGGGCCCACGTGATTTCCCCTGGGGGCCCACGTGATTTCCCCTGGGGGCCCACGTGATTTCCCCTGGGGGCCCACGTGATTTCCCCTGGGGGTCCACGTGATTTCCCCTGGGGGCCCACGTGATTTCCCCTGGGGGCTCACGTGATTTCCCCTGGGGGCCCACGTGATTTCCCCTGGGGGCCCACGTGATATCCCCTGGGGGCCCACGTGATTGCTCCACCTGGCCCACGTGATTGCCCCACCTGGCCCACGTGATTTCCCCTGGGGGCCCACGTGATTTCCCCTGGGGCCCACGTGATTTCCCCTGGGGGCCCACGTGATTTCCCCTTGGGGCCCACGTGATTTCCCCTGGGGGCCCACGTGATTTCCCCTGGGGGCGCACGTGATTTCCCCTGGGGGCCCACGTGATTTCCCCTGGGGGCCCACGTGATTTCCCCTGGAGGCCCACGTGATTTCCCCTGGGGGTCCACGTGATTTCCCCTGGGGGCCCACGTGATTTACCCTGGCGGCCCACGTGATTTGCCCTGGGGGCCCACGTTATTTCCCCTGGGGGCCCACGTGATTTCCCCTGGGGGCCCACGTGATTGCTCCACCTGGCCGACGTGATTGCCCCACCTCGCCCACGTGATTGCCCCACCTGGCCCACGTGATTTCCCCCGGGGGCCCACGTGATTTCCCCTGGGGGTCCACGTGATTTCCCCTGGGGGCCCACGTGATTTACCCTGGGGGCCCACGTGATTTCCCCTGGGGGCCCACGTGATTTCCCCTGGGGGCCCACGTGATTTCCCCTGGGGGCCCACGTGATTTCCCCTGGGGGCCCTCGTGATTTCCCCTGGGGGCCCACGTGATTGCCCCACCTGGCCCACGTGATTGCCCCACCTGGCCCACGTGATTTCCCCTGGGGGCCCATGTGATTTCCCCTGGGGGCCCACGTGATTTCCCCTGGGGGCCCACGTGATTGCTCCACCTGGCCCACGTGATTGCCCCACATGGCCCATGTGATTTCCCCTGGGGGCCCACGTGATTTCCCCTGGGGGCCCACGTGATTTCCCCTGGGGGCCCACGTGATTTCCCCTGGGGACCCACGTGATTTCCCCTGGGGGCCCACGTGATTTCCCCTGGGGGCCGACGTGATTTCCCCTGGGGGCCCACGTGATTGCTCCACCTGGCCCACGTGATTGCCCCACCTGGCCCACGTGATTTCCCCTGGGGGCCCACGTGATTTCCCCTGGGGGCCCACGTGATTACCCCTGGGGGACCACGTGATTTCCCCTGGGGGCCCACGTGATTTCCCCTGGGTGCCCACGTGATTTCCCCTGCGGGCCCACGTGATTTCCCCTTGGGGCCCACGTGATTTCCCCTGGGGGCCCACGTGATTTCCCCTGGGGGCCCACGTGATTTCCCCTGGGGGCCCACGTGATTGCCCCACCTGGCCCACATGATTGTCCCACCTGGCCCACGTGATTTCCCCTGCGGGCCCACGTGATTTCCCCTGGGGGCCCACGTGATTTCCCCTGGGGGCCCACGTGATTTCCCCTGGGGGCCCACGTGATTTCCCCTGGGGGCCCACGTGATTGCTCCACCTGGCCCACGTGATTGCCCCACCTGGCCCACGTGATTGCCCCACCTGGCCCACGTGATTTCCCCTGGGGGCCCACGTGATTTCTCCACCTGGCCCACGTGATTGCCGCACCTGGCCCACGTGTTTGCCCCACCTGGCCCACGTGATTTCCCCTGGGGGCCCACGTGATTTCCCCTGGGGGCCCACGTGATTTCCCCTGTGGGCCCACGTGATTTCCCCTGGGGCCCCACGTGATTGCCCCACCTGGCCCACGTGATTTCCCCTGGAGGCCCACGTGATTTCCCCTGGGGGACCACGTGATTTCCCGTGGGGGCCCACGTGATTTCCCCTGGGGGCCCACGTGATTTCACCTGGGGGCCCACGTGATTGCCCTACCTGGCCCACGTGATTTCCCCTGGGGGCCCACGTGATTTCCCCTGGGGGCCCACGTGATTTCCCCTGGGGGCCCACGTGATTTCCCCTGGGGGCCCACGTGATTTCCCCTGGGGGCCCACGTGATTGCCACACCTGGCCCACGTGATTTCCCCTGGGGGCCCACGTGATTTCCCCTGGGGGCCCACGTGATTTCCCCTGGGGGCCCACGTGATTTCCCCTGGGGGCCCACGTGATTTCCCCTGGGGGCCCACGTGATTGCACCTGGGGGCCCACGTGATTTCCCCTGGGGGCCCACGTGATTGCTCCACCTGGCCCACGTGATTGCCACACATGGCCCACGTGATTTCCCCAGGGGGCCCACGTGATTTCCCCTGGGGACCCACGTGATTTCACCTGGGGGCCCACGTGATTTCACCAGGGGGCCCACCTGATTTCCCCTGGGGGCCCACGTGATTTCCCCTGGGGGCCCACGTGATTTCCCCTGGGGGCCCACGTGATTTCCCCTGGCGGCCCACGTGATTTGCCCTGGGGGCCCACGTGATTTCCCCTGGGGGCCCACGTGATTGCTCCACCTGGCCCACGTGATTGCCCCACCTGGCCCACGTGATTGCCCCACCTGGCCCACGTGATTTCCCCTGGGGGCCCACGTGATTTCCCCTGGGGGCCCACGAGATTTCCCCTGGGGGCCCACGTGATTTCCCCTGGGGGCCCACGTGATTTCCCCTGGGGGCCCACGTGATTTCCCCTGGGGGCCCACGTGATTTCCCCTGGGGGCCCACGTGATATCCCCTGGGGGCCCACGTGATAGCTCCACCTGGCCCACGTGATTGCCCCACCTGGCCCACGTGATTGCCCCACCTGGCCCACGTGATTTCCCCTGGGGGCCCACGTGATTTCCCCTGGGGGCCCACGTGATATCCCCTGGGGGCCCACGTGATTTCACCTGGGGGCCCACGTGATTTCCCCTGGGGGCCCACGTGATTGCTCCACCTGGCCCACGTGATTGCCCCACCTGGCCCACGTGTTTGCCCCACCTGGCCCACGTGATTTCCCCTGGGGGCCCACGTAATTTCCCCTGGGGGCCCACGTGATTTCCCCTGGGGGCCCATGTGATGTCCCCTGGGGGCCCACGTGATTTACCCTGGGGGTCCACGTGATTTCCCCTGGGGGCCCACGTGATTTCCCCTGGGGGCCCACGTGAATTCCCCTGGGGGCCCACGTGATTTCCCCTGGGGGCCCACGTGATTTGCCCTGGGGGCCCACGTGATTTCCACTGGGGGCCCACGTGATTTCCCCTGGGGGCCCACGTGATTTCCCCTGGGGGCCCACGTGATTGCTCCACCTGGCCCACGTGATTGCCCCACTTGGCCCACGTGATTGCCCCACCTGGCCCACGTGATTTCCCCTGGGGGCCCACGTGATTTCCCCTGGGGGCCCACGTGATTTCCCCTGGGGGCCCACGTGATTTCCCCTGGGTGCCCACGTGATTTCCCCTGGGTGCCCACGTGATTTCCCCTGGGGGCACACGTGATTTCCCCTGGGGGCCCACGTGATTTCCCCTGGCGGCCCTCGTGATTTCCCCTGGGGGCCCACGTGATTGCTCCACCTGGCCCACGTGATTGCCCCACCTGGCCCACGTGATTTCCCCTGGGGGCCCAAGTGATTTCCCCTGGGGGCCCACGTGATTTCCCCTGGGGTCCCACGTGATTTCCCCTGGGGGCCCACGTGATTTCCCCTGGGGGCCCACGTGATTTCCCCTGGGGGCCCACGTGATTTCCCCTGGGGGCCCACGTGATTTCCCCTGGGGGCCCACGTGATTTCACCTGGGGGCCCACGTGATTGCTCCACCTGGCCCACGTGATTGCCCCACCTGGCCCACGTGATTTCCCCTGGGGGCCCACGTGATTTCCCCTGGGTGCCCACGTTATTTCCCCTGGGGGCCCACGTGATTTCCCCTGGGGGCCCACGTGATTTCCCCTGGGGGCCCACGTGATTTCCCCTGGGGGCCCACGTGATTTCCCCTGGGGGCCCACGTGATTTCACCTGGGGGCCCACATGATTGCCACACCTGGCCCACGTGATTTCTCCTGGGGGCCCACGTGATTTCCCCTGGGGGCCCACGTGATTTCCCCTGGGGGCCCACGTGATTTGCCCTGGGGGCCCACGTGATTTCCCCTGGGGGCCCACGTGATTTCCCCTGGGGGCCCACGTGATTTCCCCTGGGGGCCCACGTGATTGCTCCACCTGGCCCACGTGATTGCCCCACCTGGCCCACGTGATTGCCCCACCTGGCCCACGTGATTTCCCCTGGGGGCCCACGTGATTTCCCCTGGGGGCCCACGTGATTTCCCCTGGGGGCCCACGTGATTTCCCCTGGGGGCCCACGTGATTTCCCCTGGGGGCCCACGTGATTTCCCCTGGGGGCCCACGTGATTTCCCCTGGGGGCCCACGTGATTTCCCCTGGCGGCCCTCGTGATTTGCCCTGGGGGCCCACGTGATTTCCCCCGGGGGCCCATGTGATTTCCCCTGGGGGCCCACGTGATTGCTCCACCTGGCCCACGTGATTGCCCCACCTGGCCCACGTGATTGCCCCACCTGGCCCACGTGATTTCCCCTGGGGGCCCACGTGATTTCCCCTGGGGGCCCACGTGATTTCCCCTGGGGGCCCACGTGATTGCCCCTGGGGGCCCACGTGATTTCCCCTGGGGGCCCACGTGATTTCCCCTGGGGGCCCACGTGATTTCCCCTGGGGGCCCACGTGATTTCCCGTGGGGGCCCACGTGATTTGCCCTGGGGGCCCTCGTGATTTCCCCTGGGGGCCCACGTGATTGCCCCACCTGGCCCACGTGATTGCCCCACCTGGCCCACGTGATTTCCCCTGGGGGCCCACGTGATTTCCCCTGGGGGCCCACGTGATTGCTCCACCTGGCCCACGTGATTGCCCCACCTGGCCCACGTGATTTCCCCTGGGGGCCCAAGTGATTTCCCCTGGGGGCCCACGTGATTTCCCCTGGGGGCCCACGTGATTTCCCCTGGGGGCCCACGTGATTTCCCCTGGGGGCCCGCGTGATTTCCCCTGGGGGCCCACGTGATTTCCCCTGGGGGCCCACGTGATTTCCCCTGGGGGCCCACGTGATTTCACCTGGGGGCCCACGTGATTGCTCCACCTGGCCCACGTGATTGCCCCACCTGGCCCACGTGATTTCCCATGGGGGCCCACGTGATTTCCCCTGGGGGCCCACGTTATTTCCCCTGGGGGCCCACGTGATTTCCCCTGGGGGCCCACGTGATTTCCCCTGGGGGCCCATGTGATTTCCCCTGGGGGCCCACGTGATTTCCCCTGGGGGCCCACATGATTGCCCCACCTGGCCCACGTGATTTCCCCTGGGGGCCCACGTGATTTCCCCTGGGGGCCCACGTGATTTCCCCTGGGGGCCCACGTGATTTCCCCTGGGGGCCCACGTGATTTCCCCTGGGGCCCCACGTGATTGCCCCACCTGGCCCACGTGATTTCCCCTGGAGGCCCACGTGATTTCCCCTGGGGGACCACGTGATTTCCCGTGGGGGCCCACGTGATTTCCCCTGGGGGCCCACGTGATTTCACCTGGGGGCCCACGTGATTGCCCCACCTGGCCCACGTGATTTCCCCTGGGGGCCCACGTGATTTCCCCTGGGGGCCCACGTGATTTCCCCTGGGGGCCCACGTGATTTCCCCTGGGGGCCCACGTGATTTACCCTGGGGGCCCACGTGATTGGCCCTGGGGGCCCACGTGATTGCCCCACCTGGCCCACGTGATTTCCCCTGGGGGCCCACGTGATTTCCCCTGGGGGCCCACGTGATTTCCCCTGGGGGCCCACGTGATTTCCCCTGGGGGCCCACGTGATTTCCCCTGGGGGCCCACGTGATTTCCCCTGGGGGCCCACGTGATTGCCACACCTGGCCCACGTGATTTCCCCTGGGGGCCCACGTGATTTCCCCTGGGGGCCCACGTGATTTCCCCTGGGGGCCCACGTGATTTCCCCTGGGGGCTCACGTGATTGCACCTGGGGGCCCACGTGATTTCCCCTGGGGGCCCACGTGATTGCTCCACCTGGCCCACGTGATTGCCCCACCTGGCCCACGTGATTTCCCCAGGGGGCCCACGTGATTTCCCCTGGGGGCCCACGTGATTTCACCTGGGGGCCCACGTGATTTCCCCTGGGGGCCCACGTGATTTCCCCTGGGGGCCCACGTTAATTCCCCTGGGGGCCCACGTGATTTCCCCAGGGGGCCCACGTGATTTCCCCTGGGGGCCCACGTGATTTCCCCTGGGGGCCCACGTGATTTCCCCTGGGGGCCCACGTGATTTCCCCTGGCGGCCCACGTGATTTGCCCTGGGGACCCACGTGATTTCCCCTGGGGGCCCACGTGATTGCTCCACCTGGCCCACGTGATTGCCCCACCTGGCCCACGTGATTGCCCCACCTGGCCCACGTGATTTCCCCTGGGGGCCCACGTGATTTCCCCTGAGGGCCCACGTGATTTCCCCTGGGGGCCCACGTGATTTCCCCTGGGGGCCCACGTGATTTCCCCTGGGGGCCCACGTGATTTCCCCTGGGGGCCCACGTGATATCCCCTGGGGGCCCACGTGATTGCTCCACCTGGCCGACGTGATTGCCCCACCTGGCCCACGTGATTGCCCCACCTGGCCCACGTGATTTCCCCTGGGGGCCCACGTGATTTCCCCTGGGGGCCCACGTGATTTCCCCTGGGGGCCCACGTGATTTCCCCTGGGGGCCCACGTGATTTCGCCTGGGGGCCCACGTGATTGCTCCACCTGGCCCACGTGATTGCCCCACCTGGCCCACGTGTTTGCCCCACCTGGCCCACGTGATTTCCCCTGGGGGCCCACGTAATTTCCCCTGGGGGCCCACGTGATTTCCCCTGGGGGCCCATGTGATGTCCCCTGGGGGCCCACGTGATTTACCCTGGGGGTCCACGTGATTTCCCCTGGGGGCCCACGTGATTTCCCCTGGGGGCCCACGTGATTTCCCCTGGGGGCCCACGTGATTGCTCCACCTGTCCCACGTGATTGCCCCACCTGGCCCACGTGATTTCCCCTGGGGGCCCACATGATTTCCCCTGGGGGCCCACGTGATTTACCCTGGGGGCACACGTGATTTCCCCTGGGGGCCCAGGTGAATTCCCCTGGGGGCCCACGTGATTTCCCCTGGGGGCCCACGTGATTTGCCCTGGGGGCCCACGTGATTTCCCCTGGGGGCCCACGTGATTTCCCCTGGGGGCCCACGTGATTTCACCTGGGGGCCCACGTGATTGCTCCACCTGGCCCACGTGATTGCCCCACCTGGCCCACGTGATTGCCCCACCTGGCCCACGTGATTTCCCCTGGGGGCCCACGTGATTTCCCCTGGGGGCCCACGTGATTTCCCCTGGGGGCCCACGTGATTTCCCCTGGGGGCCCACGTGATTTCCCCTGGGAGCCCACGTGATTTCCACTGGGGGCCCACGTGATTTGCCCTGGGGGCCCACGTGATTGCTCCACCTGGCCCACGTGATTGCCCCACCTGGCCCACGTAATTTCCCCTGGGGGCGCAAGTGATTTCCCCTGGGGGCCCACGTGATTTCCCTAGGGGGCCCACATGATTTCCCCTGGGGGCCCACGTGATTTCCCCTGGGGGCCCACGTGATTTCCCCTGGGGGCCCACGTGATTTCCCCTGGGGGGCCACGTGATTTCCCCTGGGGGCCCACGTGATTTCACCTTGGGGCCCACGTGATTGCTCCACCTGGCCCACGTGATTGCCCCACCTGGCCCACGTGATTTCCCCTGGGGGCCCACGTGATTTCCCCTTGGGGCCCACGTTATTTCCCCTGGGGGCCCACGTGATTTCCCCTGGGGGCCCAAGTGATTTCCCCTGGGGGCCCACGTGATTTCCCCTGGGGGCCCACGTGATTTCCCCTGGGGGCCCACGTGATTTCACCTGGGGGCCCACATGATTGCCCCACCTGGCCCACGAGATTTCCCCTGGGGGCCCACGTGATTTCCCCTGGGGGCCCACGTGATTTCCCCTGGGGGCCCACGTGATTTCCCCTGGGGGCCCACGTGATTTCCCCTGGGGCCCCACGTGATTGCCCCACCTGGCCCACGTGATTTCCCCTGGAGGCCCACGTGATTTCCCCTGGGGGACCACGTGATTTCCCGTGGGGGCCCACGTGATTTCCCCTGGGGGCCCACGTGATTTCACCTGGGGGCCCACGTGATTGCCCCACCTGGCCCACGTGATTTCCCCTGGGGGCCCACGTGATTTCCCCTGGGGGCCCACGTGATTTCCCCTGGGGGCCCACGTGATTTCCCCTGGGGGCCCACGTGATTTCACCTGGGGGCCCACGTGATTGCTCCACCTGGCCCACGTGATTGCCCCACCTGGCCCACGTGATTGCCCCACCTGGCCCACGTGATTTCCCCTGGGGGCCCACGTGATTTCCCCTGGGGGCCCACGTGATTTCCCCTGGGGGCCCACGTGATTTCCCCTGGGGGCCCACGTGATTTCCCCTGGGGGCCCACGTGATTTCCCCTGGGGGCCCACGTGATTTCCCCTGGGGGCCCACGTTATTTCCCCTGGCGGCCCTCGTGATTTGCCCTGGGGGCACACGTGATTTCCCCCGGGGGCCCACGTGATTTCCCCTGGGGGCCCACGTGATTGCTCCTGGGGGCCCACGTGATTGCCCCACCTGGCCCACGTGATTGCCCCACCTGGCCGACGTGATTTCCCCTGGGGGCCCACGTGATTTCCCCTGGGGTCCCACGTGATTTCCCCTGGGGGCCCACGTGATTTCCCCTGGGGGCCCACGTGATTTCCCCTGGGGGCCCACGTGATTTCCCCTGGGGGCCCACGTGATTTCCCCTGGGGGCCCACGTGATTTCCCCTGGGGGCCCCCGTGATTTGCCCTGGGGGCCCTCGTGATTTCCCCTGGGGGCCCACGTGATTGCCCCACCTGGCCCACGTGATTGCCCCACCTGGCCCACGTGATTTCCCCTGGGGGCCCACGTGATTTCCCCTGGGGGCCCACGTGATTGCTCCACCTGGCCCACGTGATTGCCCCACCTGGCCCACGTGATTTCCCCTGGGGGCCCAAGTGATTTCCCCTGGGGGCCCACGTGATTTCCCTAGGGGGCCCACATGATTTCCCCTGGGGGCCCACGTGATTTCCCCTGGGGGCCCACGTGATTTCCCCTGGGGGCCCACGTGATTTCCCCTGGGGGCCCACGTGATTTCACCTGGGGGCCCACGTGATTTCACCTGGGGGCCCACGTGATTGCTCCACCTGGCCCACGTGATTGCCCCACCTGGCCCACGTGATTTCCCCTGGGGGCCCACGTGATTTCCCCTGGGGGCCCACGTTATTTCCCCTGGGGGCCCACGTGATTTCCCCTGGGGGCCCACGTGATTTCCCCTGGGGGCCCACGTGATTTCCCCTGGGGGCCCACGTGATTTCCCCTGGGGGCCCACGTGATTTCACCTGGGGGCCCACATGATTGCCCCACCTGGCCCACGTGATTTCCCCTGGGGGCCCACGTGATTTCCCCTGGGGGCCCACGTGATTTCCCCTGGGGGCCCACGTGATTTCCCCTGGGGGCCCACGTGATTTCCCCTGGGGGGCCACGTTAATTCCCCTGGGGGCCCACGTGATTTCCCCATGGGGCCCACGTGATTTACCCTGGGGGCCCACGTGATTTCCCCTGGGGGCCCACGTGATTTCCCCTGGGGGCCCACGTGATTTCCCCTGGCGGCCCACGTGATTTCCCCTGGGGGCCCACGTGATTTCCCCTGGGGGCCCACGTGATTTCCCCTGGGGGCCCACGTGATTGCTCCCCTGGGGGCCCTCGTGATTGCCCCACCTGGCCCACGTGATTGCCCCACCTGGCCCACGTGATTTCCCCTGGGGGCCCACGTGATTTCCCCTGGGGGCCCACGTGATTTCCCCTGGGGGCCCACGTGATTTCCCCTGGGGGCCCACGTGATTTCCCCTGGGGGCCCACGTGATTTCCCCTGGGGGCCCACGTGATATCCCCTGGGGGCACACGTGATTGCTCCCTGGGGGCCCACGTGATTGCCCCACCTGGCCCACGTGATTGCCCCACCGGGCCCACGTGATTTCCCCTGGGGGCCCACGTGATTTCCCCTGGGGGCCCACGTGATTTGCCCTGGGGGCCCACGTGATTTCCCCTGGGGGCCCACGTGATTTCCCCTGGGGGCCCACGTGATTGCTCCACCTGGCCCACGTGATTGCCCCACCTGGCCCACGTGTTTGCCCCACCTGGCCCACGTGATTTCCCCTGGGGGCCCACGGAATTTCCCCTGGGGGCCCACGTGATTTCCCCTGGGGGCCCACGTGATTTCCCCTGGGGGCCCACGTGATTTCCCCTGGGGGCCCACGTGATTTCCCCTGGGGGCCCACGTGATTTCCCCTGGGGGCCCACGTGATATCCCCTGGGGGCCCACGTGATTTCCCCTGGCGGCCCACGTGATTTGCCCTGGGGGCCCACGTGATTTCCCCTGGGGGCCCACGTGATTTCCCCTGGGGGCCCACGTGATTGCTCCACCTGGCCCACGTGATTTCCCCACCTGGCCCACTTGATTGCCCCACCTGGCCCACGTGAATTCCCCTGGGGGCCCACGTGATTTCCCCTGGGGGCCCACGTGATTTCCCCTGGGGACCCACGTGATTTCCACTGGTGGCCCACGTGATTTCCCCTGGGGGCCCACGTGATTTGCCCTGGGGGCCCACGTGATTTCCCCTGGGGGACCACGTGATTTGCCCTGGGGGCCCAAGAGATTTCACCTGGGGGCCCACCTGATTGCCCCACCTGGCCCACGTGATTGCCCCACCTGGCCCACGTGATTTTCCCTGGGGGCCCACGTGATTGCTCCACTTGGCCCACGTGATTGCCCCACCTGGCCCACATGATTGCCCCACCTGGCCCACGTGATTTCCCCTGGGGGCCCACGTGATTTCCCCTGGGGGCCCACGTGAATTCCCCTGGGTGCCCACGTTATTTCCCCTGGGGGCCCACGTGATTTCCCCTGGGGGCCCACGTGATTTCCCCTGGGGGCCCACGTGATTGCCCCACCTGGCCCACGTGATTTCCCCTGGGGGCCCACGTGATTTCCACTGGGGGCCCACGTGATTTCCCCTGGGGGCCCACGTGATTGCCCCACCTGGCCCACGTGATTGCCCCACCTGGCCCACGTGATTGCCCCACCTGGCCCACGTGATTTCCCCTGGGGGCCCACGAGATTTCCCCTGGGGGCCCACGTGATTTCCCCTGGGGGCCCACGTGATTTCCCCTGGGGGCCCACATGATTTCCCCTGGGGCCCCACGTGATTGCCCCACCTGGCCCACGTGATTTCCCCTGGGGGCCCACGTGATTTCCCCTGGGGGCCCACGTGATTTCCCCTGGGGGCCCACGTGATTTCCCCTGGGGGCCCACGTGATTTCCCCTGGGGGCCCACGTGATTTCCCATGGGGGCCCACGTGATTTTCCCTGGGGGCCCACGTGATTTCCCCTGGGGGCCCACGTGATTGCTCCACCTGGCCCACGTGATTGCCCCACCTGGCCCACGTGATTTCCACTGGGGGCCCACGTGATTTCCCCTGGGGGCCCACGTGATTTCCCCTGGGGGCCCAACTGATTTCCCCTGGGGGCCCACGTGATTTCCCCTGGGGGCCCACATGATTTCCCCTGGGGGCCCATGTGATTTCCCTTGGGGGCCCACGTGATTTCCCCTGGGGGCCCACGTGATTTCCCCTGGGGCCCCACGTGATTGCCCCACCTGGCCCACGTGATTTCCCCTGGGGGCCCACGTGATTTCCCCTGGGGTCCCACGTGATTTCCCCTGGGGGCCCACGAGATTTCCCTACCTGGCCCACGTGATTGCCCCACCTGGTCCACGTGATTTCCCCTGGGGGCCCACGTGAATTCCCCTGGGGTCCCACGTGATTTCCCCTGGGGACCTACGTGATTTCCCCTGGGGGCCCACGTGATTTCCCCTGGGGGCCCACGTGATTTCCCCTGGGGGCCCACGTGATTGCCCCTCCTGCCCCACGTGATTGCCCCACCTGGCCCACATGATTGCCCCACCTGGCCCACGTGATTTTCCCTGGGGGCCCACGTGATTGCTCCACCTGGCCCACGTGATTGCCCCACCTGGTCCACGTGATTGCCCCACCTGGCCCACGTGATTTCCCCTGGGGGCCCACGTGATTTCCCCTGGGGGCCCACGTGATTTCCCCTGGGGGCCCACGTGATTTCCCCTGGGGGCCCACGTGATTTCCCCTGGTGGCCCACGTGATTTCCCCTAGGGGCCCTCGTGATTTCCCCTGGGGGCCCACGTGATTTCCCCTGGGGGCCCACGTGCTTTCCCCTGGGGGCCCACGTGATTGCCCCTCCTGGCCCACGTGATTGCCCCACCGGGCCCACGTGATTGCCCCACTGGCCCACGTGATTTTCCCTCGGGGCCCACGTGATTGCTCCACCTGGCCCACGTGATTGCCCCACCTGGCCCACGTGATTGCCCCACCTGGCCCACGTGATTTCCCCTGGGGGCCCACGTGATTTCCCCTGGGGGCCCACGTGATTTCCCCTGGGGGCCCACGTCATTTCCCCTTGGGGCCCAGGTGATTTCCCCTGGGGGCCCACGTGATTTCCCCTGGGGGCCCACGTGATTTCCCCTGGGGGCCCACGTGATTTCCCCTGGGGGCCAACGTGATTGGCCCTGGGGGCCCACGTGATTTCCCCTGGGGGACCACCTGATTTCCCCTGGGGGCCCACGTGATTTCCCCTGGGGGCCCACGTGATTTCCCCTGGGGGCCCACGTGATTGCCCCACCTGTCCCACGTGATTACCCCTGGGGGCCCACGTGATTTCCCCTGGAGGCCCACGTGATTTCCCCTGGGGGCCCACGTGATTTCCCCTGGGGGCCCACGTGATTTCCCCTGGGGGCCAACGTGATTGCCCCACCTGGCCCACGTGATTGCCCCATCTGGCCCACGTGATTTCCCCTTGGGGGCCCACGTGATTTCCCCTGGGGGCCCACGTGCTTTCCCCTGGGGGCCCACGTGATTGCCCCTCCTGGCCCACGTGATTGCCCCACCGGGCCCACGTGATTGCCCCACTGGCCCACGTGATTTTCCCTCGGGGCCCACGTGATTGCTCCGCCTGGCCCACGTGATTGCCCCACCTGGCCCACGTGATTGCCCCACCTGGCCCACGTGATTTCCCCTGGGGGCCCACGTGATTTCCCCTGGGGGCCCACGTGATTTCCCCTGGGGGCCCACGTGATTTCCCCTGGGGGCCCACGTGATTTCCCCTGGGGGCCCACGTGATTTCCCCTGGGGGCCCACGTGATTTCCCCTGGGGGCCCACGTGATTTCCCCTGGGGGCCAACGTGATTTCCCCTGGGGGCCCACGTGATTTCCCCTGGGGGACCACCTGATTTCCCCTGGGGGCCCACGTGATTTCCCCTGGGGGCCCACGTGATTTCCCCTGGTGGCCCACGTGATTGCCCCACCTGTCCCACGTGATTATCCCTGGGGTCCCACGTGATTTCCCCTGGAGGCCCACGTGATTTCCCCTGGGGGCCCACGTGATTTCCCCTGGAGGCCCACGTGATTTCCCCTGGGGGCCCACGTGATTTCCCCTGGAGGCCCACGTGATTTACCCTGAGGGCCCACGTGATTTCCCCTGGAGTCCCCCGTGATTCCCCCAGGGGGCCCACGTGATTTCCCCTGAGGGCCCACGTGATTTCCCCTGGGGGCCCACGTGATTTCGCCTGGGGGCCCACGTGATTGCCCCTGGGGGCCCACGTGATTTCCCCTGGGGGCCCACGTGATTTCCCCTGGGGGCCCAGGTGATTTCCCCTGGGGGCCCACGTGATTTCCCCTGGGGGCCCACGTGATTTCCCCTGGTGGCCCACGCGATTTCCCCTAGGGGCCCTCGTGATTTCCCCTGGGGGCCCACGTGATTTCCCCTGCGGGCCCACGTGCTTTCCCCTGGGGGCCCACGTGATTGCCCATCCTGGCCCACGTGATGGCCCCACCTGGCCCACGTGATTTTCCCTCGGGGCCCACGTGATTGCTCCACCTGGCCCACGTGATTGCCCCACCTGGCCCACGTGATTTCCCCTGGGGGCCCACGTGATTTCCCCTGGGGGCACACGTGATTTCCCCTGGGGGCCCACGTGATTTCCCCTGGGGGCCCACGTGATTTCCCATGGGGGCCCACGTGATTTCCCCTGGGGGCCCACGTGATTTCCCATGGGGGCCCACGTGATTTCCCCTGGGGGCCCACGTGATTGCCCCACCTGGCCCACGTGATTGCCCCACCTGGCCCACGTGATTGCCCCACCTGGCCCACGTGATTTCCCCTGGGGGCCCACGTGATTACCCCACCTGGCCCACGTGATTGCCCCACCTGGCCCACGTGATTTCCCCTGGGGGCCCACGTGATTTCCCCTGGGGGCCCACGTGATTTCCCCTGGGGGCCCAACTGATTTCCCCTGGGGGCCCACGTGATTTCCCCTGGGGGCCCACATGATTTCCCCTGGGGGCCCATGTGATTTCCCTTGGGGGCCCACGTGATTTCCCCTGGGGGCCCACGTGATTTCCCCTGGGGCCCCACGTGATTGCCCCACCTGGCCCACGTGATTTCCCCTGGGGGCCCACGTGATTTCCCCTGGGGGCCCACGTGATTTCCCCTGGGGGCCCACGAGATTTCCCTACCTGGCCCACGTGATTGCCCCACCTGGACCACGTGATTTCCCCTGGGGGCCCACGTGAATTCCCCTGGGGTCCCACGTGATTTCCCCTGGGGACCTACGTGATTTCCCCTGGGGGCCCACGTAATTTCCCCTGGGGGCCCACGTGATTTCCCCTGGGGGCCCACGTGATTGCCCCTCCTGCCCCACGTGATTTTCCCTGGGGCCCACGTGATTGCTCCACCTGGCCCACGTGATTGCCCCACCTGGCCCACGTGATTGCCCCACCTGGCCCACATGATTGCCCCACCTGGCCCACGTGATTTCCCCTGGGGGCCCACGTGATTGCTCCACCTGGCCCACGTGATTGCCCCACCTGGTCCACGTGATTGCCCCACCTGGCCCACGTGATTTCCCCTGGGGGCTCACGTGATTTCCCCTGGGGGCCCACGAGATTTCCCCTGGGGGCCCACGTGATTTCCCCTGGGGGCCCACGTGATTTCCCCTGGTGGCCCACGTGATTTCCCCTAGGGGCCCTCGTGATTTCCCCTGGGGGCCCACGTGATTTCCCCTGGGGGCCCACGTGCTTTCCCCTGGGGGCCCACGTGATTGCCCCTCCTGGCCAACGTGATTGCCCCACCGGTCCCACGTGATTGCCCCACTGGCCCACGTGATTTTCCCTCGGGGCCCACGTGATTGCTCCACCTGGCCCACGTGATTGCCCCACCTGGCCCACGTGATTGCCCCACCTGGCCCACGTGATTTCCCCTGGGGGCCCACGTGATTTCCCCTGGGGGCCCACGTGATTTCCCCTGGGGGCCCACGTCATTTCCCCTTGGGGCCCACGTGATTTCCCCTGGGGGCCCACGTGATTTCCCCTGGGGGCCCACGTGATTTCCCCTGGGGGCCCACGTGATTTCCCCTGGGGGCCAACGTGATTGGCCCTGGGGGCCCACGTGATTTCCCCTGGGGGACCACGTGATTTCCCCTGGGGGCCCACGTGATTTCCCCTGGGGGCCCACGTGATTTCCCCTGGGGGCCCACGTGATTGCCCCACCTGTCCCACGT
This sequence comes from Rupicapra rupicapra, assembly GCA_963981305.1. Classification (NCBI taxonomy): domain Eukaryota; kingdom Metazoa; phylum Chordata; class Mammalia; order Artiodactyla; family Bovidae; genus Rupicapra; species Rupicapra rupicapra. The sequence continues at coordinate 120,379,500 of OZ022270.1, read as the reverse complement.
GATTACCCCTGGGGGCCCACGTGATTTCCCCTGGAGGCCCACGTGATTTCCCCTGGGGGCCCACGTGATTTCCCCTGGGGGCCCACGTGATTTCCCCTGGGGGCCAACGTGATTGCCCCACCTGGCCCACGTGATTGCCCCATCTGGCCCACGTGATTTCCCCTTGGGGGCCCACGTGATTTCCCCTGGGGGCCCACGTGCTTTCCCCTGGGGGCCCACGTGATTGCCCCTCCTGGCCCACGTGATTGCCCCACCGGGCCCACGTGATTGCCCCACTGGCGCACGTGATTTTCCCTCGGGGCCCACGTGATTGCTCCGCCTGGCCCACGTGATTGCCCCACCTGGCCCACGTGATTGCCCCACCTGGCCCACGTGATTTCCCCTGGGGGCCCACGTGATTTCCCCTGGGGGCCCACGTGATTTCCCCTGGGGGCCCACGTGATTTCCCCTGGGGGCCCACGTGATTTCCCCTGGGGGCCCACGTGATTTCCCCTGGGGGCCCACGTGATTTCCGCTGGGGGCCCACGTGATTTCCCCTGGGGGCCCACGTGATTTCCCCTGGGGGCCCACGTGATTTCCCCTGGGGGACCACGTGATTTCCCCTGGGGGCCCACGTGATTTCCCCTGGGGGCCCACGTGATTTCCCCTGGTGGCCCACGTGATTGCCCCACCTGTCCCACGTGATTACCCCTGGGGTCCCACGTGATTTCCCCTGGAGGCCCACGTGATTTCCCCTGGGGGCCCACGTGATTTCCCCTGGAGGCCCACGTGATTTCCCCTGGGGGCCCACGTGATTTCCCCTGAGGGCCCACGTGATTTACCCTGAGGGCCCACGTGATTTCCCCTGGAGGCCCCCGTGATTCCCCCAGGGGGCCCACGTGATTTCCCCTGAGGGCCCACGTGATTTCCCCTGGGGGCCCACGTGATTTCACCTGGGGGCCCACGTAATTGCCCCTGGGGGCCCACGTGATTTCCCCTGGGGGCCCACGTGATTTCCCCTGGGGGCCCAGGTGATTTCCCCTGGGGGCCCACGTGATTTCCCCTGGGGGCCCACGTGATTTCCCCTGGGGGCCCACGTGATTTCCCCTGGGGGCCCACGTGATTTCCCCTGGGGGCCCACGTGATTTCCCCTGCGGGCCCACGTGCTTTCCCCTGGGGGCCCACGTGATTGCCCCTCCTGGCCCACGTGATGGCCCCACCTGGCCCACGTGATTTTCCCTCGTGGCCCACGTGATTGCTCCACCTGGCCCACGTGATTGCCCCACCTGGCCCACGTGATTTCCCCTGGGGGCCCACGTGATTTCCCCTGGGGGCCCACGTGATTTCCCCTGGGGGCCCACGTGATTTCCCCTGGGGGCCCACGTGATTTCCCATGGGGGCCCACGTGATTTCCCCTGGGGGCCCACGTGATTTCCCATGGGGGCCCACGTGATTTCCCCTGGGGGCAAACGTGATTGCCCCACCTGGCCCACGTGATTGCCCCACCTGGCCCACGTGATTGCCCCACCTGGCCCACGTGATTTCCCCTGGGGGCCCACGTGATTACCCCACCTGGCCCACGTGATTGCCCCACCTGGCCCACGTGATTTCCCCTGGGGGCCCACGTGATTTCTCCACCTGGCCCACGTGATTGCCCCACCTGGCCCACGTGATTGCCCCACCTGGCCCACGTGATTTCCCCTGGGGGCCCACGTGATTTCCCCTGGGGGCCCACGTGATTTCCCCTGGGGGCCCACGTGATTTCCCCTGGGGGCCCACGTGATTTCCCCTGGGGGCCCACGTGATTTCCCCTGGGGGCCCACGTGATTTCCCCTGGGGGCCCACGTGATTTCCCCTGGGGGCCCACGTGATGTCCCCTGGGGGCCCACGTGATTTGCCCTGGGGGCCCACGTGATTTCCCCTGGGGGCCCACGTGATTTCCCCTGGGGGCCCACGTGATTTCCCCTGGGGGCCCACGTGATTTCCCTGGGGGCCCACGTGATTTCCCCACCTGGCCCACGAGATTGCCCCACCTGGCCCACGTGATTTCCCCTGGGGGCCCACGTAATTTCCCCTGGGGGCCCACGTGAATTCCCCAGGGGCCCACGTGATTTCCCCACCTGGCCCACGAGATTGCCCCACCTGGCCCACGTGATATCCCCTGGGGGCCCACGTGATTTCCCCTGGGGGCCCACGTGATTTCCCCTGGGGGCCCACGTGATTTGCCCTTGGGGGCCCACGTGATTTGCCCTCGGGGCCCACGTGATTTCCCCTGGGGGCCCACGTTATTTCCCCTTGGGGCCCACGTGATTTACCCTGGGGGCCCACGTGATTTCCCCTGGGGTCCCACGTGATTTCCCCTGGGGGCCCACGTGATTTCCCCTGGTGGCCCACATGATTTCCCCTAGGGGCCCTCGTGATTTCCCCTGGGGGCCCACGTGATTTCCCCTGGGGGCCCACGTGCTTTCCCCTGGGGGCCCACGTGATTTCCCCTGGGGTCCCACGTGATTTCCCCTGGGGGCCCACGTGATTTCCCCTGGGGGCCCACGTGATTTCCCCTGGGGGCCCACGTGATTTCCCCTGGGGGCCCACGTGATTTCCCCTGGGGGCCCACGTGATTTCCCCTGGGGGCCCACGTGATTGTTCCACCTGGCCCACGTTATTGCCCCACCTGGCCCACGTGATTTCCCCTGGGGGCCCACGTGATTTCCCCTGGGGGCCCACGTGATTTCCCCTGGGGGCCCACGTGATTTCCCCTGGGGGCCCACGTGATTTCCCCTGGGGGCCCACGTGATTTCCCCTGGGGGCCCACGTGATTTCCCCTGGGGGCCCACGTGATTTCCCCTGGGGGCCCACGTGATTTCCCCTGGGGGCCCACGTGATTTCCCCTGGGGGCCCACGTGATTTCCCCTGGGGGCCCACGTGATTTCCCCTGGGGGCCCACGTGATTTCCCTGGGAGCCCACGTGATTTCCCCACCTGGCCCACGAGATTGCCCCACCTGGCCCACGTGATTTCCCCTGGGGGCCCACGTGATTTCCCCTGGGGGCCCACGTGATTTCCCCAGGGGCCCACGTGATTTCCCCACCTGGCCCACGAGATTGCCCCACCTGGCCCACGTGATTTCCCCTGGGGGCCCACGTGATTTCCCCTGGGGGCCCACGTGATTTCCCCTGGGGGCCCACGTGATTTGCCCTGGGGGCCCACGTGATTTGCCCTCGGGGCCCACGTGATTTCCCCTGGGGGCCCACGTGATTTCCCCTTGGGGCCCACGTGATTTACCCTGGGGGCCCACGTGATTTCCCCTGGGGGCCCACGTGATTTCCCCTGGGGGCCCACGTGATTTCCCCTGGGGGCCCACGTGATTTCCCCTAGGGGCCCACGTGATTTCCCCTGGGGGCCCACGTGATTTCCCCTGGGGGCCCACGTGATTTCCCCTGGGGGCCCACGTGATTGTTCCACCTGGCCCACGTGATTGCCCCACCTGGCCCACGTGATTTCCCCTGGGGGCCCACGTGATTTCCCCTGGGGGCCCACGTGATTTCCCCTGGGGACCCACGTGATTTCCCCTGGGGGCCCACGTGATTTCCCCTGGGGGCCCACGTGATTTTCCCACCTGGCCCACGTGATTGCCCCACCTGGCCCACGTGATTTCCCCTGGGGGCCCACGTGATTTCCCCTGGGGGCCCACGTGATTTCCCCTGGGGGCCCACGTGATTTCCCCTGGGTGCCCACGTGATTTCCCCTGGGGGCCCACGTGATTTCCCCTGGGGGCCCACGTGATTTCCCCTGGGGGCCCACGTGATTTCCCCTGGGGGTCCACGTGATTTCCCTACCTGGCCCATGTGATTGCCCCACCTGTTCCACGTGATTTCCCCTGGGGGCCCACGTGAATTCCCCTGGGGGCCCACGTGATTTCCCCTGGGGGCCCACGTGATTGCCCCTGGGGGCCCACGTGATTTCCCCTGGGGGCCCACGTGATTTCCCCTGGGGGCCCACGTGATTTCCCCTGGGGGCCCACGTGATTGCCCCACCTGGCCCACATGATTGCCCCACCTGGCCCACGTGATTTTCCCTGGGGGCCCACGTGATTGCTCCACCTGGCCCACGTGATTGCCCCACCTGGCCCACGTGATTGCCCCACCTGGCCCACGTGATTTCCCCTGGGGGCCCACGTGATTTCCCCTGGGGGCCCACGTGATTTCCCCTGGGGGCCCACGTGATTTCCCCTGGGGGCCCACGTGATTTCCCCTGGGGGCCCACGTGATTTCCCTGGGGGCCCACGTGATTTCCCCTGGGGGCCCACGTGATTTCCCCTGGGGGCCCACGTGATTTCCCCTGGGGGCCCACGTGATTTCCCCTGGGGGCCCACGTGATTTCCCCTGGGGGCCCACGTGATTTCCCCTGGGGGCCCACGTGATTTCCCCTGGGGGCCCACGTGATTTCCCCTGGGGGCCCACGTGATTTCCCCACCTGGCCCACGAGATTGCCCCACCTGGCCCACGTGATTTCCCCTGGGGGCCCACGTGATTTCCCCTGGGGGCCCACGTGATTTCCCCTGGGGGCCCACGTGATTTCCCCTGGGGGCCCACGTGATTTCCCCTGGGGGCCCACGTGATTTCCCCTGGGGGCCCACGTGATTTCCCTGGGGGCCCACGTGATTTCCCCACCTGGCCCACGAGATTGCCCCACCTGGCCCACGTGATTTCCCCTGGGGGCCCACGTGATTTCCCCTGGGGGCCCACGTGAATTCCCCAGGGGCCCACGTGATTTCCCCACCTGGCCCACGAGATTGCCCCACCTGGCCCACGTGATTTCCCCTGGGGGCCCACGTGATTTCCCCTGGGGGCCCACGTGATTTCCCCTGGGGGCCCACGTGATTTGCCCTGGGGGCCCACGTGATTTGCCCTCGGGGCCCACGTGATTTCCCCTGGGGGCCCACGTTATTTCCCCTTGGGGCCCACGTGATTTCCCCTGGGGGCCCACGTGATTTCCCCTGGGGTCCCACGTGATTTCCCCTGGGGGCCCACGTGATTTCCCCTGGTGGCCCACGTGATTTCCCCTAGGGGCCCTCGTGATTTCCCCTGGGGGCCCACGTGATTTCCCCTGGGGGCCCACGTGCTTTCCCCTGGGGGCCCACGTGATTGTTCCACCTGGCCCACGTTATTGCCCCACCTGGCCCACGTGATTTACCCTGGGGGCCCACGTGATTTCCCCTGGGGGCCCACATGATTTCCCCTGGGGGCCCATGTGATTTCCCCTGGGGGCCCACGTGATTTCCCCTGGGGGCCCACGTGATTTTCCCACCTGGCCCAAGTTATTGCCCCACCTGGCCCAAGTGATTTCCCCTGGGGGCCCACGTGATTTCCCCTGGGGGCCCACGTGATTTCCCCTGGGGGCCCACGTGATTTCCCCTGGGGGCCCACGTGATTTCCCCTGGGGGCCCACGTGATTTCCCCTGGGGGCCCACGTGATTTCCCCTGGGGGCCCACGTGATTCCCCCTGGGGGCCCAGGTGATTTCCCCTGGGGGCCCACGTGATTTGCCCTGGGGGCCCACGTGATTTCCCCTGGGGGCCCACGTGATTTCCCCTGGGGGCCCACGTGATTGCTTCACCTGGCCCACGTGATTGCCCCACCTGGCCCACGTGATTTCCCATGGGGGCCCACGTGATTTCCCCTGGGGGCCCACGTGATTTCCCCTGGGGGCCCACGTGATTTCCCCTGGGGGCCCACGTGATTTCCCCTGGGGGCCCACGTGATTTCCCCTGGGGGCCCACGTGATTTCCCCTGGGGGCCCACGTGATTTCCCCTGGGGGCCCACGTGATTTCCCCTGGGGGCCCACGTGATGTCCCCTGGGGGCCCACGTGATTTGCCCTGGGGGCCCACGTGATTTCCCCTGGGGGCCCACGTGATTTCCCCTGGGGGCCCACGTGATTTCCCCTGGGGGCCCACGTGATTTCCCTGGGGGCCCACGTGATTTCCCCACCTGGCCCACGAGATTGCCCCACCTGGCCCACGTGATTTCCCCTGGGGGCCCACGTAATTTCCCCTGGGGGCCCACGTGAATTCCCCTGGGGGCCCACGTGATTTCCCCACCTGGCCCACGAGATTGCCCCACCTGGCCCACGTGATTTCCCCTGGGGGCCCACGTGATTTCCCCTGGGGGCCCACGTGATTTCCCCTGGGGGCCCACGTGATTTGCCCTTGGGGGCCCACGTGATTTCCCCTGGGGGCCCACGTGATTTCCCCTGGGGGCCCACGTTATTTCCCCTTGGGGCCCACGTGATTTACCCTGGGGGCCCACGTGATTTCCCCTGGGGTCCCACGTGATTTCCCCTGGGGGCCCACGTGATTTCCCCTGGTGGCCCACGTGATTTCCCCTAGGGGCCCTCGTGATTTCCCCTGGGGGCCCACGTGATTTCCCCTGGGGGCCCACGTGCTTTCCCCTGGGGGCCCACGTGATTGCCCCTCCTGGCCCACGTGATTGCCCCACCTGGCCCACGTGATTGCCCCACCGGGCCACGTGATTTTCCCTCGGGGTCCACGTGATTGCTCCACCTGGCCCACGTGATAGCCCCACCTGGCCCACGTGATTTCCCCTGGGGGCCCACGTGATTTCCCCTGGGTGCCCACGTGATTTCCCCTGGGGGCCCACGTGATTCCCCCTGGGGGCCCACGTGATTTCCCCTGGGTGCCCACGTGATTTCCCCTGGGGGCCCACGTGATTTCCCCTGGGGGCCCACGTGATTTCCCCTGGGGGCCCACGTGATTGCTTCACCTGGCCCACGTGATTGCCCCACCTGGCCCACGTGATTTCCCATGGGGGCCCACGTGATTTCCCCTGGGGGCCCACGTGATTTCCCCTGGGGGCCCACGTGATTTCCCCTGGGGGCCCACGTGATTTCCCCTGGGGGCCCACGTGATTGCCCCACCTGGCCCACGTGATTGCCCCACCTGGCCCACGTGATTTCCCCTGGGGGCCCACGTGATTACCCCACCTGGCCCACGTGATTGCCCCACCTGGCCCACGAGATTTCCCCTGGGGGCCCACGTGATTTCCCCTGGGGGCCCACGTGATTTCCCCTGGGGGCCCACGTGATTTCCCCTGGGGGCCCACGTGATTTCCCCAGGGGGCCCACGTGATTTTCCATGGGGGCCCACGTGATTTCCCCTGGGGGCCCACGTGATTGCTCCACCTGGCCCACGTGATTGCCCCACCTGGCCCACGTGATTTCCCCTGGGGGCCCACGTGATTTCCCCTGGGGGCCCACGTGATTTCCCCTGGGGGCCCACGTGATTTGCCCTGGGGGCCCACGTGATTTCCCCTGGGGGCCCACGTGATTTCCCCTGAGGGCCCACGTGATTTCCCCTGGAGGCCCACGTGATTTCCCCAGGGGGCCCACGTGATTTCCCCTGGGGGCCCACGTGATTTCCCCTGGGGGCCCACGTGATTTCCCCTGGGGGCCCACGTGATTTCCCCTGGGGGCCCACGTGATTGCTCCACCTGGCCCACGTGATTGCCCCACCTGGCCCACGTGATTGCCCCACCTGGCCCACGTGATTTCCCCTGGGGGCCCACGTGATTTCCCCTGGGGGCCCACGTGATTTCCCCGGGGGTCCACGTGATTTCCCTACCTGGCCCACGTGATTGCCCCACCTGTTCCACGTGATTTCCCCTGGGGGCCCACGTGATTTCCCCTGGGGGCCCACGTGATTTCCCCTGGGGGCCCACGTGATTTCCCCTGGGGGCCCACGTGATTTCCCCTGGGGGCCCACGTGATTTCCCCTGGGGGCCCACGTGATTTCCCCTGGGGGCCCACGTGATTTCCCCTGGGGGCCCACGTGATTGCCCCTCCTGGCCCACGTGATTGCCCCACCTGGCCCACGTGATTGCCCCACCTGGCCCACGTGATTTTCCCTGGGGGCCCACGTGATTGCTCCACCTGGCCCACGTGATTGCCCCACCTGGCCCACGTGATTTCCCCTGGGGGCCCACGTGATTTCCCCTGGGGGCCCACGTGATTTCCCCTGGGGGCCCACGTGATTTCCCCTGGGGGCCCACGTGATTTCCCCTGGGGGCCCACGTGATTTCCCCTGGGGGCCCACGTGATTTCCCCTGGGGGCCCACGTGATTTCCCCTGGGGGCCCACGTGATTTCCCCTGGGGGCCCACGTGATTTCCCCTGGGGGCCCACGTGATTGCCCCACCTGGCCCACGTGATTTCCCCTGGGGGCCCACGTGATTTCCCCTGGGGGCCCACGTGATTTCCCCTGGGGGCCCACGTGATTTCCCCTGGGGGCCCACGTGATTTCCCCTGGGGGCCCACGTGATTTCCCCTGGGGGCCCACGTGATTTCCCCTGGGGGCCCACGTGATTTCCCCTGGGGGCCCACGTGATTTCCCCTGGGGGCCCACGTGATTTCCCCTGGGGGCCCACGTGATTTCCCCTGGGGGCCCACGTGATTTGCCCTGGGGGCCCACGTGATTTCCCCTGGGGGCCCACGTGATTTCCCCTGGGGGCCCACGTGATTTCCCCACCTGGCCCACGTGATTTCCCCTGGGGGCCCACGTGATTTCCCCTGGGGGCCCACGTGATTTCCCCTGGGGGCCCACGTGATTGCCCCACCTGGCCCACGTGATTGCCCCACCTGGCCCACGTGATTTCCCCTGGGGGCCCACGTGATTTCCCCACCTGGCCCACGTGATTGCCCCACCTGGCCCACGTGATTTCCCCTGGGGGCCCACGTGATTTCCCCTGGGGGCCCACGTGATTTCCCCTGGGGGCCCACGTGATTTCCCCTGGGGGCCCACGTGATTTCCCCTGGGGGCCCACGTGATTTTCCCTGGGGGCCCACGTGATTTCCCCTGGGGGCCCACGTGATTGCTCCACCTGGCCCACGTGATTGCCCCACCTGGCCCACGTGATTTCCCCTGGGGGCCCACGTGATTTCCCCTGGGGGCCCACGTGATTTCCCCTGGGGGCCCACGTGATTTGCCCTGGGGGCCCACGTGATTTCCCCTGGGGGCCCACGTGATTTCCCCTGGGGGCCCACGTGATTTCCCCTGGGGGCCCACGTGATTTCCCCTGGGGGCCCACGTGATTTCCCCTGGGGGCCCACGTGATTTCCCCTGGGGGCCCACGTGATTTCCCCTGGGGGCCCACGTGATTTCCCCTGGGGGCCCACGTGATTGCCCCACCTGGCCCACGTGATTTCCCCTGGGGGCCCACGTGATTTCCCCTGGGGGCCCACGTGATTTCCCCTGGGGGCCCACGTGATTTCCCCTGGGGGCCCACGTGATTGCCCCACCTGGCCCACGTGATTTCCCCTGGGGGCCCACGTGATTTCCCCTGGGGGCCCACGTGATTTCCCCTGGGGGCCCACGTGATTTGCCCTGGGGCCCCACGTGATTTCCCCTGGGGGCCCACGTGATTTCCCCTGGGGGCCCACGTGATTTCCCCTGGGGGCCCACGTGATTTCCCCTGGGGGCCCACGTGATTTCCCCTGGGGGCCCACGTGATTTCCCCTGGGGGCCCACGTGATTTCCCCTGGGGGCCCACGTGATTTCCCCTGGGGGCCCACGTGATTTCCCCTGGGGGCCCACGTGATTTCCCCTGGGGGCCCACGTGATTTCCCCTGGGGGCCCACGTGATTGCTCCACCTGGCCCACGTGATTGCCCCACCTGGCCCACGTGATTTCCCCTGGGGGCCCACGTGATTTCCCCTGGGGGCCCACGTGATTTCCCCTGGGGGCCCACGTGATTTCCCCTGGGGGCCCACGTGATTTCCCCTGGGGGCCCACGTGATTTCCCCTGGGGGCCCACGTGATTTCCCCTGGGGGCCCACGTGATTTCCCCTGGGGGCCCACGTGATTTTCCCACCTGGCCCACGTGATTGCCCCACCTGGCCCACGTGATTTCCCCTGGGGGCCCACGTGATTTCCCCTGGGGGCCCACGTGATTTCCCCTGGGGGCCCACGTGATTTCCCCTGGGGGCCCACGTGATTTCCCCTGGGGGCCCACGTGATTTCCCCTGGGGGCCCACGTGATTTCCCCTGGGGGCCCACGTGATTTCCCCTGGGGGCCCACGTGATTTCCCCTGGGGGCCCACGTGATTTCCCCTGGGGGCCCACGTGATTTCCCCTGGGGGCCCACGTGATTTCCCCTGGGGGCCCACGTGATTGCTCCACCTGGCCCACGTGATTGCCCCACCTGGCCCACGTGATTTCCCCTGGGGGCCCACGTGATTTCCCCTGGGGGCCCACGTGATTTCCCCTGGGGGCCCACGTGATTTCCCCTGGGGGCCCACGTGATTTCCCCTGGGGGCCCACGTGATTTCCCCTGGGGGCCCACGTGATTTCCCCTGGGGGCCCACGTGATTTCCCCTGGGGGCCCACGTGATTTCCCCTGGGGGCCCACGTGATTGCTCCACCTGGCCCACGTGATTGCCCCACCTGGCCCACGTGATTTCCCCTGGGGGCCCACGTGATTTCCCCTGGGGGCCCACGTGATTTCCCCTGGGGGCCCACGTGATTTCCCCTGGGGGCCCACGTGATTTCCCCTGGGGGCCCACGTGATTTCCCCTGGGGGCCCACGTGATTGCCCCACCTGGCCCACGTGATTGCCCCACCTGGCCCACGTGATTTCCCCTGGGGGCCCACGTGATTACCCCACCTGGCCCACGTTATTGCCCCACCTGGCCCACGTGATTTCCCCTGGGGGCCCACGTGATTTCCCCTGGGGGCCCACGTGATTTCCCCTGGGGGCCCACGTGATTGCTCCACCTGGCCCACGTGATTGCCCCACCTGGCCCACGTGATTGCCCCACCTGGCCCACGTGATTTCCCCTGGGGGCCCACGTGATTTCCCCTGGGGGCCCACGTGATTTCCCCTGGGGGCCCACGTGATTTCCCTACCTGGCCCACGTGATTGCCCCACCTGGCCCACGTGATTTCCCCTGGGGGCCCACGTGATTTCCCCTGGGGGCCCACGTGATTTCCCCTGGGGGCCCACGTGATTTCCCCTGGGGGCCCACGTGATTTCCCCTGGGGGCCCACGTGATTTCCCCTGGGGGCCCACGTGATTGCCCCACCTGGCCCACGTGATTGCCCCACCTGGCCCACGTGATTTTCCCTGGGGGCCCACGTGATTGCTCCACCTGGGGGCCCACGTGATTGCCCCACCTGGCCCACGTGATTGCCCCACCTGGGGGCCCACGTGATTGCCCCTGGGGGCCCACGTGATTTCCCCTGGGGGCCCACGTGATTTCCCCTGGGGGCCCACGTGATTTCCCCTGGGGGCCCACGTGATTTCCCCTGGGGGCCCACGTGATTTCCCCTGGGGGCCCACGTGATTTCCCCTGGGGGCCCACGTGATTTCCCCTGGGGGCCCACGTGATTTCCCCTGGGGGCCCACGTGATTTCCCCTGGGGGCCCACGTGATTTCCCCTGGGGGCCCACGTGATTTCCCCTGGGGGCCCACGTGATTTCCCCTGGGGGCCCACGTGATTTCCCCTGGGGGCCCACGTGATTTCCCCACCTGGCCCACGAGATTACCCCACCTGGCCCACGTGATTTCCCCTGGGGGCCCACGTGATTTCCCCTGGGGGCCCACGTGATTTCCCCTGGGGGCCCACGTGATTTCCCCACCTGGCCCACGAGATTGCCCCACCTGGCCCACGTGATTTCCCCTGGGGGCCCACGTGATTTCCCCTGGGGGCCCACGTGATTTCCCCTGGGGGCCCACGTGATTTCCCCTGGGGGCCCACGTGATTTCCCCTGGGGGCCCACGTGATTTCCCCTGGGGGCCCACGTGATTTCCCCTTGGGGCCCACGTGATTTCCCCTGGGGGCCCACGTGATTTCCCCTGGGGGCCCACGTGATTTCCCCTGGGGGCCCACGTGATTTCCCCTGGGGGCCCACGTGATTTCCCCTGGGGGCCCACGTGATTTCCCCTGGGGGCCCACGTGATTTCCCCTGGGGGCCCACGTGATTTCCCCTGGGGGCCCACGTGATTGCCCCTCCTGGCCCACGTGATTGCCCCACCTGGCCCACGTGATTGCCCCACCGGGCCCACGTGATTTCCCCTGGGGGCCCACGTGATTGCTCCACCTGGCCCACGTGATTGCCCCACCTGGCCCACGTGATTTCCCCTGGGGGCCCACGTGATTTCCCCTGGGGGCCCACGTGATTTCCCCTGGGGGCCCACGTGATTTCCCCTGGGGGCCCACGTGATTTCCCCTGGGTGCCCACGTGATTTCCCCTGGGGGCCCACGTGATTTCCCCTGGGGGCCCACGTGATTTTCCATGGGGGCCCACGTGATTTCCCCTGGGGGCCCACGCGATTGCTCCACCTGGCCCACGTGATTGCCCCACCTGGCCCACGTGATTTCCCCTGGGGGCACACGTGATTTCCCCTGGGGGCCCACGTGATTTCCCCTGGGGGCCCACGTGATTTGCCCTGGGGCCCCACGTGATTTCCCCTGGGGGCCAACGTGATTTCCCCTGAGGGCCCACGTGATTTCCCCTGGAGGCCCCCGTGATTCCCCCAGGGGGCCCACGTGATTTCCCCTGGGGGCCCACGTGATTTTCCCTGGGGGCCCACGTGATTTCCCCTGGGGCCCACGTGATTTCCCCTGGGGGCCCACGTGATTGCTCCACCTGGCCCACGTGATTGCCCCACCTGGCCCACGTGATTGCCCCACCTGGCCCACGTGATTTCCCCTGGGGGCCCACGTGATTTCCCCTGGGGGCCCACGTGATTTCCCCTGGGGGTCCACGTGATTTCCCTACCTGGCCCACGTGATTGCCCCACCTGTTCCACGTGATTTCCCCTGGGGGCCCACGTGAATTCCCCTGGGGGCCCACGTGATTTCCCCTGGGGGCCCACGTGATTTCCCCTGGGGGCCCACGTGATTTCCCCTGGGGGCCCACGTGATTTCCCCTGGGGGCCCACGTGATTTCCCCTGGGGGCCCACGTGATTTCCCCTGGGGGCCCACGTGATTGCCCCTCCTGGCCCACGTGATTGCCCCACCTGGCCCACGTGATTGCCCCACCTGGCCCACGTGATTTTCCCTGGGGGCCCACGTGATTGCTCCACCTGGCCCACGTGATTGCCCCACCTGGCCCACGTGATTTCCCCTGGGGGCCCACGTGATTTCCCCTGGGGGCCCACGTGATTTCCCCTGGGGGCCCACGTGATTTCCCCTGGGGGCCCACGTGATTTCCCCTGGGGGCCCACGTGATTGCCCCTCCTGGCCCACGTGATTGCCCCACCTGGCCCACGTGATTGCCCCACCTGGCCCACGTGATTTCCCCTGGGGGCCCACGTGATTTCCCCTGGGGGCCCACGTGATTTCCCCTGGGGGCCCACGTGATTTCCCCTGGGGGCCCACGTGATTTCCCCTGGGGGCCCACGTGATTTCCCCTGGGGGCCCACGTGATTTCCCCTGGGAGCCCACGTGATTGGCCCTGGGGCCCACGTGATTTCCCCTGGGGGACCACGTGATTTCCCCTGGGGGCCCACGTGATTTCCCCTGGGGGTCCACGTGATTTCCCCTGGGGGCCCACGTGATTGCCCCACCTGTCCCACGTGATTTCCCCTGGGGGCCCACGTGATTTCCCCTGGAGGCCCACGTGATTTCCCCTGGGGGCCCACGTGATTTCCCCTGGGGGCCCACGTGATTTCCCCTGGGGGCCCACGTGATTTCCCCTGGGGGCCCACGTGATTTCCCCTGGGGGCCCACGTGATTTCCCCTGGGGGCCCACGTGATTTCCCCTGGGGGCCCACGTGATTCCCCCTGGGGGCCCACGTGATTTCCCCTGGGGGCCCACGTGATTTCCCCTGGGGGCCCACGTGATTTCCCCTGGGGGCCCACGTGATTTCCCCTGGGGGCCCACGTGATTTCCCCACCTGGCCCACGTGATTTCCCATGGGGGCCCACGTGATTTCCCCTGGGGGCCCACGTGATTTCCCCTGGGGGCCCACGTGATTGCCCCACCTGGCCCACGTGATTGCCCCACCTGGCCCACGTGATTTCCCCTGGGGGCCCACGTGATTGCCCCACCTGGCCCACGTGATTGCCCCACCTGGCCCACGTGATTTCCCCTGGGGGCCCACGTGATTTCCCCTGGGGGCCCACGTGATTTCCCCTGGGGGCCCACGTGATTTCCCCTGGGGGCCCACGTGATTTCCCCTGGGGGCCCACGTGATTTTCCCTGGGGGCCCACGTGATTTCCCCTGGGGGCCCACGTGATTGCTCCACCTGGCCCACGTGATTGCCCCACCTGGCCCACGTGATTTCCCCGGGGGGCCCACGTGATTTCCCCTGGGGGCCCACGTGATTTCCCCTGGGGGCCCACGTGATTTCCCCTGGGGGCCCACGTGATTTCCCCTGGGGGCCCACGTGATTTCCCCTGGGGGCCCACGTGATTTCCCCTGGGGGCCCACGTGATTTCCCCTGGGGGCCCACGTGATTTCCCCTGGGGGCCCACGTGATTTCCCCTGGGGGCCCACGTGATTTCCCCTGGGGGCCCACGTGATTTCCCCTGGGGGCCCACGTGATTGCCCCACCTGGCCCACGTGATTTCCCCTGGGGGCCCACGTGATTTCCCCTGGGGGCCCACGTGATTTCCCCAGGCGGCCCACGTGATTTCCCCTGGGGGCCCACGTGATTGCCCCACCTGTCCCACGTGATTTCCCCTGGGGGCCCACGTGATTTCCCCTGGGGGCCCACGTGATTTCCCCTGGGGGCCCACGTGATTTGCCCTGGGGGCCCACGTGATTTCCCCTGGGGGCCCACGTGATTTCCCCTGGGGGCCCACGTGATTTCCCCTGGGGGCCCACGTGATTTCCCCTGGGGGCCCACGTGATTTCCCCTGGGGGCCCACGTGATTTCCCCTGGGGGCCCACGTGATTTCCCCTGGGGGCCCACGTGATTTCCCCTGGGGGCCCACGTGATTTCCCCTGGGGGCCCACGTGATTTCCCCTGGGGGCCCACGTGATTTCCCCTGGGGGCCCACGTGATTGCTCCACCTGGCCCACGTGATTACCCCACCTGGCCCACGTGATTTCCCCTGGGGGCCCACGTGATTTCCCCTGGGGGCCCACGTGATTTCCCCTGGGGGCCCACGTGATTTCCCCTGGGGGCCCACGTGATTTCCCCTGGGGGCCCACGTGATTTCCCCTGGGGGCCCACGTGATTTCCCCTGGGGGCCCACGTGATTTCCCCTGGGGGCCCACGTGATTTTCCCACCTGGCCCACGTGATTGCCCCACCTGGCCCACGTGATTTCCCCTGGGGGCCCACGTGATTTCCCCTGGGGGCCCACGTGATTTCCCCTGGGTGCCCACGTGATTTCCCCTGGGGGCCCACGTGATTTCCCCTGGGGGCCCACGTGATTTCCCCTGGGGGCCCACGTGATTTCCCCTGGGGGCCCACGTGATTTCCCCTGGGGGCCCACGTGATTTCCCCTGGGGGCCCACGTGATTTGCCCTGGGGGCCCACGTGATTTCCCCTGGGGGCCCACGTGATTTCCCCTGGGGGCCCACGTGATTGCTTCACCTGGCCCACGTGATTGCCCCACCTGGCCCACGTGATTTCCCCTGGGGGCCCACGTGATTTCCCCTGGGGGCCCACGTGATTTCCCCTGGGGGCCCACGTGATTTCCCCTGGGGGCCCACGTGATTTCCCCTGGGGGCCCACGTGATTTCCCCTGGGGGCCCACGTGATTTGCCCTGGGGGCCCACGTGATTTCCCCTGGGGGCCCACGTGATTTCCCCTGGGGGCCCACGTGATTGCTTCACCTGGCCCACGTGATTGCCCCACCTGGCCCACGTGATTTCCCCTGGGGGCCCACGTGATTTCCCCTGGGGGCCCACGTGATTTCCCCTGGGGGCCCACGTGATTTCCCCTGGGGGCCCACGTGATTTCCCCTGGGGGCCCACGTGATTTCCCCTGGGGGCCCACGTGATTGCCCCACCTGGCCCACGTGATTGCCCCACCTGGCCCACGTGATTTCCCCTGGGGGCCCACGTGATTACCCCACCTGGCCCACGTGATTGCCCCACCTGGCCCACGTGATTTCCCCTGGGGGCCCACGTGATTTCCCCTGGGGGCCCACGTGATTTCCCCTGTGGGCCCACGTGATTGCTCCACCTGGCCCACGTGATTGCCCCACCTGGCCCACGTGATTGCCCCACCTGGCCCACGTGATTTCCCCTGGGGGCCCACGTGATTTCCCCTGGGGGCCCACGTGATTTCCCCTGGGGGTCCACGTGATTTCCCTACCTGGCCCATGTGATTGCCCCACCTGTTCCACGTGATTTCCCCTGGGGGCCCACGTGAATTCCCCTGGGGGCCCACGTGATTTCCCCTGGGGGCCCACGTGATTTCCCCTGGGGGCCCACGTGATTTCCCCTGGGGGCCCACGTGATTTCCCCTGGGGGCCCACGTGATTGCCCCACCTGGCCCACATGATTGCCCCACCTGGCCCACGTGATTTTCCCTGGGGGCCCACGTGATTGCTCCTGGGGGCCCACGTGATTGCCCCACCTGGCCCACGTGATTGCCCCACCTGGCCCACGTGATTGCCCCTGGGGGCCCACGTGATTTCCCCTGGGGGCCCACGTGATTTCCCCTGGGGGCCCACGTGATTTCCCCTGGGGGCCCACGTGATTTCCCCTGGGGGCCCACGTGATTTCCCCTGGGGGCCCACGTGATTTCCCCTGGGGGCCCACGTGATTTCCCCTGGGGGCCCACGTGATTTCCCCTGGGGGCCCACGTGATTTCCCCTGGGGGCCCACGTGATGTCCCCTGGGGGCCCACGTGATTTGCCCTGGGGGCCCACGTGATTTCCCCTGGGGGCCCACGTGATTTCCCCTGGGGGCCCACGTGATTTCCCCACCTGGCCCACGAGATTGCCCCACCTGGCCCACGTGATTTCCCCTGGGGGCCCACGTAATTTCCCCTGGGGTCCCACGTGAATTCCCCTGGGGGCCCACGTGATTTCCCCACCTGGCCCACGAGATTGCCCCACCTGGCCCACGTGATATCCCCTGGGGGCCCACGTGATTTCCCCTGGGGGCCCACGTGATTTCCCCTGGGGGCCCACGTGATTTGCCCTTGGGGGCCCACGTGATTTGCCCTCGGGGCCCACGTGATTTCCCCTGGGGGCCCACGTTATTTCCCCTTGGGGCCCACGTGATTTACCCTGGGGGCCCACGTGATTTCCCCTGGGGTCCCACGTGATTTCCCCTGGGGGCCCACGTGATTTCCCCTGGTGGCCCACGTGATTTCCCCTAGGGGCCCTCGTGATTTCCCCTGGGGGCCCACGTGATTTCCCCTGGGGGCCCACGTGCTTTCCCCTGGGGGCCCACGTGATTGCCCCTCCTGGCCCACGTGATTGCCCCACCTGGCCCACGTGATTGCCCCACCTGGCCCACGTGATTTTCCCTCGGGGTCCACGTGATTGCTCCACCTGGCCCACGTGATAGCCCCACCTGGCCCACGTGATTTCCCCTGGGGGCCCACGTGATTTCCCCTGGGTGCCCACGTGATTTCCCCTGGGGGCCCACGTGATTCCCCCTGGGGGCCCAGGTGATTTCCGCTGGGTGCCAACGTGATTTGCCCTGGGGGCCCACGTGATTTCCCCTGGGGGCCCACGTGATTTTCCATGGGGGCCCACGTGATTTCCCCTGGGGGCCCACGTGATTGCTCCACCTGGCCCACGTGATTGCCCCACCTGGCCCACGTGATTTCCCCTGGGGGCCCACGTGATTTCCCCTGGGGGCCCACGTGATTTCCCCTGGGGGCCCACGTGATTTGCCCTGGGGCCCCACGTGATTTCCCCTGGGGGCCAACGTGATTTCCCCTGGGGGCCCACGTGATTTCCCCTGGAGGCCCCCGTGATTCCCCCAGGGGGCCCACGTGATTTCCCCTGGGGGCCCACGTGATTTTCCCTGGGGGCCCACGTGATTTCCCCTGGGGCCCACGTGATTTCCCCTGGGGGCCCACGTGATTGCTCCACCTGGCCCACGTGATTGCCCCACCTGGCCCACGTGATTGCCCCACCTGGCCCACGTGATTTCCCCTGGGGGCCCACGTGATTTCCCCTGGGGGCCCACGTGATTTCCCCTGGGGGTCCACGTGATTTCCCTACCTGGCCCACGTGATTGCCCCACCTGTTCCACGTGATTTCCCCTGGGGGCCCACGTGAATTCCCCTGGGGGCCCACGTGATTTCCCCTGGGGGCCCACGTGATTTCCCCTGGGGGCCCACGTGATTTCCCCTAGGGGCCCACGTGATTTCCCCTGGGGGCCCACGTGATTTCCCCTGGGGGCCCACGTGCTTTCCCCTGGGGGCCCACGTGATTGCCCCTCCTGGCCCACGTGATTGCCCCACCTGGCCCACGTGATTGCCCCACCTGGCCCACGTGATTTTCCCTGGGGGCCCACGTGATTGCTCCACCTGGCCCACGTGATTGCCCCACCTGGCCCACGTGATTTCCCCTGGGGGCCCACGTGATTTCCCCTGGGGGCCCACGTGATTTCCCCTGGGGGCCCACGTGATTTCCCCTGGGGGCCCACGTGATTTCCCCTGGGGGCCCACGTGATTGGCCCTGGGGGCCCACGTGATTTCCCCTGGGGGCCCACGTGATTTCCCCTGGGGGCCCACGTGATTTCCCCTGGGGGCCCACGTGATTTCCCCTGGGGGCCCACGTGATTGCCCCACCTGTCCCACGTGATTTCCCCTGGGGGCCCACGTGATTTCCCCTGGGGGCCCACGTGATTTCCCCTGGGGGCCCACGTGATTTCCCCTGGGGGCCCACGTGATTTCCCCTGGGGGCCCACGTGATTTCCCCTGGGGGCCCACGTGATTTCCCCTGGGGGCCCACGTGATTTCCCCTGGGGGCCCACGTGATTTCCCCTGGGGGCCCACGTGATTTCCCCTGGGGGCCCACGTGATTTCCCCTGGGGGCCCACGTGATTTCCCCTGGGGGCCCACGTGATTTCCCCTGGGGGCCCACGTGATTTCCCCACCTGGCCCACGTGATTTCCCCTGGGGGCCCACGTGATTTCCCCTGGGGGCCCACGTGATTTCCCCTGGGGGCCCACGTGATTGCCCCACCTGGCCCACGTGATTGCCCCACCTGGCCCACGTGATTTCCCCTGGGGGCCCACGTGATTACCCCACCTGGCCCACGTGATTGCCCCACCTGGCCCACGTGATTTCCCCTGGGGGCCCACGTGATTTCCCCTGGGGGCCCACGTGATTTCCCCTGGGGGCCCACGTGATTTCCCCTGGGGGCCCACGTGATTTCCCCTGGGGGCCCACGTGATTTTCCCTGGGGGCCCACGTGATTTCCCCTGGGGGCCCACGTGATTGCTCCACCTGGCCCACGTGATTGCCCCACCTGGCCCACGTGATTTCCCCTGGGGGCCCACGTGATTTCCCCTGGGGGCCCACGTGATTTCCCCTGGGGGCCCACGTGATTTGCCCTGGGGCCCCACGTGATTTCCCCTGGGGGCCCACGTGATTTCCCCTGGGGGCCCACGTGATTTCCCCTGGGGGCCCACGTGATTTCCCCTGGGGGCCCACGTGATTGCCCCACCTGTCCCACGTGATTTCCCCTGGGGGCCCACGTGATTTCCCCTGGGGGCCCACGTGATTTCCCCTGGGGGCCCACGTGATTTCCCCTGGGGGCCCACGTGATTTCCCCTGGGGGCCCACGTGATTGCTCCACCTGGCCCACGTGATTGCCCCACCTGGCCCACGTGATTTCCCCTTGGGGGCCCACGTGATTTCCCCTGGGGGCCCACGTGATTTCCCCTGGGGGCCCACGTGATTTCCCCTGGGGGCCCACGTGATTTCCCCTGGGGGCCCACGTGATTTCCCCTGGGAGCCCACGTGATTTCCCCTGGGGGCCCACGTGATTTCCCCTGGGGGCCCACGTGATTTCCCCTGGGGGCCCACGTGATTTCCCCTGGGGGCCCACGTGATTTCCCCTGGGGGCCCACGTGATTTCCCCTGGGGGCCCACGTGATTTCCCCTGGGGGCCCACGTGATTTCCCCTGGGGGCCCACGTGATTTCCCCACCTGGCCCACGTGATTTCCCCACCTTGCCCACGTGATTGCCCCACCTGGACCACTTGATTTCCCCTGCGGCCCACGTGATTTCCCCTGGGGGCCCACGTGATTTCCCCTGGGGGCCCACGTGATTTCCCCTGGGGGCCCACGTGATTTCCCCTGGGGGCCCACGTGATTGCCCCACCTGGCCCACGTGATTGCCCCACCTGGCCCACGTGATTTCCCCTGGGGGCCCACGTGATTGCCCCACCTGGCCCACGTGATTGCCCCACCTGGCCCACGTGATTTCCCCTGGGGGCCCACGTGATTTCCCCTGGGGGCCCACGTGATTTCCCCTGGGGGCCCACGTGATTTCCCCTGGGGGCCCACGTGATTTCCCCTGGGGGCCCACGTGATTTCCCCTGGGGGCCCACATGATTTCCCCTGGGGGCCCATGTGATTTCCCCTGGGGGCCCACGTGATTTCCCCTGGGGGCCCACGTGATTTCCCCTGGGGGCCCACGTGATTTCCCCTGGGGGCCCACGTGATTTCCCCTGGGGGCCCACGTGATTTCCCCTGGGGGCCCACGTGATTTCCCATGGGGGCCCACGTGATTTCCCCTGGGGGCCCACGTGATTTCCCCTGGGGGCCCACGTGATTTCCCCTGGGGGCCCACGTGATTTCCCCTGGGGGCCCACGTGATTTCCCCTGGGGGCCCACGTGATTTCCCCTGGGGGCCCACGTGATTTCCCCTGGGGGCCCACGTGATTTCCCCTGGGGGCCCACGTGATTTCCCCTGGGGGCCCACGTGATTGCTCCACCTGGCCCACGTGATTGCCCCACCTGGCCCACGTGATTTCCCCTGGGGGCCCACGTGATTTCCCCTGGGGGCCCACGTGATTTCCCCTGGGGGCCCACGTGATTTCCCCTGGGGGCCCACGTGATTTCCCCACCTGGCCCACGTGATTTCCCCACCTGGCCCACGTGATTGCCCCACCTGGCCCACGTGATTTCCCCTGGGGGCCCACGTGATTTCCCCTGGGGGCCCACGTGATTTCCCCTGGGGGCCCACGTGATTTCCCCTGGGGGCCCACGTGATTTTCCCTGGGGGCCCACGTGATTTCCCCTGGGGGCCCACGTGATTTCCCCTGGGGGCCCACGTGATTTCCCCTGGGGGCCCACGTGATTTCCCCTGGGGGCCCACGTGATTTCCCCTGGGGGCCCACGTGATTTCCCCTGGGGGCCCACGTGATTTCCCCTGGGGGCCCACGTGATTTCCCCTGGGGGCCCACGTGATTTCCCCTGGGGGCCCACGTGATTTCCCCTGGGGGCCCACGTGATTCCCCCTGGGGGCCCACGTGATTTCCCCTGGGGGCCCACGTGATTTGCCCTGGGGGCCCACGTGATTTCCCCTGGGGGCCCACGTGATTTCCCCTGGGGGCCCACGTGATTGCTTCACCTGGCCCACGTGATTGCCCCACCTGGCCCACGTGATTTCCCCTGGGGGCCCACGTGATTTCCCCTGGGGGCCCACGTGATTTCCCCTGGGGGCCCACGTGATTTCCCCTGGGGGCCCACGTGATTTCCCCTGGGGGCCCACGTGATTTCCCCTGGGGGCCCACGTGATTTCCCCTGGGGGCCCACGTGATTTCCCCTGGGGGCCCACGTGATTTCCCCTGGGGGCCCACGTGATTGCCCCACCTGGCCCACATGATTGCCCCACCTGGCCCACGTGATTTTCCCTGGGGGCCCACGTGATTGCCCCACCTGGCCCACGTGATTGCCCCACCTGGCCCACGTGATTGCCCCACCTGGCCCACGTGATTTCCCCTGGGGGCCCACGTGATTTCCCCTGGGGGCCCACGTGATTTCCCCTGGGGGCCCACGTGATTTCCCCTGGGGGCCCACGTGATTTCCCCTGGGGGCCCACGTGATTTCCCCTGGGGGCCCACGTGATTTCCCCTGGGGGCCCACGTGATTTCCCCTGGGGGCCCACGTGATTTCCCCTGGGGGCCCACGTGATGTCCCCTGGGGGCCCACGTGATTTGCCCTGGGGGCCCACGTGATTTCCCCTGGGGGCCCACGTGATTTCCCCTGGGGGCCCACGTGATTTCCCCTGGGGGCCCACGTGATTTCCCCTGGGGGCCCACGTGATTTCCCCACCTGGCCCACGAGATTGCCCCACCTGGCCCACGTGATTTCCCCTGGGGGCCCACGTGATTTCCCCTGGGGTCCCACGTGAATTCCCCTGGGGGCCCACGTGATTTCCCCACCTGGCCCACGAGATTGCCCCACCTGGCCCACGTGATATCCCCTGGGGGCCCACGTGATTTCCCCTGGGGGCCCACGTGATTTCCCCTGGGGGCCCACGTGATTTGCCCTTGGGGGCCCACGTGATTTCCCCTGGGGGCCCACGTGATTTCCCCTGGGGGCCCACGTGATTTCCCCTTGGGGCCCACGTGATTTACCCTGGGGGCCCACGTGATTTCCCCTGGGGTCCCACGTGATTTCCCCTGGGGGCCCACGTGATTTCCCCTGGTGGCCCACGTGATTTCCCCTAGGGGCCCTCGTGATTTCCCCTGGGGGCCCACGTGATTTCCCCTGGGGGCCCACGTGCTTTCCCCTGGGGGCCCACGTGATTGCCCCTCCTGGCCCACGTGATTGCCCCACCTGGCCCACGTGATTGCCCCACCTGGCCCACGTGATTTTCCCTCGGGGCCCACGTGATTGCTCCACCTGGCCCACGTGATTGCCCCACCTGGCCCACGTGATTTCCCCTGGGGGCCCACGTGATTTCCCCTGGGTGCCCACGTGATTTCCCCTGGGGGCCCACGTGATTCCCCCTGGGGGCCCAGGTGATTTCCCCTGGGTGCCCACGTGATTTGCCCTGGGGGCCCACGTGATTTCCCCTGGGGGCCCACGTGATTTCCCCTGGGGGCCCACGTGATTGCTTCACCTGGCCCACGTGATTGCCCCACCTGGCCCACGTGATTTCCCATGGGGGCCCACGAGATTTCCCCTGGGGGCCCACGTGATTTCCCCTGGGGGCCCACGTGATTTCCCCTGGGGGCCCACGTGATTTCCCCTGGGGGCCCACGTGTTTGCCCCACCTGGCCCACGTGATTGCCCCACCTGGCCCACGTGATTTCCCCTGGGGGCCCACGTGATTACCCCACCTGGCCCACGTGATTGCCCCACCTGGCCCACGTGATTTCCCCTGGGGGCCCACGTGATTTCCCCTGGGGGCCCACGTGATTTCCCCTGGGGTCCCACGTGATTTCCCCTGGGGGCCCACGTGATTTCCCCTGGGGGCCCACGTGATTTTCCATGGGGGCCCACGTGATTTCCCCTGGGGGCCCACGCGATTGCTCCACCTGGCCCACGTGATTGCCCCACCTGGCCCACGTGATTTCCCCTGGGGGCCCACGTGATTTCCCCTGGGGGCCCACGTGATTTCCC
Organism: Rupicapra rupicapra; assembly: GCA_963981305.1. Classification (NCBI taxonomy): domain Eukaryota; kingdom Metazoa; phylum Chordata; class Mammalia; order Artiodactyla; family Bovidae; genus Rupicapra; species Rupicapra rupicapra. The sequence goes on along the minus strand of OZ022270.1, from coordinate 120,355,999 downwards.
CTGGGGGCCCACGTGATTTCCCCTGGGGGCCCACGTGATTTCCCCTGGGGGCCCACGTGATTTCCCCTGGGGGCCCACGTGATTTCCCCTGGGGGCCCACGTGATTTCCCCTGGGGGCCCACGTGATTGCCCCTCCTGGCCCACGTGATTGCCCCACCTGGCCCACGTGATTGCCCCACCTGGCCCACGTGATTTCCCCTGGGGGCCCACGTGATTGCTCCACCTGGCCCACGTGATTGCCCCACCTGGCCCACGTGATTTCCCCTGGGGGCCCACGTGATTTCCCCTGGGGGCCCACGTGATTTCCCCTGGGGGCCCACGTGATTTCCCCTGGGGGCCCACGTGATTTCCCCTGGGGGCCCACGTGATTTCCCCTGGGGGCCCACGTGATTTCCCCTGGGGGCCCACGTGATTTCCCCTGGGGGCCCACGTGATTTCCCCTGGGGGCCCACGTGATTTCCCCTGGGGGCCCACGTGATTGCCCCACCTGGCCCACGTGATTTCCCCTGGGGGCCCACGTGATTTCCCCTGGGGGCCCACGTGATTTCCCCTGGGGGCCCACGTGATTTCCCCTGGGGGCCCACGTGATTTCCCCTGGGGGCCCACGTGATTTCCCCTGGGGGCCCACGTGATTTCCCCTGGGGGCCCACGTGATTTCCCCTGGGGGCCCACGTGATTCCCCCTGGGGGCCCAGGTGATTTCCCCTGGGGGCCCACGTGATTTCCCCTGGGGGCCCACGTGATTTCCCCTGGGGGCCCACGTGATTTCCCCTGGGGGCCCACGTGATTTCCCCACCTGGCCCACGTGATTTCCCCTGGGGGCCCACGTGATTTCCCCTGGGGGCCCACGTGATTTTCCCTGGGGGCCCACGTGATTGCCCCACCTGGCCCACGTGATTGCCCCACCTGGCCCACGTGATTTCCCCTGGGGGCCCACGTGATTGCCCCACCTGGCCCACGTGATTGCCCCACCTGGCCCACGTGATTTCCCTTGGGGGCCCACGTGATTTCCCCTGGGGGCCCACGTGATTTCCCCTGGGGGCCCACGTGATTTCCCCTGGGGGCCCACGTGATTTCCCCTGGGGGCCCACGTGATTTCCCCTGGGGGCCCACGTGATTTCCCCTGGGGGCCCACGTGATTGCTCCACCTGGCCCACGTGATTGCCCCACCTGGCCCACGTGATTTCCCCTGGGGGCCCACGTGATTTCCCCTGGGGGCCCACGTGATTTCCCCTGGGGGCCCACGTGATTTGCCCTGGGGCCCCACGTGATTTCCCCTGGGGGCCCAGGTGATTTCCCCTGGGGGCCCATGTGATTTCCCCTGGGGGCCCACGTGATTTCCCCTGGGGGCCCACGTGATTTCCCCTGGGGGCCCACGTGATTTCCCCTGGGGGCCCACGTGATTTCCCCTGGGGGCCCACGTGATTTCCCCTGGGGGCCCACGTGATTTCCCCTGGGGGCCCACGTGATTTCCCCTGGGGGCCCACGTGATTGCCCCACCTGGCCCACGTGATTTCCCCTGGGGGCCCACGTGATTTCCCCTGGGGGCCCACGTGATTTCCCCTGGGGGCCCACGTGATTTCCCCTGGGGGCCCACGTGATTGCCCCACCTGGCCCACGTGATTTCCCCTGGGGGCCCACGTGATTTCCCCTGGGGGCCCACGTGATTTCCCCTGGGGGCCCACGTGATTTGCCCTGGGGGCCCACGTGATTTCCCCTGGGGGCCCACGTGATTTCCCCTGGGGGCCCACGTGATTTCCCCTGGGGGCCCACGTGATTTCCCCTGGGGGCCCACGTGATTTCCCCTGGGGGCCCACGTGATTTCCCCTGGGGGCCCACGTGATTTCCCCTGGGGGCCCACGTGATTGCCCCTGGGGGCCCACGTGATTTCCCCTGGGGGCCCACGTGATTTCCCCTGGGGGCCCACGTGATTTCCCCTGGGGGCCCACGTGATTGCTCCACCTGGCCCACGTGATTGCCCCACCTGGCCCACGTGATTTCCCCTGGGGGCCCACGTGATTTCCCCTGGGGGCCCACGTGATTTCCCCTGGGGGCCCACGTGATTTCCCCTGGGGGCCCACGTGATTTCCCCACCTGGCCCACGTGATTGCCCCACCTGGCCCACGTGATTTCCCCTGGGGGCCCACGTGATTTCCCCACCTGGCCCACGTGATTGCCCCACCTGGCCCACGTGATTTCCCCTGGGGGCCCACGTGATTTCCCCTGGGGGCCCACGTGATTTCCCCTGGGGGCCCATGTGATTTCCCCTGGGGGCCCACGTGATTTCCCCTGGGGGCCCACGTGATTTCCCCTGGGGGCCCACATGATTTCCCCTGGGGGCCCATGTGATTTCCCCTGGGGGCCCACGTGATTTCCCCTGGGGGCCCACGTGATTTCCCCTGGGGGCCCACATGATTTCCCCTGGGGGCCCATGTGATTTCCCCTGGGGGCCCACGTGATTTCCCCTGGGGGCCCACGTGATTCCCCATGGGGGCCCAGGTGATTTCCCCTGGGGGCCCACGTGATTTCCCCTGGGGGCCCACGTGATTTCCCCTGGGGGCCCACGTGATTGCCCACCTGTCCCACGTGATTTCCCCTGCGGGCCCACGTGATTTCCCCTGGGGGCCCACGTGATTTCCCCTGGGGGCCCACGTGATTTCCCCTGGGGGCCCACGTGATTTCCCCTGGGGGCCCACGTGATTGCTCCACCTGGCCCACGTGATTGCCCCACCTGGCCCACGTGATTTCCCCTGGGGGCCCACGTGATTTCCCCTGGGGGCCCACGTGATTTCCCCTGGGGGCCCACGTGATTTCCCCTGGGGGCCCACGTGATTTCCCCACCTGGCCCCCGTGATTTCCCCACCTTGCCCACGTGATTGCCCCACCTGGACCACTTGATTTCCCCTGCGGCCCACGTGATTTCCCCTGGGGGCCCACGTGATTTCCCCTGGGGGCCCACGTGATTTCCCCTGGGGGCCCACGTGATTTTCCCTGGGGGCCCACGTGATTTCCCCTGGGGGCCCACGTGATTTCCCCTGGGGGCCCACGTGATTTCCCCTGGGGGCCCACGTGATTTCCCCTGGGGGCCCACGTGATTTCCCCTGGGGGCCCACGTGATTTCCCCTGGGGGCCCACGTGATTTCCCCTGGGGGCCCACGTGATTTCCCCTGGGGGCCCACGTGATTTCCCCTGGGGGCCCACGTGATTTCCCCTGGGGGCCCACGTGATTCCCCCTGGGGGCCCACGTGATTTCCCCTGGGGGCCCACGTGATTTGCCCTGGGGGCCACGTGATTTCCCCTGGGGGCCCACGTGATTTCCCCTGGGGGCCCACGTGATTGCTTCACCTGGCCCACGTGATTGCCCCACCTGGCCCACGTGATTTCCCATGGGGGCCCACGTGATTTCTCTAGGGGCCCACGTGATTTCCCCTGGGGGCCCACGTGATTTCCCCTGGGGGCCCACGTGATTTCCCCTGGGGGCCCACGTGATTTCCCCTGGGGGCCCACGTGATTGCCCCACCTGGCCCACGTGATTGCCCCACCTGGCCCACGTGATTTCCCCTGGGGGCCCACGTGATTACCCCACCTGGCCCACGTGATTGCCCCACCTGGCCCACGTGATTTCCCCTGGGGGCCCACGTGATTTCCCCTGGGGGCCCACGTGATTTCCCCTGGGGGCCCACGTGATTTCCCCTGGGGGCCCACGTGATTTCCCCTGGGGGCCCACGTGATTTCCCCTGGGGGCCCACGTGATTGCTCCACCTGGCCCACGTGATTGCCCCACCTGGCCCACGTGATTTCCCCTGGGGGCACACGTGATTTCCCCTGGGGGCCCACGTGATTTCCCCTGGGGGCCCACGTGATTTGCCCTGGGGCCCCACGTGATTTCCCCTGGGGGCCAACGTGATTTCCCCTGAGGGCCCACGTGATTTCCCCTGGAGGCCCCCATGATTCCCCCAGGGGGCCCACGTGTTTTCTCCTGGGGCCCACGTGATTTCCCCTGGGGGCCCACGTGATTTCCCCTGGGGGACCACGTGATTTCCCCTGGGGGCCCACGTGATTTCCCCTGGGTGCCCACGTGATTTCCCCTGGGGGCCCATGTGATTTCCCCTGGGGGCCCAGGTGATTTCCCCTGGGGGCCCACGTGATTTCCCCTGGGTGCCCACATGATTTCCCTTGGGGGCCCACATGATTTCCCCTGGGGGCCCATGTGATTTCCCCTGGGGGCCCAGGTGATTTCCCCTGGGGGCCCACGTGATTTCCATGGGGGCAAACGTGATTTCCCCTGGGGGCCCACGTGATTGCCCCACCTGGCCCACGTGATTGCCCCACCTGGCCCACGTGATTTCCCCTGGGGGCCCACGTGATTTCCCCACCTGGCCCACGTGATTGCCCCACCTGGCCCACGTGATTTCCCCTGGGGGCCCACGTGATTTCCCCTGGGGGCCCACGTGATTTCCCCTGGGGGCCCACGTGATTTCCCCTGGGGGCCCACGTGATTTCCCCTGGGGGCCCACGTGATTTCCCCTGGGGGCCCACATGATTTCCCCTGGGGGCCCATGTGATTTCCCCTGGGGGCCCACGTGATTTCCCCTGGGGGCCCACGTGATTTCCCCTGGGGGCCCACATGATTTCCCCTGGGGGCCCATGTGATTTCCCCTGGGGGCCCACGTGATTTCCCCTGGGGGCCCACGTGATTTCCCCTGGGGGCCCACGTGATTTCCCCTGGGGGCCCACGTGATTTCCCCTGGGGGCCCACGTGATTTCCCCTGGGGGCCCACGTGATTGCTCCACCTGGCCCACGTGATTTCCCCTGGGGGCCCACGTGATTTCCCCTGGGGGCCCACGTGATTTCCCCTGGGGGACCACGTGATTTCCCCTGGGGGCCCACGTGATTTCCCCTGGGGGCCAACGTCATTGCTCCACCTGGCCCACGTGATTGCCCCACCTGGCCCACGTGATTTCCCCTTGGGGGCCCACGTGATTTCCCCTGGGGGCCCACGTGTTTTCCCCTGGGAGCCCACGTGATTTCCCCTGGGGGCCCACGTGATTTCCCCACCTGGCCCACGTGATTTCCCCACCTGGCCCACGTGATTGCCCCACCTGGCCCACGTGATTTCCCCTGGCGGCCCACGTGATTTCCCCTGGGGGCCCACGTGATTTCCCCTGGGGGCCCACGTGATTTCCCCTGGGGGCCCATGTGATTTTCCCTGGGGGCCCACGTGATTTCCCCTGATGGCCCACGTGATTTCCCCTGGGGGCCCACGTGATTTCCCCTGGGGGCCCACGTGATTTCCCCTGGGGGACCACGTGATTTCCCCTGGGGGCCCACGTGATTTCCCCTGGGTGCCCACATGATTTCCCCTGGGGGCCCATGTGATTTCCCCTGGGGGCCCAGGTGATTTCCCCTGGGGGCCCACGTGATTCCCCCTGGGGGCCCAGGTGATTTCCCCTGGGGGCCCACGTGATTTGCCCTGGGGGCCCACGTGATTTCCCCTGGGGGCCCACGTGATTTCCCCTGGGGGCCCACGTGATTGCTTCACCTGGCCCACGTGATTGCCCCACCTGGCCCACGTGATTTCCCATGGGGGCCCACGTGATTTCTCTAGGGGCCCACGTGATTTCCCCTGGGGGCCCACGTGATTTCCCATGGGGACCCACGTGATTTCCCCTGGGGGCCCACGTGATTTCCCCTGGGGGCCCACGTGATTGCCCCACCTGGCCCACGTGATTGCCCCACCTGGCCCACGTGATTTCCCCTGGGGGCCCACGTGATTTCCCCACCTGGCCCACGTGATTGCCCCACCTGGCCCACGTGATTTCCCCTGGGGGCCCACGTGATTTCCCCTGGGGGCCCACGTGATTTCCCCTGGGGGCCCACGTGATTTCCCCTGGGGGCCCACGTGATTTCCATGGGGGCAAACGTGATTTCCCCTGGGGGCCCACGCGATTGCTCCACCTGGCCCACGTGATTGCCCCACCTGGCCCACGTGATTTCCCCTGGGGGCACACGTGATTTCCCCTGGGGGCCCACGTGATTTCCCCTGGGGGCCCACGTGATTTGCCCTGGGGCCCCACGTGATTTCCCCTGGGGGCCAACGTGATTTCCCCTGAGGGCCCACGTGATTTCCCCTGGAGGCCCCCATGATTCCCCCAGGGGGCCCACGTGTTTTCTCCTGGGGCCCACGTGATTTCCCCTGGAGGCCCACGTGATTTCCCCTGGGGGACCACGTGATTTCCCCTGGGGGCCCACGTGATTTCCCCTGGGTGCCCACGTGATTTCCCCTGGGGGCCCATGTGATTTCCCCTGGGGGCCCAGGTGATTTCCCCTGGGGGCCCACGTGATTTCCCCTGGGTGCCCACATGATTTCCCCTGGGGGCCCACATGATTTCCCCTGGGGGCCCATGTGATTTCCCCTGGGGGCCCAGGTGATTTCCCCTGGGGGCCCACGTGATTTCCATGGGGGCAAACGTGATTTCCCCTGGGGGCCCACGCGATTGCTCCACCTGGCCCACGTGATTGCCCCACCTGGCCCACGTGATTTCCCCTGGGGGCCCACGTGATTTCCCCTGGGGGCCCACGTGATTTCCCCTGGGGGCCCACGTGATTTGCCCTGGGGCCCCACGTGATTTCCCCTGGGGGCCCACGTGATTTCCCCTGGGGGCCCACGTGATTTCCCCTGGGGGCCCACGTGGTTTCCCCTGGGGGCCCACTTGGTTTCCCCTGGCGGCCCACGTGATTTCCCATGGTCGCCCACGTGATTTCCCCTAGGGGCCCTCGTGATTTCCCCTGGGGGCCCACGTGATTTCCCCTGGGGGCCCACGTGATTTCCCCTGGGGGCCCACGTGATTGCCCCTCCTGGCCCACGTGATTGCCCCACCTGGCCCACGTGATTGCCCCACCTGGCCCACGTGATTTCCCCTGGGGGCCCACGTGATTGCTCCACCTGGGGGCCCACGTGATTGCCCCACCTGGCCCACGTGATTTCCCCTGGGGGCCCACGTGATTTCCCCTGGGGGCCCACGTGATTTCCCCTGGGGGCCCACGTGAATTCCCCTGGGGGCCCACGTGATTGGCCCTGGGGGCCCACGTGATTTCCCCTGGGGGACCACGTGATTTCCCCTGGGGGCCCACGTGATTTCCCCTGGGGGCCCACGTGATTTCCCCTGGGGGCCCACGTGATTGCCCCACCTGGCCCACGTGATTTCCCCTGGGGGCCCACGTGATTTCCCCTTGAGGCCCACGTGATTTCCCCTGGGGGCCCACGTGATTTCCCCTGGGGGCCCACGTGATTTCCCCTGGGGGCCCACGTGATTTCCCCTGGGTGCCCACATGATTTCCCCTGGGGGCCCATGTGGTTTCCCCTGGGGGCCCAGGTGATTTCCCCTGGGGGCCCACGTGATTTCCCCTGGGGGCCCACGTGATTTCCCCTGGGGGCCCACGTGATTTCCCCTGGGGGCCCACGTGATTTCCCCTGGGGGCCCACGTGATTTCCCCTGGGGGCCCACGTGATTGCTTCACCTGGCCCACGTGATTGCCCCACCTGGCCCACGTGATTTCCCCTGGGGGCCCACGTGATTTCCCCTGGGGGCCCACGTGATTTCCCCTGGGGGCCCACGTGATTTCCCCTGGGGGCCCACGTGATTTCCCCTGGGGGCCCACGTGATTTCCCCTGGGGGCCCACGTGATTGCCCCACCTGGCCCACGTGATTGCCCCACCTGGCCCACGTGATTTCCCCTGGGGGCCCACGTGATTGCCCCACCTGGCCCACGTGATTGCCCCACCTGGCCCACGTGATTTCCCCTGGGGGCCCACGTGATTTCCCCTGGGGGCCCACGTGATTTCCCCTGGGGGCCCATGTGATTTCCCCTGGGGGCCCACGTGATTTCCCCTGGGGGCCCACGTGATTTCCCCTGGGGGCCCACATGATTTCCCCTGGGGGCCCATGTGATTTCCCCTGGGGGCCCACGTGATTTCCCCTGGGGGCCAACGTGATTTCCCCTGGGGGCCCACATGATTTCCCCTGGGGGCCCATGTGATTTCCCCTGGGGGCCCACGTGATTTCCCCTGGGGGCCCACGTGATTCCCCATGGGGGCCCAGGTGATTTCCCCTGGGGGCCCACGTGATTTCCCCTGGGGGCCCACGTGATTTCCCCTGGGGGCCCACGTGATTGCCCACCTGTCCCACGTGATTTCCCCTGCGGGCCCACGTGATTTCCCCTGGGGGCCCACGTGATTTCCCCTGGGGGCCCACGTGATTTCCCCTGGGGGCCCACGTGATTTCCCCTGGGGGCCAACGTCATTGCTCCACCTGGCCCACGTGATTGCCCCACCTGGCCCACGTGATTTCCCCTTGGGGGCCCACGTGATTTCCCCTGGGGGCCCACGTGATTTCCCCTGGGGGCCCACGTGATTTCCCCTGGGGGCCCACGTGATTTCCCCACCTGGCCCACGTGATTTCCCCACCTTGCCCACGTGATTGCCCCACCTGGACCACTTGATTTCCCCTGCGGCCCACGTGATTTCCCCTGGGGGCCCACGTGATTTCCCCTGGGGGCCCGCGTGATTTCCCCTGGGGGCCCTTGTGATTTTCCCTGGGGGCCCACGTGATTTCCCCTGGGGGCACACGTGATTTCCCCTGGGGGCCCACGTGATTTCCCCTGGGGGCCCACGTGATTTCCCCTGGGGGCCCACGTGATTTCCCCTGGGGGACCACGTGATGTCCCCTGGGGGCCCACGTGATTTCCCCTGGGTGCCCACATGATTTCCCCTGGGGGCCCATGTGATTTCCCCTGGGGGCCCAGGTGATTTCCCCTGGGGGCCCACGTGATTCCCCCTGGGGGCCCAGGTGATTTCCCCTGGGGGCCCACGTGATTTGCCCTGGGAGCCCACGTGATTTCCCCTGGGGGCCCACGTGATTTCCCCTGGGGGCCCACGTGATTGCTTCACCTGGCCCACGTGATTGCCCCACCTGGCCCACGTGATTTCCCATGGGGGCCCACGTGATTTCTCTAGGGGCTCACGTGATTTCCCCTGGGGGCCCACGTGATTTCCCATGGGGACCCACGTGATTTCCCCTGGGGGCCCACGTGATTTCCCCTGGGGGCCCACGTGATTGCCCCACCTGGCCCACGTGATTGCCCCACCTGGCCCACGTGATTTCCCCTGGGGGCCCACGTGATTTCCCCACCTGGCCCACGTGATTGCCCCACCTGGCCCACGTGATTTCCCCTGGGGGCCCACGTGATTTCCCCTGGGGCCCACGTGATTTCCATGGGGGCAAACGTGATTTCCCCTGGGGTCCCACGCGATTGCTCCACCTGGCCCACGTGATTGCCCCACCTGGCCCACGTGATTTCCCCTGGGGGCCCACGTGATTTCCCCTGGGGGCCCACGTGATTTCCCCTGGGGGCCCACGTGATTTGCCCTGGGGCCCCACGTGATTTCCCCTGGGGGCCAACGTGATTTCCCCTGAGGGCCCACGTGATTTCCCCTGGAGGCCCCCATGATTCCCCCAGGGGGCCCACGTGTTTTCTCCTGGGGCCCACGTGATTTCCCCTGGGGGCCCACGTGATTGCTCCACCTGGCCCACGTGATTGCCCCACCTGGCCCACGTGATTGCCCCACCTGGCCCACGTGATTTCCCCTGGGGGCCCACGTGATTTCCCCTGGGGGCCCACGTGATATCCCCTGGGGGTCCACGTGATTTCCCTACCTGGCCCACGTGATTGCCCCACCTGTTCCACGTGATTTCCCCTGGGGGCCCACGTGAATTCCCCTGGGGGCCCACGTGATTTTCCCTGGGGGCCCACGTGATTTCCCCTGGGGGCCCACGTGATTTCCCCTGGGGGCCCACGTGATTTCCCCTGGGGGCCCACGTGATTTCCCCTGGGGGCCCACGTGATTTACCCTGGGGGCCCACGTGATTTCCCCTGGGGGCCCACGTGATTGCCCCACCTGGCCCATGTGATTGCCCCACCTGGCCCACGTGATTTCCCCTGGGGGCCCACGTGATTTCCCCTGGGGGCCCACGTGATTCCCCTGAGGGCCCGCGTGATTCCACTGGGGGCCCACGTGATTTGCCCTGGGGTCCCACGTGATATCCCCTGGGGGCCCACGTGATTTCCCCTGGGGGCCCACGTGATTTCCCCTGGGGGCCCACGTGATTTCCCCTGGGGGCCCACGTGATTGCCCCACATGGCCCACGTGATTTCCCCTGGGGGCCCACGTGATTTCCCCTGGGGGCCCACGTGATTTCCCCTGGGGGCCCACGTGGTTTCCCCTGGGGGCCCACGTGGTTTCCCCTGGCGGCCCACGTGATTTCCCCTGGTCGCCCACGTGATTTCCACTTGGGACCCACGTGATTTCCCCTGGGGGCCCACGTGATATCCCCACCTGGCCCACGTGATTGCCCCACCTGGACCACTTGATTTCCCCTGCGGCCCACGTGATTTCCCTGGGGGCCCACGTGATTTCCCCTGGGGGCCCACGTGATTTCCCCTGGGGGCCCACGTGATTTCCCCTGGGGGCCCTCGTGATTTCCACTGGGGGCCCACTTGATTTACGCTGGGGGCCCACGTGATATCCCCTGGGGGCCCACGTGATTTCCCCTGGGGGCCCACGTGATTTCCCCTGGGGGCCAACGTGATTTCCCCTGGGGGCCCACGTGATTGCCCCACCTGGCCCACGTGATTTCCCCTGGGGGCCCACGTGATTTCCCCTGGGGGCCCACGTGATTTCCCCTGGGGGCCCACGTGATTTCCCCTGGGGGCCCACGTGATTTCCCCTGGGGGCCCACGTGATTTCCCCTGGGGGCCCACGTGATTTCCCCTGGGGGCCCACGTGATTTCCCCTGGGGGCCCACGTGATTTCCCCTGGGGGCCCACGTGATTTCCCCTGGGGGCCCACGTGATTTCCCCTGGGGGCCCACGTGATTGCCCCTCCTGGCCCACGTGATTGCCCCACCTGGCCCACGTGATTTCCCCACCTGGCCCACGTGATTTCCCCTGGGGGCCCACGTGATTTCCACTGGGGGCCCACGTGATTGCCCCACCTGGCCCACGTGATTGCCCCACCTGGCCCACGTGATTTCCCCTGGGGGCCCACGTGATTTCCCCTGGGGGCCCACGTGATTTCCCCTGGGGGCCCACGTGATTTCCCCTGGGGGCCCACGTGATTTCCCCTGGGGGCCCACGTGATTGCTCCACCTGGGGGCCCACGTGATTGCCCCACCTGGCCCACGTGATTTCCCCTGGGGGCCCACGTGATTTCCCCTGGGGGCCCACGTGATTTCCCCTGGGGGCCCACGTGATTTCCCCTGGGGGCCCACGTGATTGCCCCACCTGGCCCACGTGATTGCCCCACCTGGCCCACGTGATTGCCCCACCTGGCCCACGTGATTTCCCCTGGGGGCCCACGTGATTTCCCCTGGGGGCCCACGTGATTTCCCCTGGGGGCCCACGTGATTTCCCCTGGGGGCCCACGTGATTTCCCCACCTGGCCCACGTGATTTCCCCTGGGGGCCCACGTGATTTCCCCACCTGGCCCACGTGATTTCCCCTGGGGGCCCACGTGATTTCCCCTGGGGGCCCACGTGATTTCCCCTGGGGGCCCACGTGATTTCCCCTGGGGGCCCACGTGATTTCCCCTGGGGGCCCACGTGATTTCCCCTGGGGGCCCACGTGATTTCCCCACCTGGCCCACGTGATTGCCCCACCTGGCCCACGTGATTTCCCCTGGGGGCCCACGTGATTTCCCCTGGGGGCCCACGTGATTTCCCCTGGGGGCCCACGTGATTTCCCCTGGGGGCCCACGTGATTTGCCCTGGGGGCCCACGTGATTTCCCCTGGGGGCCCACGTGATTTCCCCTGGGGGCCCACGTGATTTCCCCTGGGGGCCCACGTGATTTACCCTGGGGGCCCACGTGATTTCCCCTGGGGGCCCACGTGATTTCCCCTGAGGGCCCACTTGATTTCCCCTGGTGGCCCACGTGATTTCCCCAAGGGGCCCACGTGATTTCCCCTGGGGGCCCACGTGATTTCCCCTGGGGGCCCACGTGATTTCCCCTGGGGGCCCACGTGATTTCCCCTGGGGGCCCACGTGATTGCCCCACCTGGCCCACGTGATTTCCCCACCTGGCCCACGTGATTTCCCCTGGGGGCCCACGTGATTTCCCCTGGGGGCCCACGTGATTGCCCCACCTGGCCCACGTGATTGCCCCACCTGGCCCACGTGATTTCCCCTGGGGGCCCACGTGATTTCCCCTGGGGGCCCACGAGATTTCCCCTTGGGGCCCACGTGATTTGCCCTGGGGGCCCACGTGATTTGCCCTCGGGGCCCACGTGATTTCCCCTGGGGGCCCACGTTATTTCCCCTTGGGGCCCACGTGATTTACCCTGGGGGCCCACGTGATTTCCCCTGGGGGCCCACGTGATTTCCCCGTGGGGCCCACGTGATTTCCCCTGGTAGCCCACGTGATTTCCCCTAGGGGCCCACGTGATTTCCCCTGGGGGCCCACGTGATTTCCCCTGGGGGCCCACGTGATTTCCCCTGGGGGCCCACGTGATTGCCCCACCTGGCCCACGTGATTTCCCCTGGGGCCCACGTGATTTCCCATGGGGGCCCACGTGATTTCCCCTGGGGGCCCACGTGATTTAGCCTGGGGGCCCACATGATTTCCCCTGGGGGCCCACGTGATTTGCCCTCGGGGCCCACGTGATTTCCCCTGGGGGCCCACGTTATTTCCCCTTGGGGCCCACGTGATTTGCCCTGGGGGCCCACGTGATTTGCCCTCGGGGCCCACGTGATTTTCCCTGGGGGCCCACGTTATTTCCCCTTGGGGCCCACGTGATTTACCCAGGGAGCCCACGTGATTTCCCCTGGGGGCCCACGTGATTTCCCCTGGGGGCCCACGTGATTTCCCCTGGTAGCCCACGTGATTTCCCCTAGGGGCCCACGTGCTTTCCCCTGGGGGCCCACGTGATTGCCCAACCTGTCCCACGTGATTTCCCCTGGGGGCCCACGTGATTTCCCCTTGGGGCCCACGTGATTTGCCCTCGGGGCCCACGTGATTTCCCTGGGGGCCCACGTTATTTCCGCTTGGGGCCCACGGGATTTGCCCTGGGGGCCCACGTGATTTACCCTCAGGGCCCACGTGATTTACCCTGGGGGCCCACGTGATGTCCCCTGGTAGCCCACGTGATTTACCCTGGGGGCCCACGTGATTTCCCCTGGGGGCCCACGTGATTTCCCCTGGGGGCCCACGTGATTTCCCCTGAGGCCAACGTGATTGGCCCTGGGGGCCCACGTGATTTCCCCTGGGGGACCACGTGATTTCCCCTGGGCCCCCACGTGATTTCCCCTGGGGGCCCACGTGATTTCCCCTGGGGGCCCACGTGATTGCCCCACCTGTCCCACGTGATTTCCCCTGGGGGCGCACGTGATTTCCCCTGGGGGCTCACGTGATTTCCCCTGGGGGCCCACGTGATTTCCCCTGGGAGCCCACGTGATTTCCCCTGGGGACCCACGTGATTGCTCCACCTGGCCGACGTGATTGCCCCACCTGGCCCACGTGATTTCCCCTTGGGGGCCCACGTGATTTCCCCTGGGGGCCCACGTGATTTCCCCTGGGGGCCCACGTGATTTCCCCTGGGGGCCCACATGATTTCCCCTGGGGGCCCATGTGATTTCCCCTGGGGGCCCACGTGATTTCCCCTGGGGGCCCACGTGATTTCCCCTGGGGGCCCAGGTGATTTCCCCTGGGGACCCACGTGATTTCCCCTGGGGGCCCACGTGTTTTCCCCTGGGGCCCCACGTGATTTCCCCTGGGGGCCCACGTGATTTCCCCTGGGGGCCCACGTGATTGCCCCACCTGGCCCACGTGATTTCCCCTGGGGGCCCACGTGATTTCCCCTGGGGGCCCACGTGATTTCCCCTGGGGGCCCACGTGATTTCCCCTGGGGGCCCACGTGATTGCCCCACCTGGCCCACGTGATTTCCCCTGGGGGCCCACGTGATTTCCCCTGGGGGCCCACGTGATTGCCCCACCTGGCCCACGTGATTGCCCCACCTGGCCCACGTGATTTCCCCTGGGGGCCCACGTGATTTCCCCTGGGGGCCCACGTGATTTCCCCTGGGGGCCCACGTGATTTCCCCTGGGGGCCCACGTGATTTCCCCTGGGGGCCCACGTGATTTTCCCACCTGGCCCACGTGATTGCCCCACCTGGCCCACGTGATTTCCCCTGGGGGCCCACGTGATTTCCCCTGGGGGCCCACGTGATTTCCCCTGGGGGCCCACGTGATTTCCCCTGGGGGCCCACGTGATTTCCCCTGGGGGCCCACGTGATTGCTCCACCTGGCCCACGTGATTGCCCCACCTGGCCCACGTGATTTCCCCTGGGGGCCCACGTGATTTCCCCTGGGGGCCCACGTGATTTCGCCTGGGGGCCCACGTGATTTCCCCTGGGAGCCCACGTGATTTCCCCTGGGGGCCCACGTGATTTCCCCTGGGCGCCCACGTGATTTCCCCTGGGGGCCCACGTGATTGCCCCTGGGGGCCCACGTGATTTCCCCTGGGGGCCCACGTGATTTCCCCTGGGGGCCCACGTGATTTCCCCTGGGGGCCCACGTGATTTCCCCTGGGGGCCCACGTGATTTCCCCTGGGGGCCCACGTGATTTCCCCTGGGGGCCCACGTGATTTCCCCACCTGGCCCACGTGATTGCCCCACCTGGCCCACGTGATTTCCCCTGGGGGCCCACGTGATTTCCCCTGGGGGCCCACGTGATTTCCCCTGGGGGCCCACGTGATTTCCCCACCTGGCCCACGTGATTGCCCCACCTGGCCCACGTGATTTCCCCTGGGGGCCCACGTGATTTCCCCTGGGGGCCCACGTGATTTCCCCTGGGGGCCCACGTGATTTGCCCTGGGGGCCCACGTGATTTGCCCTCGAGGCCCACGTGATTTCCCCTGGGGGCCCACGTTATTTCCTCTTGGGGCCCACGTGATTTACCCTGGGGGCCCACGTGTTTTCCCCTGGTAGCCCACGTGATTTCCCCTGGGGGCCCACGTGATTTCCCCTGGGGGCCCACGTGATTTCCCCTGGGGGCCCACGTGATTTCCCCTGGGGGCCCACGTGATTGCCCCACCTGGCCCACGTGATTTCCCCTGGGGGCCCACGTGATTTCCCCTGGGGGCCCACGTGATTTCCCCTGGGGGCCCACGTGATTGCTCCACCTGGCTCACGTGATTGCCCAACTGCCCCACGTGATTGCCACACCTGGCCCACGTGATTTCCCCTGGGGGCCCACGTGATTTCCCCTGGGGTCCCACGTGATTTCCCCAGGGGGCCCACGTGATTTCCCCTGGGGGCCCACGTGATTTCCCCTGGGGGCCCACGTGATTTCCCCTGGGGGCCCACGTGATTTCCCCTGGGGGCCCACGTGATTTCCCCTGGGGGCCCACGTGATTTCCCCACCTGGCCCACGTGATTGCCCCACCTGGCCCACGTGATTGCCCCACCTGGCCCACGTGATTGCCCCACCTGGCCCACGTGATTGCCCCACCTGGCCCATCGTGAAATCCCCGGGGGGCCCACGTGATTTCCCCTGGGGGCCCACGTGATTTCCCCTGGGGGCCCACGTGATTTGCCCTGGGGGCCCACGTGATTTGCCCTGGGGGCCCACGTGATTTCCCCTGGGGGCACACGTGATTTCCCCTTGGGGCCCACGTGATTTCCCCTGGGGGCCCACGTAATTTCCCCTGGGGGCCCACGTGACTTCCCCTGGGGGCCCACGTGATTTCCCCTGGGGGCCCACGTGATTTCCCCTGGGGACCCACGTGATTTCCCCTGGGGGCCCACGTGATTGCCCCACCTGGCCCACGTGATTGCCCCACCTGGCCCACGAGATTTCCCCTGGGGACCCACGTGATGGGGGCCCACGTGATTTCCCCTGGGTGCCCAGCTGGATTTCACCTGGGGGCCCACGTGATTTCCCCTGGGGGCCCACGTGATTTCCCCTGGGGGCCACGTGATTTCCCCTAGGGGCCACGTGATTTCCCCTTGGGGCCCACGTGATTTCCCCTGGGGGCCGACACGTGATTTCCCCTGCGGGCCCACCTGATTACCCCACCTGGCCCACGTGATTTCCCCTGGGGGCCCACGTGATTTGCCCTGGGGCCCCACGTGATTTCCCCTGGGGGCCCACGTGATTTCCCCTGGGGGCCCACGTGAATTCCCCTGGGGGACCACGTCATTTCCCCTGGGGGCCCACGTGATTTCCCCTGGGGCCCCACGTGATTGCCCCACCTGGCCCACGTGATTTCCCCTGGGGGCCCACGTGATTTCCCCTGGGGGCCCACGTGATTTCCCCTGGGGGCCCACGTGATTTCGCCACCTGGCCCACATGATTGCCCCACGTGGTACAAGTGATTTCCCCTGGGGGCCCACGGGAATTCCCCTGGGGGCCCCCGTGATTTCCCCTGGGGGCCCACGTGATTTCCCCTGGGAGCCCACGTGATTTCCCCTGGGTGCCCACGTGATTTCGCCTGGGGGCCCACGTGATTTCCCAGGGGGCCCACGTGATTTCCCCAGGCGGCCTACTTGATTTCCCCTGGGGGCCCACGTGATTGCTCCACCTGGCCCACGTGATTGCCCAACTGGCCCACGTGATTGCCACACCTGGCCCACGTGATTTCCCCTGGGGGCCCACGTGATTTCCCCTGGGAGCCCACGTGATTTCCCCTGGGGGCCCACGTGAATTCCCCTAGGGGCCCACGTGATTTCCCCACCTGGCCCACGAGATTGCCCCACCTGGCCCACGTGATTTCCCCTGGGGGCCAACGTGATTTTCCCTGGGGGCCCACGTGATTTCCCCAGGGGGCCCACGTGATTTGCCCTGGGGGCCCACGTGATTTGCCCTCGGGGCCCACGTGATTTCCCCTGGGGGCCCACGTTTTTCCCCTTGGGGCCCACGTGATTTCCCCTGGGGGCCCACGTGATTTCCCCTGGGGGCCCACGTCATTTCCCCTGGGGGCCCACGTGATTTCCCCTCGTAGCCCACGTGATTTCCCCTAGGGGCCCACGTGATTTCCCCTGGGGGCCCACGTGATTTCCCCTGGGTGCCCACGTGATTTCCCCTGGGGGCCCACGTGATTTCCCCATGGGGGCCCCCGTGATTCCCCCAGGGGGCCCACGTGATTTCCCCTGGGGTGCCCACGTGATGTGCCCTGGGGGCCCACGTGATTTCCCCTGGGGCCCACGTGATTTCCCCTGGGGGCCCACGTGATTGCTCCACCTGGCCCACGTGATTGCCCCACCTGGCCCACGTGATTGCCCACCTGGCCCACGTGATTTCCCCTGGGGGCCCACGTGATTTCCCCTGGGGTCCCACGTGATTTCCCCTGGGGGCCCACGTGATTTTCCCTGGGGGCCCACGTGATTTCCCCTTGGTGCCCACGTGATTTCCGCTGGAGGCCCACGTGATTTCCAAACCTGGCCCACGTGATTGCCCCCCACCTGGCCCACGTGATTGCTCCTCCTGGCCCACGTGATTGCCCCACCTGGCCCATGTTATTGCCCCACCTGGCCCACGTTAAATCCCCGGGGGGCCCACGTGATTTCCCCTGGGGGCCCACGTGATTTCCCCTGGGGGCCCACGTGATTTCCCCTGGGGGCCCACGTGATTGCCCCACCTGGCCCACGTGATTGCCCCACCTGGCCCACGTGATTTCCCCTGGGGGCCCACGTGATTTCCCCTGGGGGCCCACGTGATTTCCCCGGGGGGCCCACGTGATTTCCCCTGGGGGCCCACGTGATTTCCCCTGGGGGCCGACGTGATTTCCCCTGGGGGCCCACGTGATTTCCCCTGGGGGCCAACGTGATTTCCCCAGGGGGCCGACGTGATTTCCCCTGGGTCCCACGTGATTTCCCCTGGGGGCCCACGTGATTTCCCCTGGGGGCCCACGTGATTTCCCCTGGGGGCCCACGTGATTTCCCCTGGGGGCCCACGTGATTTCCCCTGGGGGCCCACGTGATTTCCCCTGGGGGCCCACGTGATTTCCCCTGGGGGCCCACGTGATTTCCCCTGGGGGCCCACGTGATTGCCCCTGGGGGCCCACGTGATTTCCCCACCTGGCCCACGTGATTTCCCCTGGGGGCCCACGTGATTGCCCCACCTGGCCCACGTGATTTCCCCTGGGGGCCCACGTGATTTCCCCTGGGGGCCCACGTGATTTCCCCTGGGGGCCCACGTGATATCCCCTGGGGGCCCACGTGATTTCCCCTGGGGGCCCACGTGATTTCCCCTGGGGGCCCACGTGATTGCTCCACCTGGCCCACGTGATTGCCCCACCTGGCCCACGTGATTTCCCCTGGGGGCCCACGTGATTTCCCCTGGGGGCCCACGTGATTTCCCCTGGGGGCCCACGTGATTGCCCCACCTGGCCCACGTGATTGCCCCACCTGGCCCACGTGATTTCCCCTAGGGGCCCACGTGATTTCCCCTGGGGGCCCACGTGATTTCCCCTAGGCGCCCAGGTGATTTCCCCTGGGGGCCCACGTGATTTGCCCTGGGGGCCCACGTGATTTCCCCTTGGGGCCCACGTGATTTCCCCTGGGGGCCCACGTGATTTCCCCTGGGGGCCCCCATGATTCCCCAGGGGGCCCTCGTGATTTCCCCTGGGGGCCCACGTGATTTGCCCTGGGGGCCCACGTGATTTCCCCTGGCCAGGGCCCACGTGATTGCTCTTCCTGGCCCACGTGATTGCCCCACCTGGCCCACGTGATTGCCCACCTGGCCCATGTGATTTCCCTTGGGGGCCCACGTGATTTCCCCTGGGGTCACACGTGATTTCCCCTGGGGGCCCACGTGATTTCCCCTGGGGGCCCACGTGATTTCCCCTGGGGGCCCACGTGATTTCCCCTGGGGGCCCACGTGATTTCCCCTGGGGGCCCACGTGATTGCCCCACCTGGCCCACGTGATTGCCCCACCTGGCCCACGTGATTTCCCCTGGGGGCCCACGTGATTTCCCCTGGGGGCCCACGTGATTTCCCCTGGGGGCCCACGTGATTTCCCCTGGGGGCCCACGTGATTTCCCCTGGGGGCCCACGTGATTTCCCCTGGGGGCCCACGTGATTTCCCCTGGGGGCCCACGTGATTGGCCCACGTGTTGCCCCACCTGGCCCACGTGATTGCCGCACCTGGCCCATGTGATTACCACTGGGGGCCCACGTGATTTCCCTTGGGGGTCCACGTGATTGCCCCTGGGTGACCACGTGATTTCCCCTCGGTGCCCACGTGATTTCCCCTGGGGGCCCACGTGATTTCCCCATGGGGGCCCACGTGATTTCCCCTGGGGGCCCACGTGATTTCCCCTGGGGGCCCACGTGATTTCCCCACCTGGCCCACGTGATTGCCCCACCTGGCCCACGTGATTTCCCCTGGGGGCCCACGTGATTTCCCCTGGGGGCCCACGTGATTTCCCCTGGGGGCCCACGTGATTTCCCCTGGGGGCCCACGTGATTTCCCCTGGGGGCCCACGTGATTTCCCCTGGGGGCCCACGTGATTTCCCCTGGGGGCCCACGTGATTTCCCCTGGGGGCCCACGTGATTTCCCCTGGGGGCCCACGTGATTTCCCCTGGGGGCCCACGTGATTTCCCCTGGGGGCCCACGTGATTTCCCCTGGGGGCCCACGTGATTGCTCCACCTGGGGGCCCACGTGATTTCCCCACCTGGGGGCCCACGTGATTTCCCCTGGGGGCCCACGTGATTTCCCCTGGGGGCCCACGTGATTTCCCCTGGGGGCCCACGTGATTTCCCCTGGGGGCCCACGTGATTTCCCCTGGGGGCCCACGTGATTTCCCCTGGGGGCCCACGTGATTTCCCCTGGGGGCCCACGTGATTTCCCCTGGGGGCCCACGTGATTTCCCCACCTGGCCCACGTGATTTCCCCTGGGGGCCCACGTGATTGCCCCACCTGGCCCACGTGATTGCCCCACCTGGCCCACGTGATTTCCCCTGGGGGCCCACGTGATTTCCCCTGGGGGCCCACGTGATTTCCCCTGGGGGCCCACGTGATTTCCCCTGGGGGCCCACGTGATTTCCCCTGGGGGCCCACGTGATTTCCCCTGGGGGCCCACGTGATTTCCCCTGGGGGCCCACGTGATTTCCCCTGGGGGCCCACGTGATTTCCCCTGGGGGCCCACGTGATTTCCCCTGGGGGCCCACGTGATTTCCCCTGGGGGCCCACGTGATTTCCCCTGGGGGCCCACGTGATTGCCCCACCTGGCCCACGTGATTTCCCCTGGGGGCCCACGTGATTTCCCCTGGGGGCCCACGTGATTTCCCCTGGGGGCCCACGTGATTTCCACCTGGGGGCCCACGTGATTTCCCCTGGGGGCCCACGTGATTTCCCCTGGGGGCCCACGTGATTTCCCCTGGGGGCCCACGTGATTTCCCCTGGGGGCCCACGTGATTTCCCCTGGGGGCCCACGTGATTGCCCCTGGGGGCCCACGTGATTTCCCCTGGGGGCCCACGTGATTTCCCCTGGGGGCCCACGTGATTGCCCCACCTGGCCCACGTGATTGCCCCACCTGGCCCACGTGATTTCCCCTGGGGGCCCACGTGATTTCCCCTGGGGGCCCACGTGATTTCCCCTGGGGGCCCACGTGATTTCCCCTGGGGGCCCACGTGATTTCCCCTGGGGGCCCACGTGATTGCCCCACCTGGCCCACGTGATTGCCCCACCTGGCCCACGTGATTTCCCCTGGGGGCCCACGTGATTTCCCCTGGGGGCCCACGTGATTTCCCCTGGGGGCCCACGTGATTTCCCCTGGGGGCCCACGTGATTTCCCCTGGGGGCCCACGTGATTTCCCCTGGGGGCCCACGTGATTTCCCCTGGGGGCCCACGTGATTTCCCCTGGGGGCCCACGTGATTTCCCCTGGGGGCCCACGTGATTTCCCCTGGGGGCCCACGTGATTGCCCCACCTGGCCCACGTGATTTCCCCTGGGGGCCCACGTGATTTCCCCTGGGGGCCCACGTGATTTCCCCTGGGGGCCCACGTGATTTCCCCTGGGGGCCCACGTGATTTCCCCTGGGGGCCCACGTGATTTCCCCTGGGGGCCCACGTGATTTCCCCTGGGGGCCCACGTGATTTCCCCTGGGGGCCCACGTGATTTCCCCTGGGGGCCCACGTGATTGCCCCACCTGGCCCACGTGATTGCCCCACCTGGCCCACGTGATTTCCCCTGGGGGCCCACGTGATTTCCCCTGGGGGCCCACGTGATTTCCCCTGGGGGCCCACGTGATTTCCCCTGGGGGCCCACGTGATTTCCCCTGGGGGCCCACGTGATTTCCCCTGGGGGCCCACGTGATTTCCCCTGGGGGCCCACGTGATTTCCCCTGGGGGCCCACGTGATTTCCCCTGGGGGCCCACGTGATTTCCCCTGGGGGCCCACGTGATTGCCCCACCTGGCCCACGTGATTGCCCCACCTGGCCCACGTGATTTCCCCTGGGGGCCCACGTGATTTCCCCTGGGGGCCCACGTGATTTCCCCTGGGGGCCCACGTGATTTCCCCTGGGGGCCCACGTGATTTCCCCTGGGGGCCCACGTGATTTCCCCTGGGGGCCCACGTGATTTCCCCTGGGGGCCCACGTGATTTCCCCTGGGGGCCCACGTGATTGCCCCACCTGGCCCACGTGATTGCCCCACCTGGCCCACGTGATTTCCCCTGGGGGCCCACGTGATTTCCCCTGGGGGCCCACGTGATTTCCCCTGGGGGCCCACGTGATTTCCCCTGGGGGCCCACGTGATTTCCCCTGGGGGCCCACGTGATTTCCCCTGGGGGCCCACGTGATTTCCCCTGGGGGCCCACGTGATTTCCCCTGGGGGCCCACGTGATTTCCCCTGGGGGCCCACGTGATTGCCCCACCTGGCCCACGTGATTGCCCCACCTGGCCCACGTGATTTCCCCTGGGGGCCCACGTGATTTCCCCTGGGGGCCCACGTGATTTCCCCTGGGGGCCCACGTGATTTCCCCACCTGGCCCACGTGATTTCCCCTGGGGGCCCACGTGATTTCCCCACCTGGCCCACGTGATTTCCCCTGGGGGCCCACGTGATTTCCCCTGGGGGCCCACGTGATTTCCCCTGGGGGCCCACGTGATTTCCCCTGGGGGCCCACGTGATTTCCCCTGGGGGCCCACGTGATTTCCCCACCTGGCCCACGTGATTTCCCCTGGGGGCCCACGTGATTTCCCCTGGGGGCCCACGTGATTTCCCCTGGGGGCCCACGTGATTTCCCCTGGGGGCCCACGTGATTTCCCCTGGGGGCCCACGTGATTTCCCCTGGGGGCCCACGTGATTGCCCCACCTGGCCCACGTGATTGCCCCACCTGGCCCACGTGATTTCCCCTGGGGGCCCACGTGATTTCCCCTGGGGGCCCACGTGATTTCCCCTGGGGGCCCACGTGATTTCCCCTGGGGGCCCACGTGATTTCCCCTGGGGGCCCACGTGATTTCCCCTGGGGGCCCACGTGATTTCCCCTGGGGGCCCACGTGATTTCCCCTGGGGGCCCACGTGATTGCCCCACCTGGCCCACGTGATTTCCCCTGGGGGCCCACGTGATTTCCCCTGGGGGCCCACGTGATTTCCCCTGGGGGCCCACGTGATTGCCCCACCTGGCCCACGTGATTGCCCCACCTGGCCCACGTGATTTCCCCTGGGGGCCCACGTGATTTCCCCTGGGGGCCCACGTGATTTCCCCTGGGGGCCCACGTGATTTCCCCTGGGGGCCCACGTGATTTCCCCTGGGGGCCCACGTGATTTCCCCTGGGGGCCCACGTGATTTCCCCTGGGGGCCCACGTGATTTCCCCTGGGGGCCCACGTGATTTCCCCTGGGGGCCCACGTGATTTCCCCTGGGGGCCCACGTGATTTCCCCTGGGGGCCCACGTGATTTCCCCTGGGGGCCCACGTGATTTCCCCTGGGGGCCCACGTGATTTCCCCTGGGGGCCCACGTGATTTCCCCTGGGGGCCCACGTGATTTCCCCTGGGGGCCCACGTGATTTCCCCTGGGGGCCCACGTGATTTCCCCTGGGGGCCCACGTGATTTCCCCTGGGGGCCCACGTGATTTCCCCTGGGGGCCCACGTGATTGCCCCACCTGGCCCACGTGATTTCCCCTGGGGGCCCACGTGATTTCCCCTGGGGGCCCACGTGATTTCCCCTGGGGGCCCACGTGATTTCCCCTGGGGGCCCACGTGATTGCTCCACCTGGGGGCCCACGTGATTGCCCCACCTGGCCCACGTGATTTCCCCTGGGGGCCCACGTGATTTCCCCTGGGGGCCCACGTGATTTCCCCTGGGGGCCCACGTGATTTCCCCACCTGGCCCACGTGATTTCCCCACCTGGCCCACGTGATTTCCCCTGGGGGCCCACGTGATTTCCCCACCTGGCCCACGTGATTTCCCCTGGGGGCCCACGTGATTTCCCCTGGGGGCCCACGTGATTTCCCCTGGGGGCCCACGTGATTTCCCCTGGGGGCCCACGTGATTTCCCCTGGGGGCCCACGTGATTTCCCCTGGGGGCCCACGTGATTTCCCCTGGGGGCCCACGTGATTTCCCCTGGGGGCCCACGTGATTGCCCCACCTGGCCCACGTGATTTCCCCTGGGGGCCCACGTGATTTCCCCTGGGGGCCCACGTGATTTCCCCTGGGGGCCCACGTGATTTCCCCTGGGGGCCCACGTGATTTCCCCACCTGGCCCACGTGATTTCCCCTGGGGGCCCACGTGATTTCCCCTGGGGGCCCACGTGATTTCCCCACCTGGCCCACGTGATTTCCCCACCTGGCCCACGTGATTTCCCCTGGGGGCCCACGTGATTTCCCCTGGGGGCCCACGTGATTTCCCCTGGGGGCCCACGTGATTTCCCCTGGGGGCCCACGTGATTTCCCCTGGGGGCCCACGTGATTGCCCCACCTGGCCCACGTGATTGCCCCACCTGGCCCACGTGATTTCCCCTGGGGGCCCACGTGATTTCCCCTGGGGGCCCACGTGATTTCCCCTGGGGGCCCACGTGATTTCCCCTGGGGGCCCACGTGATTTCCCCTGGGGGCCCACGTGATTTCCCCTGGGGGCCCACGTGATTTCCCCTGGGGGCCCACGTGATTTCCCCTGGGGGCCCACGTGATTTCCCCTGGGGGCCCACGTGATTTCCCCTGGGGGCCCACGTGATTTCCCCTGGGGGCCCACGTGATTTCCCCACCTGGCCCACGTGATTTCCCCTGGGGGCCCACGTGATTTCCCCTGGGGGCCCACGTGATTTCCCCTGGGGGCCCACGTGATTGCCCCTGGGGGCCCACGTGATTTCCCCTGGGGGCCCACGTGATTTCCCCTGGGGGCCCACGTGATTTCCCCTGGGGGCCCACGTGATTTCCCCTGGGGGCCCACGTGATTTCCCCTGGGGGCCCACGTGATTTCCCCTGGGGGCCCACGTGATTTCCCCTGGGGGCCCACGTGATTTCCCCTGGGGGCCCACGTGATTTCCCCTGGGGGCCCACGTGATTTCCCCTGGGGGCCCACGTGATTTCCCCTGGGGGCCCACGTGATTTCCCCTGGGGGCCCACGTGATTTCCCCACCTGGCCCACGTGATTGCCCCACCTGGCCCACGTGATTTCCCCTGGGGGCCCACGTGATTTCCCCTGGGGGCCCACGTGATTTCCCCTGGGGGCCCACGTGATTGCCCCACCTGGCCCACGTGATTGCCCCACCTGGCCCACGTGATTTCCCCTGGGGGCCCACGTGATTTCCCCTGGGGGCCCACGTGATTTCCCCTGGGGGCCCACGTGATTTCCCCTGGGGGCCCACGTGATTTCCCCTGGGGGCCCACGTGATTGCCCCACCTGGCCCACGTGATTTCCCCTGGGGGCCCACGTGATTTCCCCTGGGGGCCCACGTGATTTCCCCTGGGGGCCCACGTGATTTCCCCTGGGGGCCCACGTGATTTCCCCTGGGGGCCCACGTGATTTCCCCTGGGGGCCCACGTGATTTCCCCTGGGGGCCCACGTGATTTCCCCTGGGGGCCCACGTGATTTCCCCTGGGGGCCCACGTGATTTCCCCTGGGGGCCCACGTGATTTCCCCTGGGGGCCCACGTGATTGCCCCACCTGGCCCACGTGATTGCCCCACCTGGCCCACGTGATTTCCCCTGGGGGCCCACGTGATTTCCCCTGGGGGCCCACGTGATTTCCCCTGGGGGCCCACGTGATTTCCCCTGGGGGCCCACGTGATTTCCCCTGGGGGCCCACGTGATTTCCCCTGGGGGCCCACGTGATTTCCCCTGGGGGCCCACGTGATTTCCCCTGGGGGCCCACGTGATTTCCCCTGGGGGCCCACGTGATTTCCCCTGGGGGCCCACGTGATTTCCCCTGGGGGCCCACGTGATTTCCCCTGGGGGCCCACGTGATTGCCCCACCTGGCCCACGTGATTTCCCCTGGGGGCCCACGTGATTTCCCCTGGGGGCCCACGTGATTTCCCCTGGGGGCCCACGTGATTGCTCCACCTGGGGGCCCACGTGATTTCCCCTGGGGGCCCACGTGATTTCCCCTGGGGGCCCACGTGATTTCCCCTGGGGGCCCACGTGATTTCCCCTGGGGGCCCACGTGATTTCCCCTGGGGGCCCACGTGATTTCCCCTGGGGGCCCACGTGATTTCCCCTGGGGGCCCACGTGATTTCCCCTGGGGGCCCACGTGATTTCCCCTGGGGGCCCACGTGATTTCCCCTGGGGGCCCACGTGATTTCCCCTGGGGGCCCACGTGATTTCCCCTGGGGGCCCACGTGATTTCCCCTGGGGGCCCACGTGATTTCCCCTGGGGGCCCACGTGATTTCCCCTGGGGGCCCACGTGATTTCCCCTGGGGGCCCACGTGATTTCCCCTGGGGGCCCACGTGATTTCCCCTGGGGGCCCACGTGATTTCCCCTGGGGGCCCACGTGATTGCCCCACCTGGCCCACGTGATTTCCCCTGGGGGCCCACGTGATTTCCCCTGGGGGCCCACGTGATTTCCCCTGGGGGCCCTCGTGATTTCCCCTGGGGGCCCACGTGATTGCCCCACCTGGCCCACGTGATTGCCCCACCTGGCCCACGTGATTTCCCCTGGGGGCCCACGTGATTTCCCCTGGGGGCCCACGTGATTTCCCCTGGGGGCCCACGTGATTTCCCCACCTGGCCCACGTGATTTCCCCACCTGGCCCACGTGATTTCCCCTGGGGGCCCACGTGATTTCCCCTGGGGGCCCACGTGATTTCCCCTGGGGGCCCACGTGATTTCCCCTGGGGGCCCACGTGATTTCCCCTGGGGGCCCACGTGATTGCCCCACCTGGCCCACGTGATTTCCCCTGGGGGCCCACGTGATTTCCCCTGGGGGCCCACGTGATTTCCCCTGGGGGCCCACGTGATTTCCCCTGGGGGCCCACGTGATTTCCCCACCTGGCCCACGTGATTTCCCCTGGGGGCCCACGTGATTTCCCCTGGGGGCCCACGTGATTGCCCCACCTGGCCCACGTGATTTCCCCTGGGGGCCCACGTGATTTCCCCTGGGGGCCCACGTGATTTCCCCTGGGGGCCCACGTGATTTCCCCTGGGGGCCCACGTGATTTCCCCTGGGGGCCCACGTGATTTCCCCTGGGGGCCCACGTGATTTCCCCTGGGGGCCCACGTGATTGCCCCTGGGGGCCCACGTGATTTCCCCTGGGGGCCCACGTGATTTCCCCTGGGGGCCCACGTGATTTCCCCTGGGGGCCCACGTGATTTCCCCTGGGGGCCCACGTGATTTCCCCTGGGGGCCCACGTGATTTCCCCTGGGGGCCCACGTGATTTCCCCTGGGGGCCCACGTGATTTCCCCTGGGGGCCCACGTGATTTCCCCTGGGGGCCCACGTGATTTCCCCTGGGGGCCCACGTGATTTCCCCTGGGGGCCCACGTGATTTCCACCTGGGGGCCCACGTGATTTGCCCCACCTGGGGGCCCACGTGATTTCCCCTGGGGGCCCACGTGATTTCCCCTGGGGGCCCACGTGATTTCCCCTGGGGGCCCACGTGATTTCCCCTGGGGGCCCACGTGATTTCCCCTGGGGGCCCACGTGATTTCCCCTGGGGGCCCACGTGATTTCCCCTGGGGGCCCACGTGATTTCCCCTGGGGGCCCACGTGATTTCCCCTGGGGGCCCACGTGATTTCCCCTGGGGGCCCACGTGATTTCCCCTGGGGGCCCACGTGATTTCCCCTGGGGGCCCACGTGATTTCCCCTGGGGGCCCACGTGATTTCCCCTGGGGGCCCACGTGATTGCCCCACCTGGCCCACGTGATTGCCCCACCTGGCCCACGTGATTTCCCCTGGGGGCCCACGTGATTTCCCCTGGGGGCCCACGTGATTTCCCCTGGGGGCCCACGTGATTTCCCCTGGGGGCCCACGTGATTTCCCCTGGGGGCCCACGTGATTTCCCCTGGGGGCCCACGTGATTTCCCCTGGGGGCCCACGTGATTTCCCCTGGGGGCCCACGTGATTTCCCCACCTGGCCCACGTGATTTCCCCTGGGGGCCCACGTGATTTCCCCTGGGGGCCCACGTGATTTCCCCTGGGGGCCCACGTGATTTCCCCTGGGGGCCCACGTGATTGCCCCACCTGGCCCACGTGATTTCCCCTGGGGGCCCACGTGATTTCCCCTGGGGGCCCACGTGATTTCCCCTGGGGGCCCACGTGATTGCCCCACCTGGCCCACGTGATTGCCCCACCTGGCCCACGTGATTTCCCCTGGGGGCCCACGTGATTTCCCCTGGGGGCCCACGTGATTTCCCCTGGGGGCCCACGTGATTTCCCCTGGGGGCCCACGTGATTTCCCCTGGGGGCCCACGTGATTGCCCCACCTGGCCCACGTGATTTGCCCCACCTGGGGGCCCACGTGATTTCCCCTGGGGGCCCACGTGATTTCCCCTGGGGGCCCACGTGATTTCCCCTGGGGGCCCACGTGATTTCCCCTGGGGGCCCACGTGATTTCCCCTGGGGGCCCACGTGATTTCCCCTGGGGGCCCACGTGATTTCCCCTGGGGGCCCACGTGATTTCCCCTGGGGGCCCACGTGATTGCCCCACCTGGCCCACGTGATTTCCCCTGGGGGCCCACGTGATTTCCCCTGGGGGCCCACGTGATTTCCCCTGGGGGCCCACGTGATTTCCCCTGGGGGCCCACGTGATTTCCCCTGGGGGCCCACGTGATTTCCCCTGGGGGCCCACGTGATTTCCCCTGGGGGCCCACGTGATTTCCCCTGGGGGCCCACGTGATTTCCCCTGGGGGCCCACGTGATTTCCCCTGGGGGCCCACGTGATTGCCCCACCTGGCCCACGTGATTGCCCCACCTGGCCCACGTGATTTCCCCTGGGGGCCCACGTGATTTCCCCTGGGGGCCCACGTGATTTCCCCTGGGGGCCCACGTGATTGCGCCACCTGGCCCACGTGATTGCCCCACCTGGCCCACGTGATTTCCCCTGGGGGCCCACGTGATTTCCCCTGGGGGCCCACGTGATTTCCCCTGGGGGCCCACGTGATTTCCCCTGGGGGCCCACGTGATTTCCCCTGGGGGCCCACGTGATTGCCCCACCTGGCCCACGTGATTTCCCCTGGGGGCCCACGTGATTTCCCCTGGGGGCCCACGTGATTTCCCCTGGGGGCCCACGTGATTTCCCCTGGGGGCCCACGTGATTTCCCCTGGGGGCCCACGTGATTTCCCCTGGGGGCCCACGTGATTTCCCCTGGGGGCCCACGTGATTTCCCCTGGGGGCCCACGTGATTTCCCCTGGGGGCCCACGTGATTTCCCCTGGGGGCCCACGTGATTTCCCCTGGGGGCCCACGTGATTGCCCCACCTGGCCCACGTGATTGCCCCACCTGGCCCACGTGATTTCCCCTGGGGGCCCACGTGATTTCCCCTGGGGGCCCACGTGATTTCCCCTGGGGGCCCACGTGATTTCCCCTGGGGGCCCACGTGATTTCCCCTGGGGGCCCACGTGATTTCCCCTGGGGGCCCACGTGATTTCCCCTGGGGGCCCACGTGATTTCCCCTGGGGGCCCACGTGATTTCCCCTGGGGGCCCACGTGATTTCCCCTGGGGGCCCACGTGATTTCCCCTGGGGGCCCACGTGATTTCCCCTGGGGGCCCACGTGATTGCCCCACCTGGCCCACGTGATTTCCCCTGGGGGCCCACGTGATTTCCCCTGGGGGCCCACGTGATTTCCCCTGGGGGCCCACGTGATTGCCCCACCTGGCCCACGTGATTGCCCCACCTGGCCCACGTGATTTCCCCTGGGGGCCCACGTGATTTCCCCTGGGGGCCCACGTGATTTCCCCTGGGGGCCCACGTGATTTCCCCTGGGGGCCCACGTGATTTCCCCACCTGGCCCACGTGATTTCCCCTGGGGGCCCACGTGATTTCCCCTGGGGGCCCACGTGATTTCCCCTGGGGGCCCACGTGATTTCCCCTGGGGGCCCACGTGATTTCCCCTGGGGGCCCACGTGATTTCCCCTGGGGGCCCACGTGATTTCCCCTGGGGGCCCACGTGATTGCCCCACCTGGCCCACGTGATTTCCCCTGGGGGCCCACGTGATTTCCCCTGGGGGCCCACGTGATTTCCCCTGGGGGCCCACGTGATTTCCCCTGGGGGCCCACGTGATTTCCCCACCTGGCCCACGTGATTTCCCCTGGGGGCCCACGTGATTTCCCCTGGGGGCCCACGTGATTTCCCCTGGGGGCCCACGTGATTTCCCCACCGGGCCCACGTGATTTCCCCTGGGGGCCCACGTGATTGCCCCACCTGGGGGCCCACGTGATTTCCCCTGGGGGCCCACGTGATTTCCCCTGGGGGCCCACGTGATTTCCCCTGGGGGCCCACGTGATTTCCCCTGGGGGCCCACGTGATTTCCCCTGGGGGCCCACGTGATTTCCCCACCTGGCCCACGTGATTTCCCCTGGGGGCCCACGTGATTTCCCCTGGGGGCCCACGTGATTTCCCCTGGGGGCCCACGTGATTTCCCCTGGGGGCCCACGTGATTTCCCCTGGGGGCCCACGTGATTTCCCCTGGGGGCCCACGTGATTTCCCCTGGGGGCCCACGTGATTGCCCCACCTGGCCCACGTGATTTCCCCTGGGGGCCCACGTGATTTCCCCTGGGGGCCCACGTGATTTCCCCTGGGGGCCCACGTGATTGCCCCACCTGGCCCACGTGATTGCCCCACCTGGCCCACGTGATTTCCCCTGGGGGCCCACGTGATTTCCCCTGGGGGCCCACGTGATTTCCCCTGGGGGCCCACGTGATTTCCCCTGGGGGCCCACGTGATTTCCCCTGGGGGCCCACGTGATTTCCCCTGGGGGCCCACGTGATTTCCCCTGGGGGCCCACGTGATTGCCCCTGGGGGCCCACGTGATTGCCCCACCTGGCCCACGTGATTTCCCCTGGGGGCCCACGTGATTTCCCCTGGGGGCCCACGTGATTTCCCCTGGGGGCCCACGTGATTGCCCCACCTGGCCCACGTGATTGCCCCACCTGGCCCACGTGATTTCCCCTGGGGGCCCACGTGATTTCCCCTGGGGGCCCACGTGATTTCCCCTGGGGGCCCACGTGATTTCCCCTGGGGGCCCACGTGATTTCCCCTGGGGGCCCACGTGATTTCCCCTGGGGGCCCACGTGATTTCCCCTGGGGGCCCACGTGATTTCCCCTGGGGGCCCACGTGATTTCCCCTGGGGGCCCACGTGATTTCCCCTGGGGGCCCACGTGATTTCCCCTGGGGGCCCACGTGATTTCCCCTGGGGGCCCACGTGATTTCCCCTGGGGGCCCACGTGATTTCCCCTGGGGGCCCACGTGATTTCCCCTGGGGGCCCACGTGATTTCCCCTGGGGGCCCACGTGATTTCCCCTGGGGGCCCACGTGATTTCCCCTGGGGGCCCACGTGATTTCCCCTGGGGGCCCACGTGATTTCCCCTGGGGGCCCACGTGATTGCCCCACCTGGCCCACGTGATTTCCCCTGGGGGCCCACGTGATTTCCCCTGGGGGCCCACGTGATTTCCCCTGGGGGCCCACGTGATTTCCCCTGGGGGCCCACGTGATTGCTCCACCTGGGGGCCCACGTGATTGCCCCACCTGGCCCACGTGATTTCCCCTGGGGGCCCACGTGATTTCCCCTGGGGGCCCACGTGATTTCCCCTGGGGGCCCACGTGATTTCCCCACCTGGCCCACGTGATTTCCCCACCTGGCCCACGTGATTTCCCCTGGGGGCCCACGTGATTGCCCCACCTGGCCCACGTGATTTCCCCTGGGGGCCCACGTGATTTCCCCTGGGGGCCCACGTGATTTCCCCTGGGGGCCCACGTGATTTCCCCTGGGGGCCCACGTGATTTCCCCTGGGGGCCCACGTGATTTCCCCTGGGGGCCCACGTGATTTCCCCTGGGGGCCCACGTGATTTCCCCTGGGGGCCCACGTGATTTCCCCTGGGGGCCCACGTGATTTCCCCTGGGGGCCCACGTGATTTCCCCTGGGGGCCCACGTGATTTCCCCTGGGGGCCCACGTGATTTCCCCTGGGGGCCCACGTGATTTCCCCTGGGGGCCCACGTGATTTCCCCTGGGGGCCCACGTGATTTCCCCTGGGGGCCCACGTGATTTCCCCTGGGGGCCCACGTGATTTCCCCTGGGGGCCCACGTGATTTCCCCTGGGGGCCCACGTGATTTCCCCTGGGGGCCCACGTGATTTCCCCTGGGGGCCCACGTGATTTCCCCTGGGGGCCCACGTGATTGCCCCACCTGGCCCACGTGATTGCCCCACCTGGCCCACGTGATTTCCCCTGGGGGCCCACGTGATTTCCCCTGGGGGCCCACGTGATTTCCCCTGGGGGCCCACGTGATTTCCCCTGGGGGCCCACGTGATTTCCCCTGGGGGCCCACGTGATTTCCCCTGGGGGCCCACGTGATTTCCCCTGGGGGCCCACGTGATTTCCCCTGGGGGCCCACGTGATTTCCCCTGGGGGCCCACGTGATTTCCCCTGGGGGCCCACGTGATTTCCCCTGGGGGCCCACGTGATTTCCCCTGGGGGCCCACGTGATTTCCCCACCTGGCCCACGTGATTTCCCCTGGGGGCCCACGTGATTGCCCCACCTGGCCCACGTGATTTCCCCACCTGGCCCACGTGATTTCCCCTGGGGGCCCACGTGATTTCCCCTGGGGGCCCACGTGATTTCCCCACCTGGCCCACGTGATTGCCCCACCTGGGGGCCCACGTGATTTCCCCTGGGGGCCCACGTGATTTCCCCTGGGGGCCCACGTGATTTCCCCTGGGGGCCCACGTGATTTCCCCTGGGGGCCCACGTGATTTCCCCTGGGGGCCCACGTGATTTCCCCTGGGGGCCCACGTGATTTCCCCTGGGGGCCCACGTGATTTCCCCTGGGGGCCCACGTGATT
The DNA here is from genome assembly GCA_963981305.1 of Rupicapra rupicapra. Taxonomy (NCBI): domain Eukaryota; kingdom Metazoa; phylum Chordata; class Mammalia; order Artiodactyla; family Bovidae; genus Rupicapra; species Rupicapra rupicapra. The sequence goes on along the minus strand of OZ022270.1, from coordinate 120,323,486 downwards.
TCCCCTGGGGGCCCACGTGATTTCCCCTGGGGGCCCACGTGATTGCCCCACCTGGCCCACGTGATTTCCCCTGGGGGCCCACGTGATTTCCCCTGGGGGCCCACGTGATTTCCCCTGGGGGCCCACGTGATTGCCCCACCTGGCCCACGTGATTGCCCCACCTGGCCCACGTGATTTCCCCTGGGGGCCCACGTGATTTCCCCTGGGGGCCCACGTGATTTCCCCTGGGGGCCCACGTGATTTCCCCTGGGGGCCCACGTGATTTCCCCTGGGGGCCCACGTGATTTCCCCTGGGGGCCCACGTGATTTCCCCTGGGGGCCCACGTGATTGCCCCACCTGGCCCACGTGATTGCCCCACCTGGCCCACGTGATTTCCCCTGGGGGCCCACGTGATTTCCCCTGGGGGCCCACGTGATTTCCCCTGGGGGCCCACGTGATTTCCCCTGGGGGCCCACGTGATTTCCCCTGGGGGCCCACGTGATTTCCACCTGGGGGCCCACGTGATTGCCCCACCTGGCCCACGTGATTTCCCCTGGGGGCCCACGTGATTTCCCCTGGGGGCCCACGTGATTTCCCCTGGGGGCCCACGTGATTTCCCCTGGGGGCCCACGTGATTTCCCCTGGGGGCCCACGTGATTTCCCCTGGGGGCCCACGTGATTGCTCCACCTGGGGGCCCACGTGATTGCCCCACCTGGCCCACGTGATTTCCCCTGGGGGCCCACGTGATTTCCCCTGGGGGCCCACGTGATTTCCCCTGGGGGCCCACGTGATTTCCCCTGGGGGCCCACGTGATTGCCCCACCTGGCCCACGTGATTTCCCCTGGGGGCCCACGTGATTTCCCCTGGGGGCCCACGTGATTTCCCCTGGGGGCCCACGTGATTGCTCCCCTGGGGGCCCACGTGATTGCCCCACCTGGCCCACGTGATTTCCCCTGGGGGCCCACGTGATTTCCCCTGGGGGCCCACGTGATTTCCCCTGGGGGCCCACGTGATTTCCCCTGGGGGCCCACGTGATTTCCCCTGGGGGCCCACGTGATTTCCCCTGGGGGCCCACGTGATTTCCCCTGGGGGCCCACGTGATTTCCCCACCTGGCCCACGTGATTGCCCCACCTGGCCCACGTGATTTCCCCTGGGGGCCCACGTGATTTCCCCTGGGGGCCCACGTGATTTCCCCTGGGGGCCCACGTGATTTCCCCTGGGGGCCCACGTGATTTCCCCTGGGGGCCCACGTGATTGCCCCACCTGGCCCACGTGATTTCCCCTGGGGGCCCACGTGATTTCCCCTGGGGGCCCACGTGATTTCCCCTGGGGGCCCACGTGATTTCCCCTGGGGGCCCACGTGATTTCCCCTGGGGGCCCACGTGATTTCCCCTGGGGGCCCACGTGATTTCCCCACCTGGCCCACGTGATTTCCCCTGGGGGCCCACGTGATTTCCCCTGGGGGCCCACGTGATTTCCCCTGGGGGCCCACGTGATTTCCCCTGGGGGCCCACGTGATTTCCCCTGGGGGCCCACGTGATTTCCCCACCTGGCCCACGTGATTTCCCCTGGGGGCCCACGTGATTTCCCCTGGGGGCCCACGTGATTTCCCCTGGGGGCCCACGTGATTTCCCCTGGGGGCCCACGTGATTTCCCCTGGGGGCCCACGTGATTTCCCCTGGGGGCCCACGTGATTTCCCCTGGGGGCCCACGTGATTTCCCCTGGGGGCCCACGTGATTTCCCCTGGGGGCCCACGTGATTTCCCCTGGGGGCCCACGTGATTTCCCCTGGGGGCCCACGTGATTTCCCCTGGGGGCCCACGTGATTTCCCCTGGGGGCCCACGTGATTGCCCCACCTGGCCCACGTGATTGCCCCACCTGGCCCACGTGATTTCCCCTGGGGGCCCACGTGATTTCCCCTGGGGGCCCACGTGATTTCCCCTGGGGGCCCACGTGATTGCCCCACCTGGCCCACGTGATTGCCCCACCTGGCCCACGTGATTTCCCCTGGGGGCCCACGTGATTTCCCCTGGGGGCCCACGTGATTTCCCCTGGGGGCCCACGTGATTTCCCCTGGGGGCCCACGTGATTTCCCCTGGGGGCCCACGTGATTTCCCCTGGGGGCCCACGTGATTTCCCCTGGGGGCCCACGTGATTTCCCCTGGGGGCCCACGTGATTTCCCCTGGGGGCCCACGTGATTTCCCCTGGGGGCCCACGTGATTTCCCCTGGGGGCCCACGTGATTTCCCCTGGGGGCCCACGTGATTTCCCCTGGGGGCCCACGTGATTTCCCCTGGGGGCCCACGTGATTTCCCCTGGGGGCCCACGTGATTTCCCCTGGGGGCCCACGTGATTTCCCCTGGGGGCCCACGTGATTGCCCCACCTGGCCCACGTGATTGCCCCACCTGGCCCACGTGATTTCCCCTGGGGGCCCACGTGATTTCCCCTGGGGGCCCACGTGATTTCCCCTGGGGGCCCACGTGATTTCCCCTGGGGGCCCACGTGATTTCCCCTGGGGGCCCACGTGATTTCCCCTGGGGGCCCACGTGATTTCCCCTGGGGGCCCACGTGATTTCCCCTGGGGGCCCACGTGATTTCCCCTGGGGGCCCACGTGATTTCCCCTGGGGGCCCACGTGATTTCCCCTGGGGGCCCACGTGATTTCCCCTGGGGGCCCACGTGATTGCCCCACCTGGCCCACGTGATTTCCCCTGGGGGCCCACGTGATTTCCCCTGGGGGCCCACGTGATTTCCCCTGGGGGCCCACGTGATTTCCCCTGGGGGCCCACGTGATTTCCCCTGGGGGCCCACGTGATTTCCCCTGGGGGCCCACGTGATTTCCCCTGGGGGCCCACGTGATTTCCCCTGGGGGCCCACGTGATTTCCCCTGGGGGCCCACGTGATTTCCCCTGGGGGCCCACGTGATTTCCCCTGGGGGCCCACGTGATTTCCCCTGGGGGCCCACGTGATTTCCCCTGGGGGCCCACGTGATTTCCCCTGGGGGCCCACGTGATTTCCCCTGGGGGCCCACGTGATTTCCCCTGGGGGCCCACGTGATTTGCTCCCCTGGGGGCCCACGTGATTTCCCCTGGGGGCCCACGTGATTTCCCCTGGGGGCCCACGTGATTTCCCCTGGGGGCCCACGTGATTTCCCCTGGGGGCCCACGTGATTTCCCCTGGGGGCCCACGTGATTTCCCCTGGGGGCCCACGTGATTTCCCCACCTGGCCCACGTGATTTCCCCTGGGGGCCCACGTGATTGCCCCACCTGGCCCACGTGATTTCCCCTGGGGGCCCACGTGATTTCCCCTGGGGGCCCACGTGATTTCCCCTGGGGGCCCACGTGATTTCCCCTGGGGGCCCACGTGATTTCCCCTGGGGGCCCACGTGATTTCCCCTGGGGGCCCACGTGATTTCCCCTGGGGGCCCACGTGATTGCCCCTGGGGGCCCACGTGATTTCCCCTGGGGGCCCACGTGATTTCCCCTGGGGGCCCACGTGATTGCCCCTGGGGGCCCACGTGATTTCCCCTGGGGGCCCACGTGATTTCCCCTGGGGGCCCACGTGATTTCCCCTGGGGGCCCACGTGATTTCCCCTGGGGGCCCACGTGATTTCCCCTGGGGGCCCACGTGATTTCCCCTGGGGGCCCACGTGATTTCCCCTGGGGGCCCACGTGATTTCCCCTGGGGGCCCACGTGATTTCCCCTGGGGGCCCACGTGATTTCCCCTGGGGGCCCACGTGATTTCCCCTGGGGGCCCACGTGATTTCCCCTGGGGGCCCACGTGATTTCCCCTGGGGGCCCACGTGATTGCTCCACCTGGCCCACGTGATTGCCCCACCTGGCCCACGTGATTTCCCCTGGGGGCCCACGTGATTTCCCCTGGGGGCCCACGTGATTTCCCCTGGGGGCCCACGTGATTTCCCCTGGGGGCCCACGTGATTTCCCCTGGGGGCCCACGTGATTTCCCCTGGGGGCCCACGTGATTTCCCCTGGGGGCCCACGTGATTTCCCCTGGGGGCCCACGTGATTTCCCCTGGGGGCCCACGTGATTTCCCCTGGGGGCCCACGTGATTTCCCCTGGGGGCCCACGTGATTTCCCCTGGGGGCCCACGTGATTTCCCCTGGGGGCCCACGTGATTTCCCCTGGGGGCCCACGTGATTTCCCCTGGGGGCCCACGTGATTTCCCCTGGGGGCCCACGTGATTTCCCCTGGGGGCCCACGTGATTTCCCCTGGGGGCCCACGTGATTTCCCCACCTGGCCCACGTGATTGCCCCACCTGGCCCACGTGATTTCCCCTGGGGGCCCACGTGATTTCCCCTGGGGGCCCACCACATTTCCCCTGGGGGCCCACGTGATTTCCCCTGGGGGCCCACGTGATTTCCCCTGGGGGCCCACGTGATTTCCCCTGGGGGCCCACGTGATTTCCCCTGGGGGCCCACGTGATTTCCCCTGGGGGCCCACGTGATTTCCCCACCTGGCCCACGTGATTTCCCCTGGGGGCCCACGTGATTTCCCCTGGGGGCCCACGTGATTTCCCCTGGGGGCCCACGTGATTTCCCCTGGGGGCCCACGTGATTGCCCCACCTGGCCCACGTGATTTCCCCTGGGGGCCCACGTGATTTCCCCTGGGGGCCCACGTGATTTCCCCTGGGGGCCCACGTGATTGCCCCACCTGGCCCACGTGATTGCCCCACCTGGCCCACGTGATTTCCCCTGGGGGCCCACGTGATTTCCCCTGGGGGCCCACGTGATTTCCCCTGGGGGCCCACGTGATTTCCCCTGGGGGCCCACGTGATTTCCCCTGGGGGCCCACGTGATTTCCCCTGGGGGCCCACGTGATTTCCCCTGGGGGCCCACGTGATTTCCCCTGGGGGCCCACGTGATTTCCCCTGGGGGCCCACGTGATTTCCCCTGGGGGCCCACGTGATTTCCCCTGGGGGCCCACGTGATTTCCCCTGGGGGCCCACGTGATTTCCCCTGGGGGCCCACGTGATTTCCCCTGGGGGCCCACGTGATTTCCCCTGGGGGCCCACGTGATTGCCCCACCTGGCCCACGTGATTTCCCCTGGGGGCCCACGTGATTTCCCCTGGGGGCCCACGTGATTTCCCCTGGGGGCCCACGTGATTTCCCCTGGGGGCCCACGTGATTTCCCCTGGGGGCCCACGTGATTTCCCCTGGGGGCCCACGTGATTTCCCCTGGGGGCCCACGTGATTTCCCCTGGGGGCCCACGTGATTTCCCCTGGGGGCCCACGTGATTTCCCCTGGGGGCCCACGTGATTGCCCCACCTGGCCCACGTGATTGCCCCACCTGGCCCACGTGATTTCCCCTGGGGGCCCACGTGATTTCCCCTGGGGGCCCACGTGATTTCCCCTGGGGGCCCACGTGATTGCCCCACCTGGCCCACGTGATTGCCCCACCTGGCCCACGTGATTTCCCCTGGGGGCCCACGTGATTTCCCCTGGGGGCCCACGTGATTTCCCCTGGGGGCCCACGTGATTTCCCCTGGGGGCCCACGTGATTTCCCCTGGGGGCCCACGTGATTGCCCCACCTGGCCCACGTGATTTCCCCTGGGGGCCCACGTGATTTCCCCTGGGGGCCCACGTGATTTCCCCTGGGGGCCCACGTGATTTCCCCTGGGGGCCCACGTGATTTCCCCTGGGGGCCCACGTGATTTCCCCTGGGGGCCCACGTGATTTCCCCTGGGGGCCCACGTGATTTCCCCTGGGGGCCCACGTGATTTCCCCTGGGGGCCCACGTGATTTCCCCTGGGGGCCCACGTGATTTCCCCTGGGGGCCCACGTGATTGCCCCACCTGGCCCACGTGATTGCCCCACCTGGCCCACGTGATTTCCCCTGGGGGCCCACGTGATTTCCCCTGGGGGCCCACGTGATTTCCCCTGGGGGCCCACGTGATTTCCCCTGGGGGCCCACGTGATTTCCCCTGGGGGCCCACGTGATTTCCCCTGGGGGCCCACGTGATTTCCCCTGGGGGCCCACGTGATTTCCCCTGGGGGCCCACGTGATTTCCCCTGGGGGCCCACGTGATTTCCCCTGGGGGCCCACGTGATTTCCCCTGGGGGCCCACGTGATTTCCCCTGGGGGCCCACGTGATTGCCCCACCTGGCCCACGTGATTTCCCCTGGGGGCCCACGTGATTTCCCCTGGGGGCCCACGTGATTTCCCCTGGGGGCCCACGTGATTTGCCCCACCTGGGGGCCCACGTGATTGCCCCACCTGGCCCACGTGATTTCCCCTGGGGGCCCACGTGATTTCCCCTGGGGGCCCACGTGATTTCCCCTGGGGGCCCACGTGATTTCCCCTGGGGGCCCACGTGATTTCCCCACCTGGCCCACGTGATTTCCCCTGGGGGCCCACGTGATTTCCCCTGGGGGCCCACGTGATTTCCCCACCTGGCCCACGTGATTTCCCCTGGGGGCCCACGTGATTTCCCCTGGGGGCCCACGTGATTTCCCCTGGGGGCCCACGTGATTTCCCCTGGGGGCCCACGTGATTGCCCCACCTGGCCCACGTGATTTCCCCTGGGGGCCCACGTGATTTCCCCTGGGGGCCCACGTGATTTCCCCTGGGGGCCCACGTGATTTCCCCTGGGGGCCCACGTGATTTCCCCTGGGGGCCCACGTGATTTCCCCACCTGGCCCACGTGATTGCCCCACCTGGCCCACGTGATTTCCCCTGGGGGCCCACGTGATTTCCCCTGGGGGCCCACGTGATTTCCCCTGGGGGCCCACGTGATTGCCCCACCTGGCCCACGTGATTTCCCCACCTGGCCCACGTGATTTCCCCTGGGGGCCCACGTGATTTCCCCTGGGGGCCCACGTGATTTCCCCTGGGGGCCCACGTGATTTCCCCTGGGGGCCCACGTGATTTCCCCTGGGGGCCCACGTGATTTCCCCTGGGGGCCCACGTGATTTCCCCTGGGGGCCCACGTGATTTCCCCTGGGGGCCCACGTGATTTCCCCTGGGGGCCCACGTGATTTCCCCTGGGGGCCCACGTGATTTCCCCTGGGGGCCCACGTGATTTCCCCACCTGGCCCACGTGATTTCCCCACCTGGCCCACGTGATTTCCCCTGGGGGCCCACGTGATTGCCCCACCTGGCCCACGTGATTTCCCCTGGGGGCCCACGTGATTTCCCCTGGGGGCCCACGTGATTTCCCCTGGGGGCCCACGTGATTTCCCCTGGGGGCCCACGTGATTTCCCCTGGGGGCCCACGTGATTTCCCCTGGGGGCCCACGTGATTTCCCCTGGGGGCCCACGTGATTTCCCCTGGGGGCCCACGTGATTTCCCCTGGGGGCCCACGTGATTTCCCCTGGGGGCCCACGTGATTTCCCCTGGGGGCCCACGTGATTTCCCCTGGGGGCCCACGTGATTGCCCCACCTGGCCCACGTGATTGCCCCACCTGGCCCACGTGATTTCCCCTGGGGGCCCACGTGATTTCCCCTGGGGGCCCACGTGATTTCCCCTGGGGGCCCACGTGATTTCCCCTGGGGGCCCACGTGATTGCCCCACCTGGCCCACGTGATTTCCCCTGGGGGCCCACGTGATTTCCCCTGGGGGCCCACGTGATTTCCCCTGGGGGCCCACGTGATTTCCCCTGGGGGCCCACGTGATTGCCCCACCTGGCCCACGTGATTTCCCCTGGGGGCCCACGTGATTTCCCCTGGGGGCCCACGTGATTTCCCCTGGGGGCCCACGTGATTTCCCCTGGGGGCCCACGTGATTGCCCCACCTGGCCCACGTGATTTCCCCTGGGGGCCCACGTGATTTCCCCTGGGGGCCCACGTGATTTCCCCTGGGGGCCCACGTGATTTCCCCTGGGGGCCCACGTGATTTCCCCTGGGGGCCCACGTGATTTCCCCTGGGGGCCCACGTGATTTCCCCTGGGGGCCCACGTGATTTCCCCTGGGGGCCCACGTGATTTCCCCTGGGGGCCCACGTGATTTCCCCTGGGGGCCCACGTGATTTCCCCTGGGGGCCCACGTGATTTCCCCTGGGGGCCCACGTGATTTCCCCACCTGGCCCACGTGATTTCCCCTGGGGGCCCACGTGATTTCCCCTGGGGGCCCACGTGATTTCCCCTGGGGGCCCACGTGATTTCCCCTGGGGGCCCACGTGATTTCCCCACCTGGCCCACGTGATTTCCCCTGGGGGCCCACGTGATTTCCCCTGGGGGCCCACGTGATTTCCCCTGGGGGCCCACGTGATTGCCCCACCTGGCCCACGTGATTTCCCCTGGGGGCCCACGTGATTTCCCCTGGGGGCCCACGTGATTTCCCCTGGGGGCCCACGTGATTTCCCCTGGGGGCCCACGTGATTGCCCCACCTGGGGGCCCACGTGATTGCCCCACCTGGCCCACGTGATTTCCCCTGGGGGCCCACGTGATTTCCCCTGGGGGCCCACGTGATTTCCCCTGGGGGCCCACGTGATTTCCCCTGGGGGCCCACGTGATTTCCCCTGGGGGCCCACGTGATTTCCCCTGGGGGCCCACGTGATTGCCCCACCTGGCCCACGTGATTGCCCCACCTGGCCCACGTGATTTCCCCTGGGGGCCCACGTGATTTCCCCTGGGGGCCCACGTGATTGCCCCACCTGGCCCACGTGATTGCCCCACCTGGCCCACGTGATTTCCCCTGGGGGCCCACGTGATTTCCCCTGGGGGCCCACGTGATTTCCCCTGGGGGCCCACGTGATTTCCCCTGGGGGCCCACGTGATTTCCCCTGGGGGCCCACGTGATTTCCCCTGGGGGCCCACGTGATTTCCCCTGGGGGCCCACGTGATTTCCCCTGGGGGCCCACGTGATTTCCCCTGGGGGCCCACGTGATTTCCCCTGGGGGCCCACGTGATTTCCCCTGGGGGCCCACGTGATTTCCCCTGGGGGCCCACGTGATTGCCCCACCTGGCCCACGTGATTGCCCCACCTGGCCCACGTGATTTCCCCTGGGGGCCCACGTGATTTCCCCTGGGGGCCCACGTGATTTCCCCTGGGGGCCCACGTGATTTCCCCTGGGGGCCCACGTGATTTCCCCTGGGGGCCCACGTGATTTCCCCTGGGGGCCCACGTGATTTCCCCACCTGGCCCACGTGATTGCCCCACCTGGCCCACGTGATTTCCCCTGGGGGCCCACGTGATTTCCCCTGGGGGCCCACGTGATTTCCCCTGGGGGCCCACGTGATTGCCCCACCTGGCCCACGTGATTGCCCCACCTGGCCCACGTGATTTCCCCTGGGGGCCCACGTGATTTCCCCTGGGGGCCCACGTGATTTCCCCTGGGGGCCCACGTGATTTCCCCTGGGGGCCCACGTGATTTCCCCTGGGGGCCCACGTGATTTCCCCTGGGGGCCCACGTGATTTCCCCTGGGGGCCCACGTGATTTCCCCTGGGGGCCCACGTGATTTCCCCTGGGGGCCCACGTGATTGCCCCACCTGGCCCACGTGATTGCCCCACCTGGCCCACGTGATTTCCCCTGGGGGCCCACGTGATTTCCCCTGGGGGCCCACGTGATTGCTCCACCTGGCCCACGTGATTGCCCCACCTGGCCCACGTGATTTCCCCTGGGGGCCCACGTGATTTCCCCTGGGGGCCCACGTGATTTCCCCTGGGGGCCCACGTGATTTCCCCTGGGGGCCCACGTGATTTCCCCTGGGGGCCCACGTGATTTCCCCTGGGGGCCCACGTGATTTCCCCTGGGGGCCCACGTGATTTCCCCTGGGGGCCCACGTGATTTCCCCTGGGGGCCCACGTGATTTCCCCTGGGGGCCCACGTGATTTCCCCTGGGGGCCCACGTGATTTCCCCTGGGGGCCCACGTGATTGCCCCACCTGGCCCACGTGATTTCCCCTGGGGGCCCACGTGATTTCCCCTGGGGGCCCACGTGATTTCCCCTGGGGGCCCACGTGATTTCCCCTGGGGGCCCACGTGATTTCCCCTGGGGGCCCACGTGATTTCCCCTGGGGGCCCACGTGATTTCCCCACCTGGCCCACGTGATTTCCCCACCTGGCCCACGTGATTTCCCCTGGGGGCCCACGTGATTTCCCCTGGGGGCCCACGTGATTTCCCCTGGGGGCCCACGTGATTTCCCCTGGGGGCCCACGTGATTGCCCCACCTGGCCCACGTGATTCCACCTTGTGGCCCACGTGATTTCCCCTGGGGGCCCACGTGATTTCCCCTGGGGGCCCACGTGATTTCCCCTGGGGGCCCACGTGATTTCCCCTGGGGGCCCACGTGATTTCCCCTGGGGGCCCACGTGATTTCCCCACCTGGCCCACGTGATTGCCCCACCTGGCCCACGTGATTTCCCCTGGGGGCCCACGTGATTTCCCCTGGGGGCCCACGTGATTTCCCCTGGGGGCCCACGTGATTTCCCCTGGGGGCCCACGTGATTTCCCCTGGGGGCCCACGTGATTTCCCCACCTGGCCCACGTGATTTCCCCTGGGGGCCCACGTGATTTCCCCTGGGGGCCCACGTGATTTCCCCTGGGGGCCCACGTGATTTCCCCTGGGGGCCCACGTGATTTCCCCTGGGGGCCCACGTGATTTCCCCTGGGGGCCCACGTGATTTCCCCTGGGGGCCCACGTGATTTCCCCTGGGGGCCCACGTGATTGCCCCACCTGGCCCACGTGATTGCCCCACCTGGCCCACGTGATTTCCCCTGGGGGCCCACGTGATTTCCCCTGGGGGCCCACGTGATTTCCCCTGGGGGCCCACGTGATTTCCCCTGGGGGCCCACGTGATTTCCCCTGGGGGCCCACGTGATTTCCCCTGGGGGCCCACGTGATTTCCCCTGGGGGCCCACGTGATTTCCCCTGGGGGCCCACGTGATTTCCCCTGGGGGCCCACGTGATTTCCACCTGGGGGCCCACGTGATTGCCCCACCTGGCCCACGTGATTTCCCCTGGGGGCCCACGTGATTTCCCCTGGGGGCCCACGTGATTTCCCCTGGGGGCCCACGTGATTTCCCCTGGGGGCCCACGTGATTTCCCCTGGGGGCCCACGTGATTTCCCCTGGGGGCCCACGTGATTTCCCCTGGGGGCCCACGTGATTTCCCCTGGGGGCCCACGTGATTTCCCCTGGGGGCCCACGTGATTTCCCCTGGGGGCCCACGTGATTTCCCCTGGGGGCCCACGTGATTGCCCCACCTGGCCCACGTGATTGCCCCACCTGGCCCACGTGATTTCCCCTGGGGGCCCACGTGATTTCCCCTGGGGGCCCACGTGATTTCCCCTGGGGGCCCACGTGATTTCCCCTGGGGGCCCACGTGATTTCCCCTGGGGGCCCACGTGATTTCCCCTGGGGGCCCACGTGATTTCCCCTGGGGGCCCACGTGATTTCCCCTGGGGGCCCACGTGATTTCCCCTGGGGGCCCACGTGATTTCCCCTGGGGGCCCACGTGATTTCCCCTGGGGGCCCACGTGATTTCCCCTGGGGGCCCACGTGATTGCCCCACCTGGCCCACGTGATTTCCCCTGGGGGCCCACGTGATTTCCCCTGGGGGCCCACGTGATTTCCCCTGGGGGCCCACGTGATTGCTCCACCTGGCCCACGTGATTGCCCCACCTGGCCCACGTGATTTCCCCTGGGGGCCCACGTGATTTCCCCTGGGGGCCCACGTGATTTCCCCTGGGGGCCCACGTGATTTCCCCTGGGGGCCCACGTGATTTCCCCTGGGGGCCCACGTGATTTCCCCTGGGGGCCCACGTGATTTCCCCTGGGGGCCCACGTGATTTCCCCTGGGGGCCCACGTGATTTCCCCTGGGGGCCCACGTGATTTCCCCTGGGGGCCCACGTGATTGCCCCACCTGGCCCACGTGATTTCCCCACCTGGCCCACGTGATTTCCCCTGGGGGCCCACGTGATTTCCCCTGGGGGCCCACGTGATTGCCCCACCTGGCCCACGTGATTTCCCCACCTGGCCCACGTGATTTCCCCTGGGGGCCCACGTGATTTCCCCTGGGGGCCCACGTGATTTCCCCTGGGGGCCCACGTGATTTCCCCTGGGGGCCCACGTGATTTCCCCTGGGGGCCCACGTGATTTCCCCTGGGGGCCCACGTGATTTCCCCTGGGGGCCCACGTGATTTCCCCTGGGGGCCCACGTGATTGCCCCACCTGGCCCACGTGATTTCCCCCTGGGGGCCCACGTGATTTCCCCTGGGGGCCCACGTGATTTCCCCTGGGGGCCCACGTGATTTCCCCTGGGGGCCCACGTGATTTCCCCTGGGGGCCCACGTGATTGCCCCACCTGGCCCACGTGATTGCCCCACCTGGCCCACGTGATTTCCCCTGGGGGCCCACGTGATTTCCCCTGGGGGCCCACGTGATTTCCCCTGGGGGCCCACGTGATTGCCCCACCTGGCCCACGTGATTGCCCCACCTGGCCCACGTGATTTCCCCTGGGGGCCCACGTGATTTCCCCTGGGGGCCCACGTGATTTCCCCTGGGGGCCCACGTGATTTCCCCTGGGGGCCCACGTGATTTCCCCTGGGGGCCCACGTGATTTCCCCTGGGGGCCCACGTGATTTCCCCTGGGGGCCCACGTGATTTCCCCTGGGGGCCCACGTGATTTCCCCTGGGGGCCCACGTGATTTCCCCTGGGGGCCCACGTGATTTCCCCTGGGGGCCCACGTGATTTCCCCACCTGGCCCACGTGATTTCCCCACCTGGCCCACGTGATTTCCCCTGGGGGCCCACGTGATTGCCCCACCTGGCCCACGTGATTTCCCCTGGGGGCCCACGTGATTTCCCCTGGGGGCCCACGTGATTTCCCCTGGGGGCCCACGTGATTTCCCCTGGGGGCCCACGTGATTTCCCCTGGGGGCCCACGTGATTTCCCCTGGGGGCCCACGTGATTTCCCCTGGGGGCCCACGTGATTTCCCCTGGGGGCCCACGTGATTTCCCCTGGGGGCCCACGTGATTTCCCCTGGGGGCCCACGTGATTTCCCCTGGGGGCCCACGTGATTTCCCCTGGGGGCCCACGTGATTTCCCCTGGGGGCCCACGTGATTTCCCCTGGGGGCCCACGTGATTGCCCCACCTGGCCCACGTGATTGCCCCACCTGGCCCACGTGATTTCCCCACCTGGCCCACGTGATTTCCCCTGGGGGCCCACGTGATTTCCCCTGGGGGCCCACGTGATTTCCCCTGGGGGCCCACGTGATTTCCCCTGGGGGCCCACGTGATTTCCCCTGGGGGCCCACGTGATTGCCCCACCTGGCCCACGTGATTGCCCCACCTGGCCCACGTGATTTCCCCTGGGGGCCCACGTGATTTCCCCTGGGGGCCCACGTGATTTCCCCTGGGGGCCCACGTGATTTCCCCTGGGGGCCCACGTGATTTCCCCTGGGGGCCCACGTGATTTCCCCTGGGGGCCCACGTGATTTCCCCTGGGGGCCCACGTGATTTCCCCTGGGGGCCCACGTGATTGCCCCACCTGGCCCACGTGATTGCCCCACCTGGCCCACGTGATTTCCCCTGGGGGCCCACGTGATTTCCCCTGGGGGCCCACGTGATTTCCCCTGGGGGCCCACGTGATTTCCCCTGGGGGCCCACGTGATTTCCCCTGGGGGCCCACGTGATTTCCCCTGGGGGCCCACGTGATTTCCCCTGGGGGCCCACGTGATTTCCCCTGGGGGCCCACGTGATTTCCCCTGGGGGCCCACGTGATTTCCCCTGGGGGCCCACGTGATTGCCCCACCTGGCCCACGTGATTGCCCCACCTGGCCCACGTGATTGCCCCACCTGGCCCACGTGATTTCCCCTGGGGGCCCACGTGATTTCCCCTGGGGGCCCACGTGATTTCCCCTGGGGGCCCACGTGATTTCCCCTGGGGGCCCACGTGATTTCCCCTGGGGGCCCACGTGATTTCCCCTGGGGGCCCACGTGATTTCCCCTGGGGGCCCACGTGATTTCCCCTGGGGGCCCACGTGATTTCCCCTGGGGGCCCACGTGATTTCCCCTGGGGGCCCACGTGATTTCCCCTGGGGGCCCACGTGATTTCCCCTGGGGGCCCACGTGATTTCCCCTGGGGGCCCACGTGATTTCCCCTGGGGGCCCACGTGATTGCCCCACCTGGCCCACGTGATTTCCCCTGGGGGCCCACGTGATTTCCCCTGGGGGCCCACGTGATTGCTCCACCTGGCCCACGTGATTGCCCCACCTGGCCCACGTGATTTCCCCTGGGGGCCCACGTGATTTCCCCTGGGGGCCCACGTGATTTCCCCTGGGGGCCCACGTGATTTCCCCTGGGGGCCCACGTGATTTCCCCTGGGGGCCCACGTGATTTCCCCTGGGGGCCCACGTGATTTCCCCTGGGGGCCCACGTGATTTCCCCTGGGGGCCCACGTGATTTCCCCTGGGGGCCCACGTGATTTCCCCTGGGGGCCCACGTGATTTCCCCTGGGGGCCCACGTGATTTCCCCTGGGGGCCCACGTGATTGCCCCACCTGGCCCACGTGATTTCCCCTGGGGGCCCACGTGATTTCCCCTGGGGGCCCACGTGATTTCCCCTGGGGGCCCACGTGATTTCCCCTGGGGGCCCACGTGATTTCCCCTGGGGGCCCACGTGATTTCCCCTGGGGGCCCACGTGATTGCCCCACCTGGCCCACGTGATTGCCCCACCTGGCCCACGTGATTTCCCCTGGGGGCCCACGTGATTTCCCCTGGGGGCCCACGTGATTTCCCCTGGGGGCCCACGTGATTTCACCACCTGGCCCACGTGATTTCCCCACCTGGCCCACGTGATTTCCCCTGGGGGCCCACGTGATTTCCCCTGGGGGCCCACGTGATTTCCCCTGGGGGCCCACGTGATTTCCCCTGGGGGCCCACGTGATTTCCCCACCTGGCCCACGTGATTTCCCCACCTGGCCCACGTGATTGCCCCACCTGGCCCACGTGATTTCCCCTGGGGGCCCACGTGATTTCCCCTGGGGGCCCACGTGATTTCCCCTGGGGGCCCACGTGATTTCCCCTGGGGGCCCACGTGATTTCCCCTGGGGGCCCACGTGATTGCCCCACCTGGCCCACGTGATTTCCCCTGGGGGCCCACGTGATTTCCCCTGGGGGCCCACGTGATTTCCCCTGGGGGCCCACGTGATTTCCCCTGGGGGCCCACGTGATTTCCCCTGGGGGCCCACGTGATTTCCCCTGGGGGCCCACGTGATTTCCCCTGGGGGCCCACGTGATTTCCCCTGGGGGCCCACGTGATTGCCCCACCTGGCCCACGTGATTGCCCCACCTGGCCCACGTGATTTCCCCTGGGGGCCCACGTGATTTCCCCTGGGGGCCCACGTGATTTCCCCTGGGGGCCCACGTGATTTCCCCTGGGGGCCCACGTGATTTCCCCTGGGGGCCCACGTGATTTCCCCTGGGGGCCCACGTGATTTCCCCTGGGGGCCCACGTGATTTCCCCTGGGGGCCCACGTGATTTCCCCTGGGGGCCCACGTGATTTCCCCTGGGGGCCCACGTGATTTCCCCTGGGGGCCCACGTGATTGCCCCACCTGGCCCACGTGATTGCCCCACCTGGCCCACGTGATTTCCCCTGGGGGCCCACGTGATTTCCCCTGGGGGCCCACGTGATTTCCCCTGGGGGCCCACGTGATTTCCCCTGGGGGCCCACGTGATTTCCCCTGGGGGCCCACGTGATTTCCCCTGGGGGCCCACGTGATTTCCCCACCTGGCCCACGTGATTGCCCCACCTGGCCCACGTGATTTCCCCTGGGGGCCCACGTGATTTCCCCTGGGGGCCCACGTGATTTCCCCTGGGGGCCCACGTGATTGCCCCACCTGGGGGCCCACGTGATTTGCCCCACCTGGGGGCCCACGTGATTTCCCCTGGGGGCCCACGTGATTTCCCCTGGGGGCCCACGTGATTTCCCCTGGGGGCCCACGTGATTTCCCCTGGGGGCCCACGTGATTTCCCCTGGGGGCCCACGTGATTTCCCCTGGGGGCCCACGTGATTTCCCCTGGGGGCCCACGTGATTTCCCCTGGGGGCCCACGTGATTGCCCCACCTGGCCCACGTGATTGCCCCACCTGGCCCACGTGATTTCCCCTGGGGGCCCACGTGATTTCCCCTGGGGGCCCACGTGATTTCCCCTGGGGGCCCACGTGATTTCCCCTGGGGGCCCACGTGATTTCCCCTGGGGGCCCACGTGATTTCCCCTGGGGGCCCACGTGATTGCCCCACCTGGCCCACGTGATTGCCCCACCTGGCCCACGTGATTTCCCCTGGGGGCCCACGTGATTTCCCCTGGGGGCCCACGTGATTTCCCCTGGGGGCCCACGTGATTTCCCCTGGGGGCCCACGTGATTTCCCCTGGGGGCCCACGTGATTTCCCCTGGGGGCCCACGTGATTTCCCCTGGGGGCCCACGTGATTTCCCCTGGGGGCCCACGTGATTTCCCCTGGGGGCCCACGTGATTGCCCCACCTGGCCCACGTGATTGCCCCACCTGGCCCACGTGATTTCCCCTGGGGGCCCACGTGATTTCCCCTGGGGGCCCACGTGATTTCCCCTGGGGGCCCACGTGATTTCCCCTGGGGGCCCACGTGATTTCCCCTGGGGGCCCACGTGATTTCACCACCTGGCCCACGTGATTTCCCCACCTGGCCCACGTGATTTCCCCACCTGGCCCACGTGATTTCCCCACCTGGCCCACGTGATTTCCCCTGGGGGCCCACGTGATTTCCCCTGGGGGCCCACGTGATTTCCCCTGGGGGCCCACGTGATTTCCCCACCTGGCCCACGTGATTGCCCCACCTGGCCCACGTGATTTCCCCTGGGGGCCCACGTGATTTCCCCTGGGGGCCCACGTGATTTCCCCTGGGGGCCCACGTGATTTCCCCTGGGGGCCCACGTGATTTCCCCTGGGGGCCCACGTGATTTCCCCTGGGGGCCCACGTGATTGCCCCACCTGGCCCACGTGATTTCCCCTGGGGGCCCACGTGATTTCCCCTGGGGGCCCACGTGATTTCCCCTGGGGGCCCACGTGATTTCCCCTGGGGGCCCACGTGATTTCCCCTGGGGGCCCACGTGATTTCCCCTGGGGGCCCACGTGATTTCCCCTGGGGGCCCACGTGATTTCCCCTGGGGGCCCACGTGATTTCCCCTGGGGGCCCACGTGATTTCCCCTGGGGGCCCACGTGATTTCCCCTGGGGGCCCACGTGATTGCCCCACCTGGCCCACGTGATTGCCCCACCTGGCCCACGTGATTTCCCCTGGGGGCCCACGTGATTTCCCCTGGGGGCCCACGTGATTTCCCCTGGGGGCCCACGTGATTTCCCCTGGGGGCCCACGTGATTTCCCCTGGGGGCCCACGTGATTTCCCCTGGGGGCCCACGTGATTTCCCCTGGGGGCCCACGTGATTTCCCCTGGGGGCCCACGTGATTTCCCCTGGGGGCCCACGTGATTTCCCCTGGGGGCCCACGTGATTTCCCCTGGGGGCCCACGTGATTTCCCCTGGGGGCCCACGTGATTTCCCCTGGGGGCCCACGTGATTTCCCCACCTGGCCCACGTGATTTCCCCTGGGGGCCCACGTGATTTCCCCTGGGGGCCCACGTGATTTCCCCTGGGGGCCCACGTGATTTCCCCACCTGGCCCACGTGATTTCCCCTGGGGGCCCACGTGATTTCCCCTGGGGGCCCACGTGATTGCCCCACCTGGCCCACGTGATTGCCCCACCTGGCCCACGTGATTTCCCCTGGGGGCCCACGTGATTTCCCCTGGGGGCCCACGTGATTTCCCCTGGGGGCCCACGTGATTTCCCCTGGGGGCCCACGTGATTTCCCCTGGGGGCCCACGTGATTTCCCCACCTGGCCCACGTGATTTCCCCTGGGGGCCCACGTGATTTCCCCTGGGGGCCCACGTGATTTGCCCTGGGGGCCCACGTGATTTCCCCTGGGGGCCCACGTGATTTCCCCTGGGGGCCCACGTGATTGCCCCACCGGGCCCACGTGATTGCCCCACCTGGCCCACGTGATTTCCCCTGGGGGCCCACGTGATTTCCCCTGGGGGCCCACGTGATTGCCCCACCTGGCCCACGTGATTGCCCCACCTGGCCCACGTGATTTCCCCTGGGGGCCCACGTGATTTCCCCTGGGGGCCCTCGTGATTTCCCCTGGGGGCCCACGTGATTTCCCCTGGGGGCCCACGTGATTTCCCCTGGGGGCCCACGTGATTTCCCCTGGGGGCCCACGTGATTTCCCCTGGGGGCCCACGTGATTTCCCCACCTGGCCCACGTGATTTCCCCTGGGGGCCCACGTGATTTCCCCACCTGGCCCACGTGATTGCCCCACCTGGCCCACGTGATTGCCCCACCTGGCCCACGTGATTTCCCCTGGGGGCCCACGTGATTTCCCCTGGGGGCCCACGTGATTTCCCCTGGGGGCCCACGTGATTTCCCCTGGGGGCCCACGTGATTTCCCCTGGGGGCCCACGTGATTGCCCCACCTGGCCCACGTGATTGCCCCACCTGGCCCACGTGATTTCCCCTGGGGGCCCACGTGATTTCCCCTGGGGGCCCACGTGATTTCCCCACCTGGCCCACGTGATTTCCCCACCTGGCCCACGTGATTGCCCCACCTGGCCCACGTGATTTCCCCTGGGGGCCCACGTGATTTCCCCTGGGGGCCCACGTGATTTCCCCTGGGGGCCCACGTGATTTCCCCTGGGGGCCCACGTGATTTCCCCTGGGGGCCCACGTGATTGCCCCACCTGGCCCACGTGATTTCCCCTGGGGGCCCACGTGATTTCCCCTGGGGGCCCACGTGATTTCCCCTGGGGGCCCACGTGATTTCCCCTGGGGGCCCACGTGATTTCCCCTGGGGGCCCACGTGATTTCCCCTGGGGGCCCACGTGATTTCCCCTGGGGGCCCACGTGATTTCCCCTGGGGGCCCACGTGATTGCCCCACCTGGCCCACGTGATTGCCCCACCTGGCCCACGTGATTTCCCCTGGGGGCCCACGTGATTTCCCCTGGGGGCCCACGTGATTTCCCCTGGGGGCCCACGTGATTTCCCCTGGGGGCCCACGTGATTTCCCCTGGGGGCCCACGTGATTTCCCCTGGGGGCCCACGTGATTTCCCCTGGGGGCCCACGTGATTTCCCCTGGGGGCCCACGTGATTTCCCCTGGGGGCCCACGTGATTTCCCCTGGGGGCCCACGTGATTGCTCCACCTGGCCCACGTGATTTCCCCTGGGGGCCCACGTGATTTCCCCAGGGGGCCCACGTGATTTCCCCTGGGGGCCCACGTGATTTCCCCTGGGGGCCCACGTGATTTCCCCTGGGGGCCCACGTGATTTCCCCTGGGGGCCCACGTGATTTCCCACCTGGGGGCCCACGTGATTTCCCCTGGGGGCCCACGTGATTTCCCCTGGGGGCCCACGTGATTTCCCCACCTGGCCCACGTGATTTCCCCTGGGGGCCCACGTGATTGCCCCACCTGGCCCACGTGATTGCCCCACCTGGCCCACGTGATTTCCCCTGGGGGCCCACGTGATTTCCCCTGGGGGCCCACGTGATTTCCCCTGGGGGCCCACGTGATTTCCCCTGGGGGCCCACGTGATTTCCCCTGGGGGCCCACGTGATTTCCCCTGGGGGCCCACGTGATTTCCCCACCTGGCCCACGTGATTGCCCCACCTGGCCCACGTGATTTCCCCTGGGGGCCCACGTGATTTCCCCTGGGGGCCCACGTGATTTCCCCTGGGGGCCCACGTGATTGCCCCACCTGGCCCACGTGATTGCCCCACCTGGCCCACGTGATTTCCCCTGGGGGCCCACGTGATTTCCCCTGGGGGCCCACGTGATTTCCCCTGGGGGCCCACGTGATTTCCCCTGGGGGCCCACGTGATTTCCCCTGGGGGCCCACGTGATTTCCCCTGGGGGCCCACGTGATTTCCCCTGGGGGCCCACGTGATTTCCCCTGGGGGCCCACGTGATTTCCCCTGGGGGCCCACGTGATTTCCCCTGGGGGCCCACGTGATTTCCCCTGGGGGCCCACGTGATTGCCCCTGGGGGCCCACGTGATTGCCCCACCTGGCCCACGTGATTGCCCCACCTGGCCCACGTGATTTCCCCTGGGGGCCCACGTGATTGCTCCACCTGGCCCACGTGATTGCCCCACCTGGCCCACGTGATTTCCCCTGGGGGCCCACGTGATTTCCCCTGGGGGCCCACGTGATTTCCCCTGGGGGCCCACGTGATTTCCCCTGGGGGCCCACGTGATTTCCCCTGGGGGCCCACGTGATTTCCCCTGGGGGCCCACGTGATTTCCCCTGGGGGCCCACGTGATTTCCCCTGGGGGCCCACGTGATTTCCCCTGGGGGCCCACGTGATTTCCCCTGGGGGCCCACGTGATTTCCCCTGGGGGCCCACGTGATTTCCCCTGGGGGCCCACGTGATTGCCCCACCTGGCCCACGTGATTTCCCCTGGGGGCCCACGTGATTTCCCCTGGGGGCCCACGTGATTTCCCCTGGGGGCCCACGTGATTTCCCCTGGGGGCCCACGTGATTTCCCCTGGGGGCCCACGTGATTTCCCCTGGGGGCCCACGTGATTGCCCCACCTGGCCCACGTGATTGCCCCACCTGGCCCACGTGATTTCCCCACCTGGCCCACGTGATTTCCCCTGGGGGCCCACGTGATTTCCCCTGGGGGCCCACGTGATTTCCCCACCTGGCCCACGTGATTTCCCCACCTGGCCCACGTGATTGCCCCACCTGGCCCACGTGATTGCCCCACCTGGCCCACGTGATTTCCCCTGGGGGCCCACGTGATTTCCCCTGGGGGCCCACGTGATTTCCCCTGGGGGCCCACGTGATTTCCCCTGGGGGCCCACGTGATTTCCCCTAGGGGCCCACGTGATTGCCCCACCTGGCCCACGTGATTGCCCCACCTGGCCCACGTGATTTCCCCTGGGGGCCCACGTGATTTCCCCTGGGGGCCCACGTGATTTCCCCTGGGGGTGCCCACGTGATTTCCCCTGGGGTCCACGTGATTTCCCCTGGGGGCCCACGTGATTTCCCCTGGGGGCCCACGTGATTTCCCCTGGGGGCCCACGGGATTGGCCCACGTGATTGCCCCACCTGGCCCACGTGATTGCCCCACCTGGCCCACGTGATTTCCCCTGGGGGCCCACGTGATTTCCCCTGGGGGCCAAGTGATTGCCCCTGGGGGCCCACGTGATTCCCCCTGGGGGCCCACGTGATTTCCCCTCGGGGCCCACGTGATTTCCCCTGGGGGCCCACGTGATTTCCCCTGGGAGCCCATTCGTGATTTCCCCTGGGTGCCCACGTGATTTCCGCTGGGGGCCCACGTGATTTCGCCTGGGGGCCCACGTGATTGCCCCACCTGTCCCACGTGATTGCCCCACCTGGCCCACGTGATTGGCCACCTGGCCCACGTGATTTCCCCAGGCGGCCCACGTGATTTCACCTGGGGGCCCACGTGATTTCCCCTGGGGGCCCACGTGATTTCCCCTGGGGGCCCACGTGATTTCCCCTGTGGGCCCACGTGATTTCCCCTGGGGGCCCACGTGATTTCCCCTGGGGGCCCACGTGATTTCCCCTGGGGGCCCACGTGATTTCCCCTGGGGGCCCACGTGATTTCCCCTGGGGGCCCACGTGATTTCCCCTGGGGGCCCACGTGATTTCCCCTGGGGGCCCACGTGATTTCCCCTGGGGGCCCACGTGATTGCCCCTGGGGGCCCACGTGATTGCCCCACCTGGCCCACGTGATTGCCCCACCTGGCCCACGTGATTTCCCCTGGGGGCCCACGTGATTGCTCCTGGGGGCCCACGTGATTTCCCCACCTGGCCCACGTGATTTCCCCACCTGGCCCACGTGATTTCCCCTGGGGGCCCACGTGATTTCCCCTGGGGGCCCACGTGATTTCCCCTGGGGGCCCACGTGATTTCCCCTGGGGGCCCACGTGATTTCCCCTGGGGGCCCACGTGATTTCCCCACCTGGCCCACGTGATTTCCCCACCTGGCCCACGTGATTGCCCCACCTGGCCCACGTGATTTCCCCTGGGGGCCCACGTGATTTCCCCTGGGGGCCCACGTGATTTCCCCTGGGGGCCCACGTGATTTCCCCTGGGGGCCCACGTGATTTCCCCTGGGGGCCCACGTGATTTCCCCTGGGGGCCCACGTGATTTCCCCTGGGGGCCCACGTGATTGCCCCACCTGGCCCACGTGATTGCCCCACCTGGCCCACGTGATTGCCCCACCTGGCCCACGTGATTGCCCCACCTGGCCCACGTGATTGCCCCACCTGGCCCACGTGATTTCCCCTGGGGGCCCACGTGATTTCCCCTGGGGGCCCACGTGATTTCCCCTGGGGGCCCACGTGATTTCCCCTGGGGGCCCACGTGATTTCCCCTGGGGGCCCACGTGATTTCCCCTGGGGGCCCACGTGATTTCCCCTGGGGGCCCACGTGATTTCCCCTGGGGGCCCACGTGATTGCCCCACCTGGCCCACGTGATTTCCCCACCTGGCCCACGTGATTTCCCCTGGGGGCCCACGTGATTTCCCCTGGGGGCCCACGTGATTTCCCCTGGGGGCCCACGTGATTTCCCCTGGGGGCCCACGTGATTTCCCCTGGGGGCCCACGTGATTTCCCCTGGGGCCCACGTGATTTCCCCTGGGGGCCCACGTGATTGCCCCCCTGGGGGCCCACGTGATTTCCCCTGGGGGCCCACGTGATTTCCCCTGGGGGCCCACGTGATTTCCCCTGGGGACCCACGTGATTTCCCCTGGGGCCCACGTGATTTCCCCTGGGGGCCCACGTGATTTCCCCACCTGGCCCACGTGATTTCCCCTGGGGGCCCACGTGATTTCCCCTGGGGGCCCACGTGATTTCCCCTGGGGGCCCACGTGATTGCCCCACCTGGCCCACGTGATTTCCCCTGGGGGCCCACGTGATTTCCCCTGGGGGCCCACGTGATTGCCCCACCTGGCCCACGTGATTGCCCCACCTGGCCCACGTGATTTCCCCTGGGGGCCCACGTGATTTCCCCTGGGGGCCCACGTGATTTCCCCTGGGGGCCCACGTGATTTCCCCTGGGGGCCCACGTGATTTCCCCTGGGGGCCCACGTGATTGCCCCACCTGGCCCACGTGATTGCATCAGCTGGCCCACGTGATTTCCCCTGGGGGCCCACGTGATTTCCCCTGGGGGCCCACGTGATTTCCCCTGGGGGCCCACGTGATTTCCCCTGGCGGCCCACGTGATTGCCCCACCTGGCCCACGTGATTGCCCCACCTGGCCCACGTGATTTCCCCTGGGGGCCCACGTGATTTCCCCTGGGGGCCCACGTGATTGCCCCACCTGGCCCACGTGATTGCCCCACCTGGCCCACGTGATTTCCCCTGGGGGCCCACGTGATTTCCCCTGGGGGCCCACGTGATTTCCCCTGGGGGCCCACGTGATTTCCCCTGGGGCCCACGTGATTTCCCCTAGGGGCCCACGTGATTTCCCCTGTGGGCCCACGTGATTTCCCATGTGGGCCCCGTGATTTCCCCTGGGGGCCCACGTGATTTTCCCTGGGGGCCCACGTGATTTCCCCTGGGGGCCCACGTGATTGCCCCACCTGGCCCACGTGATTGCCCCACCTGGCCCACGTGATTTCCCCTGAGGGCCCACGTGATTTCCCCTGGGGGCCCACGTGATTTCCCCTGGGGGCCCACGTGATTTCCCCTGGGGGCCCACGTGATTTCCCCTAGGGGCCCACGTGATTGCCCCTGGGGCCCACGTGATTTCCCCTAGGGGCCCACGTGATTGCCCCACCTGGGGGCCCACGTGATTGCCCCACCTGGCCCACGTGATTGCCCCACCTGGCCCACGTGATTGCCCCACCTGGCCCACGTGATTTCCACCTGGCCCAGGTTTTTGCCCCACCTGGCCCACGTGATTGCCCCACCTGGCCCACGTGATTTCCCCTGGGGGCCCACGAGATTTCCCCTGGGGGCCCACGTGATTTCCCCTGGGGGCCCACGTGATTTCCCCTGGGGGCCCACGTGATTTCCCCTGGGGGCCCACGTGATTGCCCCACCTGGCCCACGTTATTGCATCAGCTGGCCCACGTGATTTCCCCTGGGGGCCCACGTGATTTCCCCTGGGGGCCCACGTGATTTCCCCTGGGGGCCCACGTGATTTCCCCACCTGGCCCACGTGATTTCCCCTGGGGGCCCACGTGATTTCCCCTGGGGGCCCACGTGATTTCCCCTGGGGGCCCACGTGATTTCCCCTGGGGGCCCACGTGATTTCCCCTGGGGGCCCACGTGATTTCCCCTGGGGGCCCACGTGATTTCCCCTGGGGGCCCACGTGATTTCCCCTGGGGGCCCACGTGATTGCCCCAGCTGCCCCACGTGATTGCCGCAGCTGCCGCACGGGATTGCCCTTGTTGACGCACTTGATTGTTCTAGCTGCTTCTCGGGATTGCTCTAGCTGCTGCAGGGGATTGCCCCAGCTGCCGCACGGGATAGCTCCAGCTGCTGCACATGGTTTCTTTATCAGCCACACGTGATTGCTTTAGCAGCCGCACGTGATTGCTCTAGCAGCTGCACGTGATTTCTTTTTCTGCCGCACGTGGGATCTCTAGCTACCGCATTGGGAGCTCTAGCTGCGGCACGTGGGAGCTTTAGCTTTAGCTTTAGCAATCACGTTCGGCAGCTAAAGCTCCCACATGCGGCAGCTAAAGCTGCCACGTGCCGCAGCTAAAGCTAAAGCTCCCACGTGCGGCAACTAAATCTAAAGCTCCCTCGTGCGGCAACTAAAGCTAAAGCTCTCACGTGCGGCAACTAAAATTAAAGCTCCCACGTGCAGCAGCTAAAGCTCCCACGTGCTCTATATTTTGTTAGTTTGCTTGCTATGTATTTTAAATTTCTTACTTGCTGCTGCTGTTAAGTCACTTCAGTCGTGTCCAGTTCTGTGCGACCCCATAGACGGCAGCCCACCAGGCTCCCCCAACCCTGGGATTCTCCAGGCAAGAACACTGGAGTGGGTTGTTATTTCCTTCTCCAATGCATGAAAGTGAAAAGTGAACATGAAGTCGCTCAGTTGTGTCCGACCCTTAGCGACCCCATGGACCATGTGATGGAGGATCCTGGTAGGCTCAGTCCATGGGGTCGCTGAGGGTTGGACACGACTGAGCGACCTCACTTTCCCTTTTCACTTTCCTGCATTGGAGAAGGAAATAACAACCCACTCCAGTGTTCTTGCCTGGAGAATCCCAGGGACAGGGGAACCTGGTGGGCTGCTGTCTATGGAGTCACACAGGGTTGGACACGACTGAAGCGACTTAACAGCAGCAGCAGCAGCAGCAGCAGCAGCAGCAGCAGCAGCAGCAGCAGCAGCAGCAGCAGCAGCAATCATCTAAATTATGCAATCTGGCTAAATCTGTGGTTACAATGTGATACAGCAAATATTTTCCATTGGAACAACAGGTCCATTTTAAAATAAGACATTTTATTTAATTCAATAAGAGTGTCTTTTTCAGAGATAAGGACCCAAACCCAAGTTAACCTAAGTGTGCACGATTCAGCACAAACAGAAATATAATGATGCGAACGACACCCGAACTATTCAGTATGCAGACTCTAATCTGATTTCCCATTGAATTACATTGATGGAGGCTCCCCAATCTTGACACCAATCAAATGTCCACAGAGTTTGGTCCTCTCTTTTTCCCTGCCCTGAATAGGGATTAAGCATAGACATAATTGAGTCTTTCATTTTTTTTTTCCAGAAATGGCAGGGAATAAACTCTGCTTGGAGATGGCAATGGCAACCCACTCCAGTACTCTTGCCTGGAAAATCCTATGGATGGAGGAGCCTGGTAGGCTGCAGTCCACTGGGTCGCAAAGAGTCAGACACGACTGAGTGACTTCACGTTCACTTTTCACTTTCATGCATTGGAGAAGGAAATGGCAACCCACTCCAGTGTTCTTGCCTGGAGAATCCCAGGGATGGGGGAGCCTGGTGAGCTGCCGTCTATGGGGTCGCACAGAGTCCGACACTACTGAAGTGACTTAGCAAACTCTGCTTGAAGCTATTACTTTAAAGGACTTCAATAGAATACCTTTATGTAAGTCTGTAAGGCACTCTTGTAGATACTGTGGGGGATAAAACAAAACCCCAAACCCCTGACTTCAAACATCTTAACTTCTAATTGGAGAGAGTTTATAGACCAATAAGAAGTTAATATAACTATTCTTAGAAGGTGACCCCATAGATGACACCCATGTGAACCTTTGAGGCAGCTTGGGGTTTATTATAGGTCTGAAAATATATGCAAGGAATTAAGCTCAAGCAAAATATAAATACAATCCTGTTGTCACCTAGGCACAGATTTTGACATGTGCAACTAACTATTTCTGCTCTTCTCCTATTATATCTGTATTTTTAAATCTCTATAGTTGCTATCCAGGCCCCAAGCAACTAAAAGATAATGTTTGTGTAATTTTAGGGTATGCGTGCTTAGTCGCTCAGTTGTGTCCAACTCTTAGCGACCCCTTGGACTGTAGCCCACCAGGCTCCTCTGTCCATGGGGATTCTCCAGACAAGAATACTGGAGTGGGTTGCCATGCCCTCCTCCAGGAAATCTTCCCAACCTTAGGATCAGATCTCCTGCATTGCAGGCAGATTTACCAGCTGAGCCACCAGGGAAGTCCACTGGTTACTCCTGTTGCTGCTGCTGCTAAGACGGTTGAGTTGTGTTGGACTCTCTGCGACCCCATAGATGGCAGCCAGCCAGCTCCTCTGTCCCTGGGATACTCCAGGCAAGAATACTGGAGTGGGTTGCTATTTCCTTCTCCAATTGGTTACTGCACTAAAGACTAAATCTACATCAAGGAGCTTAATGACAATGTGAATCAAAATTGGAGAGTGGAATTAAAGTGGTAATTATACCACAAAATTGGGCTTTCCTGGTGGCTCAGATGGTAAAGAATTTGCCTGCAATGCAGGAGGCCTGGATTCGATCCCTGGGTCAGAAAGATCCCCTGGAGGAGGAAATGGCAACCCACTCCAATATTCTTGCCTGGAGAATCCCATGAACAGAGGAACTTCATGGGCTATAGTGCACGGGGTCACAAAGAGTTGGACATAACTGAGCAACTAAACACAGCGCAGGAGTAACGGATAGAGGGAAGCAGAGGGGGGCGACAGTCTGCCCATTGTGGGTTCCAGCCCAAAGCTCTATTTCTGTACTCGTTTCTCATGCTGGGAAATCCTGACTTGCCTTTACTTCTTCTTTTTTTTCTGTCTGGTGACTAACACAGGTGTTCTGCTTACTTGTCCTGAGGTCCCCCTTTTGGTGACATGTCTACTTGTCCTGTTTTCATAGGGCAATTGTGGGAGAGGAGCTTCCTAACTTTTCCAAATTATCATTCTCTGGGCTTCCCTGGTGGCTCAGATGGTAAAGAATCCGCCTGCAATGAGAGAGACCTGGGTTCAGTCCCTGGGTTGGGAATATCATTCTTTAGAGAATTACATTTTCTTGCCACCAGACCTTGGAGGTGCACTTATATTTCCATCTTTCCTACTGCCCCCTCCCCATCATGTTGATCTATAGCCTGGTACATCGCTATGGTTTCAGAGATTACAGAAAATTATCTTGCACATAAAAAACTTTCCTGGTGTTTATTGCAACTTTAAAAACACACACTGAGTGAATCAAGTGAATTCTGAGCAGACTAACCGTGTCGGAAATTCTGTGATGTCAAGGTGGCCCAGTGAGAAATCAATTGCAAGAGTAAGTGTGATTTATAGATCATTGCTCACAAGATAGAGTGTGACCCCTTCACCCTGGTTCCTGGGTGAAGTCTGGATGATGTGGGCTGACTCTACAGTGTAAGGAAACAAAAAGGCGGCCATGACTAAGCACACGCGCTGGGGGTGGTGCTCAACTAGGCGTTCAGATCGTCCCTTCCAGAGGCTGTAGCACAGGCTCTGAGGAGCTAGGGCCCCCCTTGAACCAACACAACTCTCCAGAGTATTTCACCCTGGGAGATTCTGCCATCCACACTCCCTGAGAATGAGCAAAATGGCAGAAAGCTTTCCTGTGTCTGAGTCTCATTTTTAGTTGCTAGTTTTTTAAGTCTGCACCAGTTTTGTGGTCTTCCCTTCCATGGGCCAATAGGGATCCATTTCCCTGAAAACCAACAGCAATTCTCCCAGAAAATCTTTCAAAAGGGGAAGGGTTGGGGAGGAGAGATTAGGAACTAGATTGCTAGAAAGGAGGTGAAATGGAAGATGTGCAGAAAGTGGCTAGCTCTACGTTTCACAGGCAGAACATGCACAAAGAGCTCAGACCTCTCTGAGGTTAAAAGGTACCAAGGGCATTTTCCATCTCTGGGACGCGAGATCGGGGTCAGGCAGAAAAGGTGGTGGTTCTTCATTAGTCTCTAAGGATGTGAAAGAAGTTCCTCCCATCAAGGCTCAAGCCTTCCTTTATGGGGTGAAAGGTGCGTGCACAACCCTAGAAGTTAGGAACACGGAGCTTCGTCGCCTAGCATTCGAGGTTCCTATCACTAAGCCACCAAGGGAGCAAGTGGGCCATGGTCAAAGCAGTGCCAGACCTGGGGCAGAGCTGGTTGCAAAACCGCCCACAGCACCAGCCTCCTGCAACTCCAGAGCCTAGGAAGCCTGTCCACTCCCTTCACCCTGGACAGTCTAACATGCAGGGTGTCTTCTCTGTGGCCACTCACTGCAGGAATAATGTCTGTGATGCTGGAAGGCCGTTTCTGTTGAACTTCTTAAACACATTTTGAGTTTGATTGCATTTAATAAATGTTCACTTCTTGGAATACTTTTTGGGATACTCTGCATTTGCAAAATCTTTAAAGGACCAACTTAATACATATTTATGGACTCTGTTCTCTATGTAAGACATTCATAGCATGTTGCGCTGTGGATATATTCACACCAGTGTTGAAAATCTACTTACGTTAACTGAGATGTACAAAGAAAATACAGTATAGCTTTTTTACATTCTATATTTGATTCAGCTTATTCTACAAGCCTCAC
This sequence comes from Rupicapra rupicapra, assembly GCA_963981305.1. Taxonomy (NCBI): domain Eukaryota; kingdom Metazoa; phylum Chordata; class Mammalia; order Artiodactyla; family Bovidae; genus Rupicapra; species Rupicapra rupicapra. The sequence goes on along the minus strand of OZ022270.1, from coordinate 120,294,439 downwards.
CCCAGTGGATACCAAAAAAATGAGAACCGTCTCTCCTAGACTTAACAATTTCCTTTCCATAAATAAACTTTAACTATCTAAGCTCAATTCCTTTTTAGGGATGAAATAAATCAAATAACTTTGTTTTTGTTTTCAGTCACAAAGTCGTGTCTGACTCTTTGCGACCTCATGGACTGCAGCATGCCAGGCTTCCCTGTCCTTCACTATTTCCAGAGTTTGCTCAAATAACTTGGTCCCCAGTAAACACTCAGTCTCAGAGTTCTGCCTCCTTCGCCTTCTCCCCAAATTGAGGTCTGGGTGAAAAGTAGGGGTTCATGTGTGCTCACAGCACTTGACATGGGATTTGGAGGGTCTCCTGACCTCTGGTAGGTCCTGGAGTGGGTATCATCATCGTGGCCCACCAGGTGGCTCCCCTGCTAGCTGCCTGGAGCTTTGTTGGCATCGCCTGACAATTCTTCCTCCTATGTGGTCCCTCCACACCTCACCTCCTACAGGCACTGGCAAGCACTCACAATTCTCGTTTGATCTCTGCCCTACAGTTGTGCTGGAAATCTTTTCTCTCTTGTTTACTTTTCCTCCTCTACAGCTACTTGGCACATCCATCGAGAGGCTTGGGGGAACCTCAGGACCCTTCCTGCCTGCACTGGGAAGTACTGACTTCTAGAAGTGCTGTCTCTCTGTCCAGCCAGACTGTGATGTCTTGTTTCCAGGGATGACGCCCCATCTGCAGTGGGGCACAGGTTACCTGGGTGCTGTCTCCTGCAAGATTAGCAATGGGCAGTAGGTCAGTGGGCTTCCTGTACAGATTTCCATTCCACTACTCATCTGCAGAGATGGTTTAGAGTGCATCCATAGATACTTTGATACTCTTTATACAAAAGTGGTATTTAACCTTCCTTTGCAAAAGGGTCATCCTTAGAGACTCTTGTCTAAAGAGTGGATACATCACTTTTCAGGCTAGCCAGCCAAGAGGAAGCTGGGTTTGCCTGTTCTCTTAATCTCTTTCTCTATTGATGCTTATTGATTTTAATCTCTCTCTCTTTCAACTGAGCCTCCATATAGGAAGTCCAGCTATCTTGAATTTATCAGATTGAGAGACAAGGCAAAGAGATCTCTCAGGGTTGGAGATTAATGCCAAGGAGCGCCCCTCTACCTCCCCCAGAAGTTGAAGTCCTTCCAGCCCAGGCACCATCCTTCCAAAGATACCAGGCCCCAGCAGTGTTGACTCAGCTGACAGCGTGGAGCAGAGCCTGCCCAGGCTGAGGATACAAGCTCTTTAAGACGCTAGGTTTCAGGACGGTGTGTTCCAAACCTGCAATAACTGGGACATGCTCTCACCTTCCCTTCTTCTTCTTCTGATGCAAACAGCCAACTCATTGTAAAAGACCCTGATGCTGAGGAAGAGTGAAGGCAAAAGGAGAAGGTGGTGACAGAGGATGGGATGGCTGATAGCATCACTGACTCAATGGACATGTGTTGGGCAAACTCTGGGAGATGGTGAAGGACAGGAGAGCCAGGAGTGCTGCAGTCCAGGCGGTTCAGGGTTGGATACAACTTAGCAACTGAACAACCATAAACTAGGACTTGAACTTCACAGGGTAGGACAAGATCTCTCTGTTGCGACCCTGCCTTCTCTTAATCAGCCTCTTTATTCCCAATTACTGAAAACCTGAAGACATAGGCTTTCCATCTCCTGCTAGAGTCTTATTAAAGTTTTTCCTTCTTAAAGTCTATGATTAGTATAGCAAAGCCTGTCTCTCAATCCATGAAATGGGAGCTAAATGACTCCAGACAAACACAGAGTTTTATTTCTACAAAGCTTGGCTTTTAAGATTCTTGTCTGGTGTGAGATTCAAGGCCTTCTGTGATGAGAAAGCCCATCTGTGACTCGCTGTTCAACGCCTCATTCTCCTTCCTTGGGATCTGAGGGCTCTTTGCTTAGCCAAGAGAGAAGGTGACCAGGGAAGGAGAGCCAAAGGGGAGATGATGGTGTGTCACCTGGTCAAGATTAGAATCGCGTCTGTGAAGAAGCAGAAAACATGCTCCCTGTCCTTGAATAGCTCTTGAGTTATTTCAAGAAGCAAGAAACATACAGAAAAATACGCACTGAAAGCTCTTATTCTCAGCTTCCAAGGGAGTGATGCAAACAGTGCTTTTGTACACAGGGAGTGAGATCATTTGGGATTGGAGCTAAGAAAGATGGTGCCAGGGGGTAGACTTGACATAGTCCCCAAAGCAAGACAAGACAGATGGAACAATAGGGTGAATAAATTGCAAGAGTAACCTGGTAGGGGAGGCAAGATGAACTGAGCAGAGATGAAGCATCTGGAAAGCAAGACGTGTGTGCAGGGTAGAGCCTGGGAGAATTTGAGAGAAGTGCTTGTGTACATGTCCAAGGGACCAGGAGGAAATTGGAACAATGAGTGGTGGTGGGCTGAATCAACAGCTGAGGAATTCGCACCATCCTTGTCAGTGTCACTGGGGTTCAGGATAAAGATTTTGAGCAAGAAGATGACACTGTCTGAACAAGATTTATAAAAATGATTGATTCTGCCAATAGTACGCGAGGTGAGTTAGAGCTATCAAAATGCTACGAGAATCCGCAGAAGCTGACTCTGCTGCAATATATGCAAAGTTCTTAAATCAGAGGATGGAAGGTGTAACTGTTCAGTTTACGTTAGTTATTGTTATCAGTACTGCTTTTACTCTGACTGACACCAACAGGGAAGCTGTAATCTTCAAGGTGGGGCTTCCCAGGTGGCTCAGTGGTAAAGAATCTGTCTGCCAATGCAGGAGAGGCAAGAGATGCAGGTTTGATCCCTGGGTCGGAAAGATCCCCTGGAGGAGGAAATGGCAACCCACTCCAGTACTCTTGCCTGGAGAATCACATGGACAGAGAAGCCTGGTGGGCTACAATCCATCAGGTCACAAGAGTCAGACATAACTTAGCGACTGAACACACACGCATACACACATTCTTCAAGATAATGGTTATGCACTGGATTTAAACAAATGAATAGAATTTATAAGTAAATAGCTAGCATCTATATTAAGAAAAGTTTGTAACAAGAAAATAATGAAAACAGAAAATTGACATGACTGCTGATAATCTATTTGGGGATCAGTTTGGTTAAAATATTAATTAAGGATGTTCAAATTTAAACTTTTGTTTGGAGACAAATCATCATAAGCCTTTAACACTCTGGTAAATAATTTACATAATGATACTAACAACTTAATATATGCCAAGTACTATTCTAAACACTTTACATTTTCCCAGCATAATATTCACAATAAAGCATGAGATAAGTAAATAGTACTTTTAAGCCTGTACTACAAAGGACGGAATTCAGGTCAGTTGCAAATCTGAAAGGTGGTATAGTTAGGTGTCACACCTGGCTCTGTCTAATTGAGCTTGAGTTTTAATTATTTTCTTTGTGTCACTTTAGATTTTAGTAAGTCCAGGGGGAGCCAATAAAGACATTAGCAAAGGAAGGTAATATAAATAAAACTGTAGTTGAGGAAGGTTCTGCTGGCTCTAGTGTTTTGGAGAGATTGATTGGATAGAAATTAGAATCTGGAGACTATGAAAAGCGTTATTACATGATTCGGTGCAACTAATGTGAACCTGAACCATGATGGATGTCGTGGGATTAGAGACACGTCAAGGGTAAGGACAAACAGAAGACTGGACATAGAAGATGATGGTGATGTTTCAAAGCATAGTAAGATATTGATAGCAATATTCAAAAAAAGAAAGCTCAGAAGATAGAAATGGATGGTTAGAGCCTGGGAGGAAGGGATGGAGAAGGCAGGAGACAATGGATCTGACTGTGAATGTGCCTTCATTTAAGTTTCTGTTTATTGCAACCTGCTGGAAATGTGTCAAAAGTTGTTTGAGTAAATAGTCTGGAGCTCAACGTGTAGGAATGAGTGTGGTTTATATAGGCGTTTTTGAAATATCTGACAGCTTTTGAGGGAAAATGAAAATATGAAATTTTGGACTAATAAAACAACACTAAATAGGTGAAATGAGCTATTTTCTAAATATTTCCCCAAGTTACCCATCTTGGCAGTGATCATTCAGTGTGCTCCTAGAACTAGGTGGTTTTCTAAACCTCCATAAGAGGTCAGATGTCTTATAAGATCAGCTCAACTCCAAATGTGACTAAATTAACCTAAAGCCATGTTTTTGGCAATGAAAACAGATCTAGCACAAGGAAGTGTTATAATGATGAAGCCCCACCAGATGACTGGTAGGAAGTTCTGAGTTAGGAGACCACATCCTGAGGGTTTGTCAGTATCCCTCCAGTGTCCTCTGGCAGAAAGAACAGTCTCTGCTGCTAATGACTCGTCCTCATTATCTTCATAAAAATCACTGTAAAATAGAGAACTACTACTCATCCAACCACTACAGCTTCACATGTCATTTAAAAATCACTTAACTCCTCTAACAGCAACCTCCTGGTCATGATTTGGTTCCCAACAGAGGGACCTGGCATTGATGGTCATTCAGCAAACAAAAATTTCATGAACTCACCGAAAGAGTTGTCTTCCTTGGCTTGTGTTTTCTCTGGAAAATTGATTTAAAAAAAAAAGAGGGTTAAAAAAAAAACTACACAGCCCATCAGGTGCTGGATTTAGAATCAATATATGTTAATAGAGAAGCAAATTCCCCTTGAGACAGTTCTTTAAAAAAAAATTGTCCATCTCGTCCTTGTAGTTTTTTTTCTTTAAACATCACATAGACATGGTAGAGATAAATCTGCGCCATATGTAAGATTGCCAGTGGGTTGGGGGTGGAATGGAGAGAGTGAGAGAGCGTTGAAGAAGAATGGAAAATTGATAATACTGGCTATGCTGCTGCTGTTTAGTTGTTAAATCATCTGATACTTTTGTGACCCCATGGACTGTAGCCCACCAGGCTCCTCTGATTCTCCAGGCAAGAATACTGGAGTGGGTATCCTTTCCCTTCTCCAGGGGGTCTTCCTGACCCAGGGCTCGAACCCTCATCTCCTGCATTGGCAGGTGGACTCTTTACCACTGAGCCACCTGGGAAGCCCATAATGTTGGCTGTAAGGAGATGGGAATGTGTTGGAACCCATTCAAGGATAGAGAGAAAGTGCACGTAGGGAGAAGAATGAGAAAAGTATCACATACTAGCAGCCAAAACAAGAAATAGCTTGTAGGTCAAGTGCTGCAGAGGATAATGTTACATAAGCAAAAATAGAGTGCATTGAATTTGCCGGTAGATGGCTAAGGAAAACATGGTTTGAATAAAGGGTTAGAGCCATAAGCTGGATTTTGAAGTCATGTAAGAAGTTGAGGACATAAAGAATTGTGATGGCAGTCAGTTCTTTTTCATAAGTCTGATGTGTAGAATCAGCTAAAACTTGAGACTGTGGCTTGCGGCTAGAGAGAAGGTCCCGTGTGTTTTCACAGAAGGGGGTTGGCATGGTGTGGAGGGCTGTAGGTATAGGCACAACTCAGCAAGATGAGCGTGGAAAGTGCGGGCTGATTCTTTCCCCTGGGGTGGACATCCACATTGTTTCCCCAAATAGACACTGTGCTTTATACCTGATGCTGTTACAGAAGATGTTTTTATTTTGGGAGAAGTCTCCTTGAAATTGCATTTTTTAAAAGGAGATATCTATAAAATGTTATGACAACTTCTTGAACAAATGTCACATTTTGAACTTTCATAGCCAGTGTTCATATTTCCACAATCTTCCCAATGTCAGGATATTTTATTTTAGCAGATTCTGCATGGTAGGGAATGGAGTGATAAATGTCAGTTTCTTAACTGTATTAAATGGGATTCTCCCTCCATCTCCATTGCATTGCAGATGAAGCTCCTGTCATTAACTAGGGCTTATCATGAAAGCCCTGGATCATTTGAGTGGCAGTTGAGGATTTTACAAATAGCGGATCAATTCAAGTGCCTTTCTCTGATTCTTTGTTTTTCTTGACAGCTCTGCATAATCCAACACTCTTAAGGACCCTCCTTCTAGAATACACTCTTCCCAGGAATTTTGCTTTCTCACAAGCTTTCTTTCCCTGAATCTGAATGCTCCTTTTAGTTCTTCTAAGTGGTTCCTCCCACTTGCTTCACCCCTGTTTTGTATTTATGCCAAATTTCACCCCCTTTTTAAAATTTTCTCTAGAGATATTTTCCATCATTGTCTCATTCAATCTGATATCTATCACATTTATATGACATGCAGTTATGCTTTATCAGCACATTTATTTCTGTTGTTTTTTTGAACCACATACCACATTTTATTGCAAAGTCCATCATCACTTCAACATGCAGGCTTCATTGGACAGTCATGTCAGACTCTCCACAACCCATGGACTGTAGTCCGCCAGCCTCCTCTGTCCATGTGATTTTCAAGGCAAGAATACTGGAGTGGGTTGCCATTTACTCCTCCAACCTCAATAGTCCTGCCATGAGTATCATGAGTATAAACCATCCCTCCAAGAGCAACATTAGCCATGATCCTGCTCTAAATGCGAAGTAGTTAGGGCTTGCTTGCCTCCACGAATGTGGGCAATTTCATTGTTCATATCACACACACATACTCAAAACTACAATATTTTTGCCTGCTGCTAAGTCACGTCAGTTGTGTCCGACTCTGTGCAACTACATAGACGGCAGCCCACCAGGCGCCCCCATCCCTGGGATTCTCCAGGCGAGAACACTGGAGTGGGTTGCCATTTCCTTCTCCAATGCATGAAAGTGAAAAGTGAAAGTGAAGTCGCTTAGTCGTGTCTGACTCGTAGTGACCCCATGGACTGCAGCCCGCCAGGCTCCTCCATCCATGGGAGTTTCCAGGCAAGAGTACTGGAGTGGGGTGCCATTGCCTTCTCCGATATTTTTGCCTAGGTCTTATCAATTTCACAGCAGACATAAACCTGAGCAAATGTTTGGTGACTATCAAAAATCCTAAATTATGTACCTGTGTGTACTGATGTCTATCCTAGGATCTCTATCCTAGCCCATGAGGGAGCTGACCTCAGACAAAGATGCTGTAAGATTGTAGCAGTCAAAGTGTCTAGCCTCTCTAGAAAAAAAAGAACAGAGGGAATGAAAAAGAAAGTACTATATGTGAATGTTCAGGTATCCCAAATTATTTTGCTTTGGTTTCATAATTTTGAAATATTAGGTCTCTAATAGGGAGTCAATAGTTGATTCAGTCATTGTGTCCACCCGGGTTCCTCTCTTTCTGTGTAAGTAATTTGGAGCCTTAGTGGTGTCTGTCACAGTTGTACAGCGTGCAGCATCCTTCATTCAGTGTACACCAGGCTACACCCTTCTCCTATTCCTCTGAAGATATCCTTCGTTGCATACACATACACACACACACTCTCCCACAAAAGCAATATAAGCTAAAGATTAGAAAAGTACTAGTCGATCTCCAAGTATTATTTTTTTTTCCTAGTTGAAGACACTTTACCTCAAGAAGGGGCTTCCCTGGTTGCTCAGATGACAAGGAATCTGCCTGTGATGCAGGATACCTGAGTTCAATCCCTGGGTTGGGTAGATCCCCTGGAGAAGGAAATGGCAACCTACTCCAGTATTCTTGTCTGAAGATTCCTGTGGACAGAGGAGCCTGGCAGGCTCAAGACCATGGGGTCACAAGGAGTCAGACAGGACTGAGCAACTAATGCTTTTTCACTGTTCACTTTTACCTTAAGAAGAAAATATTGCACATGGACTTTATTACATGGCAAGGTAATGCCATGATGCTGCCCTTAAAACTTGCAATCCTTAAAACTTTCATTCCTTAAAACTCACTTGTTTGATAGCAACATCTACAAATAATGAGCTGAGTTTGAAGCCGAACCTTCAAAATAAAACCCAGGCTCTTGAAATTCTAGCGGTCTGGTCTGACAGTGTGCTGTCAGAGGAGAAAACACGGAGGAGTCTTGATCTATCCAGGAGGCATCCACCCGACATCATGTACTGGGGAGAATGCTGCTCTCACTCTCAAAATACCACCAAGTGTGAGTTTCTGGTGCTCAGTATTGCTTGTTTCAGGGTAGTGGAATACCCTGTTGCTGAATGATGCTCCGGGAACTCTATTGCTAGAAGTGGATGCTGCTTTGACAGGAAAAGGGTCCAGATTTCCTGTTGTGGCAGAGGAGATTAGGTGGCATATGTCATTTGAAAAAAGAAAAAAGTACTGCTAACACAACATATTTCAGAACTGCTTCTCCCTTGGCGAGTCTAAAATAGATATGTGGGAAATAGCAGATGATTCATGGACCACTTGAAATGTAGTCATAAGCATAGATGTACTAAGACTGTACAACAGGTCTTCACATCCCTCAGCAAGGAGGAGAGGCTGGAATTGGGTTAATCCTGTGAAATTAGATACAAAAGTGGAATAAATTGAATATACTTGGCAACTCTTCTCCAGATATGCAGGGATATATTTTTATTTTCTGTGAGTATTGGAATGAAATGGGCTTGGGGTAAGAGATGAAATTTTCAGTGAGAGGGAAATTAAGCATGTATCCTAGGAAAAAGACTGCTGCTGGAAATTGTGGAATGAAAGACAACAACAAAAAAGATGTAATAAATAATGAAGAACTAAGTGTAACCCAAAGTACTTTTGTGTGTTTTTTAAATTAACTTTTATTGAAGTATAGTGGCTTTAGAATGTTGTGTCAGGTTCTACTGTACGGCAAATGAATCCACACTACATATACGAATATCCCCTCTCTTTTAGATTTCCTTCCCATTTAGGTTATGATAGAGCACTGAGTAGAGCTCTCTAAGCTAACCAGTAGGTTCTCATTAGTTATCTATTTTATATATAATATCGATAGTATATAGATGATCTTAGTTGCAAAGCAGAAACAGAGATGCAGAAGTAGAGAACAAATATATGGATATCAAGGGGGAGAGGGAGGAAGCAGGAGAAAGTGGGAGATTGGAATCGGTTTATGTGTTTTCTTAATAATAATCATTCCTTTACAATTTATTGGAAACTAAAGACTGCTTCTTAATATCTTGTGCTTCTGCTAGGTCCACACCATTTCTGTCCTTTATCGAGCCCATCTTTGCATGAAATGTTCCCTTGGTGTCTCTAATTTTCTTGACGAGATCTCTAGCCTTTCCCATTCTGTTCTTTTCCTCTATTTCTTTGCATTGATCGCTGAAGAAGGCTTTCTTATCTCTTCTTGCTATTCTTTGGAACTCTGCATTCCGATGCTTATATCTTTCTTTTTCTCTTTTGCTTTTCACTTCTCTTCTTTTCACAGCTATTTGTAAGGCCTCCTCAGACAGCCATTTTGCTCTTTTGCCTTTATTTTCCATGGGGATGGTCTTGAGCCCTGTCTCCTGTAAAATGTCACAAACCACCGTCCATAGTTTATCAGGCACTCTATCTATCAGATCTAGGCCCTTAAGTCTATTTCTCACTTCCACTGTATAATCATAAGGGATTTGATTTAGGTCATACCTGAATGGTCTGGCGGTTTTCCCTACTCTCTTCAATTTGAGTCTGAATTTGGCAATAAGGAGTTCATGAACTGAGCCACAGTCAGCTCCTGGTCTTGTTTTTGTTGACTGTATAGAGCTTCTCCATCTTTGGCTGCAAAGAATATAATCAATCTGATTTCTGTGTTGACAATCTGGTGCTGTCCATGTGTAGAATCTTCTCTTGTGTTGTTGGAAGAGGGTGTTTACTATGACCAGTGCATTTTCTTGGCAAAACTCTATTGGTCTTTGCCCTGCTTCATTCCATATTCCAAGGCCAAATTTGCCTGTTACTCCAGGTGTTTATTGACTTCCTACTTTAGTGTTCCAGTCCCCTAGAATGAAAAGGACATCTTTTTTTGGGTGTTAGTTCTAAAAGGTCTTGTAGGTTTCATAGAACCATTCAATTTCAATTTCTTCAGCGTTACTTGTTGGGGTATAGATTGGATTACTGTGATATTGAATGGTTTGCCTTGGAACCGAACAGAGATCATACTGTCATTTTTGAGATTGCATCCATGTAGTGCACTTTGAACTCTTTTGTTGACCATGATGGCTACTCCATTTCTTCTGAAGGATTCCTGCCTGCTGTAGTAGATATAATGGTTATCTGAGTTAAATTCACCCATTCCAGTCCATTTTAGTTCGCTGATTCCTAGAATGTCGACGTTCACTTTTGCCATCTCTTGTTTGACCACTTCCAATTTGCCTTGATTCATGAACCTGACATTCCAGATTCCTATGAATTATTGCTGTTTACAGCATTGGACCTTGCTTCTATCACCAGTCACATCCACGACTGGGTATTGTTTTTGCTTTGGTTCCATCCCTTCATTCTTTCTGGAGTTATTTCTCCACTGATGTCCAGTAGCATATTGGGCACCTAATGGCCTGGGGAGTTCCTCTTTTGGTATCCTATCATTTTGCCTTTTCATACTGTTCATGGGGTTCTCAAGGCAAGAATACTGAAGTGGTTTGCCATTCCCTTCTCCAGTGGACCACATTGTGTCAGCAGAAGATATTAAGAAGAGGTGGCAAGAATACATGGAAGAACTATACAAAAAAGATCTTCACAACCAAGATAATCATGATGGTGTGATCACTCACCTAGAGTCAGACATCCTGGAGTGTGAAGTCAAGGGGGCCTTAGAAAGCATCATTATGAACAATGCTAGTGGAGGTGATGGAATTCCAGTTGAGCTATTTCAAATCTTTAAAGATGATACTGTGAAAGTGCTGCACTCAATATGCCAGCAAATTTGGAAAACTCAGCAGTGGCCACAGGACTGGAAAAGGTCAGTTTTCATTCCGATTCCAAAGAAAGGCAATGCCAAAGAATGCTCAAACTACCACACAATTGCACTCATCTCACATGCTAGTAAAATAATGCTCAAAATTCTCCAAACCAGGCTTCAGCAATACGTGAACCGTGAACTTCCTGATGTTCAAGATGGTTTTAGAAAAGGCAGAGGAACCAGAGATCAAATTGCCAACATCTGCTGGATCATGGAAAAAGCAAGAGAGTTCCAGAGAAACATCTATTTCCGCTTTATTGACTATGCCAAAGCCTTTGACTGTGTGGAACACAATAAACTATGGAAAATTCTGAAAGAGATGGGAATACCAGACCACCTAACCTGCCTCTTGAAAAACCTACATGCAGGTCAGGAAGCAACAGTTAGAACTGGACATGGAACAACAGACTGGTTCCAAATAGGAAAAGGAGTACGTCAAGGCTGTATATTGTCACCCTGCTTATTTAACTTCTATGCAGAGTAAATCATGAGAAACGCTGGGCTGGAAGAAGAACAAGCTGGAATCAAGAATCCCGGGAGAAATATCAATAACCTCAGATATGCAGATGACACCACCCTTATGGCAGAGAGTGAAGAGGAACTAAAAAGCCTCTTGATGAAAGTGAAAGAAGAGAGTGAAAAAGTTGGCTTAAAGCTCAACATTCATAAAACGAAGATCATGGCATCTGGTCCCATCACTTCATGGGAAATAGATGGGGAAACAGTGGAAACAGTGTCAGACTTTATTTTTTTGGGCTCCAAAATCACTGCAGATGGTGACTGCAGCCATTAAATTAAAAGACGCTTACTCCTTGGAAGAAAAGTTATGACCAACCTAGATAGCATATTGAAAAGCAGAGACATTACTTTGCCAACAAAGGTCCGTTTAGTCAAGGCTATATTTTTTCGTGTGGTCATGTATGGATGGGACAGTTGGACTCACAAGAAAGCTGAGCACTAAAGAATTGATGCGTTTGAAGTGTGGTGTTGGAGAAGACTCTTGAGAGTCCCTTGGACTGCAAGGAGATCCAACCAGTCCATTTTGAAGGGGTTCAGCCCTCGGATTTCTTTGGAGGGAATGGTGCTGAAGCTGAAACTCCAGTACTTTGGCCACCTCATGCGAAGAGTTGACTCGTTGGAAAAGACCCTGATGCTGGGAGGGATTGGGCCAGGAGAAGGGGACGACCGAGGATGAGATGGCTGGATGGCATCACTGACTTGATGGATGTGAGTCTGAGTGAACTCAGGGAGTTGGTGATGGAAAGGGAGGCCTGGCGTGCTGCGATTCATGGGGTGACAAAGAGTCGGACACGACTGAGCGACTGAACTGAGCTGATGTGAAATATTGCTTTGCAGGTCAGTTTATTTCAGGGGCATTACTTTTGCTTACATAGAAGATGTGTATATTGCATATTAGATTACGTTTGTTATTTAGGTGGAACCATCAGAGCCTTGCCTCACTCTGAACTTGAGCTTTCTGCAAACATCCAAAATTTGTTAATGAAGACCTTGCCCTGCTGTTTTGCCCCATGGAATGTTCCTTTTCTTGATCTCCGCCCTCTTATCTCAGGCGCCTTTTCCTTACCACTGAGTTCAAGGCACTCCAGTGTTTCTGTCTTTTTGCCCCTTTTAGTTTTGCTTCCCTCATAGCACATACCATAATGGGAGATTGTCTTTAAGGATTTGGCTTCTTTGTGATGTCTCTCTTCCCCATTTCTCCCAATGGAATGAAAGCTCCCTGAGAGTAAGGGACTGATATACCCCATCAACCACTGGATAACCATGGTGTTTGCCAAGGGTGGTTGTTGTTGTTCAGTCAGTAAATTGTGCCCATTTCTTTGCCACCCCATGGACTGTAGCATTCCAGGCTTCCTTGTCCTTCACTATCTTCCAGAGTTTGCTCATATTCAGTGTCCAGTGAGTTAGTGATGTTATCCAACCATCTCATCTTCTGCCATCCCCTTCTCCTCCTGCCTTCAGTCTTTCCCAGCATCAGATTCTTTTCCAGTGAACCAGCCCTTTGCATCAGGTGGCCAAAGTATTGGAGCTTCAGCATCAATCCTTCCAATGAATATTCAGGGTTGATTTCCTTTAGGAAGGACTGGTTTGATCTCTTTGCAATCCAAAGGACTCTCAAGGGTCTTCTGCAGCAACACAATTTGAAAGCATCAATTCTTCGGCACTCAGCCTTCTTTATGGCCCAAGATTCTCAATAAATATGTGTTGACTTCATTGAAAGAAGTCTATTTATCAGGTACCAATTTCCCTCCAGGGGAAAATAACACGGAATTTGGGCTCTCACAGAGCCACAGTTATCGTGTTGACATGTAAAGACTTCCTGTCACCGTAGCTGTTCATTCAAACGTGACAAGTAGCACACTGCTGTCACTTCCTATTCACACCAGCCTGGTGACCACAAGAACCGCCAGCTGTCTGTGTCAGCATTGGCTCAGGTCAGAAAATGGAAGCAGGGTCTCAGAATTTTTCATTTGTTGCCAGCAAATTGACCACTTAACAATCTGATTCTTTGCAAACTTCTTCTTTGGAGACCATCCCTGGTAACCATTTCTTACAATATAGATTTATGGAGACCACTGTTTATTCTGCAGCATCAGCGCTGGACTTTGAGATGTGTACAAGTGTTCAAACTTATCATAAATGACTTCTGTACTTAAGAAAGCAGAAACATACACAGAACACACAACATTCTGCAATTGTTTGTCAGATTTGCTGAGTAAGGTATAAAATTCATGAGAAAGAAAGATTTTTTTTTCAGCCCCTTCACTCTCCAGGTTTTTGCTGCTTCAATTGTTTTCTCATTGCAACTGGGCTTAATTGCAGTTTTGTTTATACTGAGCACTGGTTATGATCTTTTTTTCCCCTTAAATGAGATAAACACTTAAGATAACTTTTTCATATTTATAGGATTTTAGTACTTTGGAGAATATGTTTTATGAATGATGCTCTATCTTACAAAAGAAAAAGAAATATATTTGAGTTTGGAAAAATGTCAATTATAAATATTAATAGATTAAATATCACTAGTAATTTCTGGTATGAGCTGTTTATTTGGAAACTTCTAAAATGGTGGTTTTTCTTTTTAAACAGTGGGCATCAAACTAAAAATAAACAATCTGCTTGATTCAAGATAAAGCTATATCTTTTCTTTATATCTCTAATTAAAATAATTTGTAGGTATGTTGATATTGTAATCCTTTTTACAGACATTTGTGTTTTCTCATTTGCTTTCTTTTATTTTCCCATGGATATTCATGAAAATAAATACAAATTATTACTGACTTCACTTTCTATGAGAGGATTGAGAATAGTTTGAGATGTTGCTTCTTATAAATAATATTTAACAATACTTATAAATAACAATAACCTAGGAGATTATGTTTAAATAGGGACCTTCTATAAAACCAAGTTAGACTTTTGAAAGAAGAATATTTGAGTCTCTTGAAGTTTTGAATGACTGTTTCTTTACCCTCTTTAAACTTCTTTCTTGTTCTCTGGCTTTAAAATCATTAAGGTCGATAATTTTCCTGAAAATATCTGCCATTCTTTTATAAAATATTGTTATAAAATCAGTAGGCATAAGGAAATACGATGAAAAGCAATAAAGGAAAGAAATATTGTAATGTGCTTACATAGGTATTTACAACTTCACTATGAAAAGTGTGTAAAGTGACTCTCCCCTTTACACTGATTGTCTGTTCACAGTACTCACCATCCAATGTGCCCACATTTGCTTATCAGCTGTATCTTCCACCCCATTTTCTCCAGATTGACAGAAGATAAAAACGGGGGCTTTTTTTCTTTCTATTTTTCTCCATTTCATAACCAGTAATTCAATTAGGACACTTCAGATGCTCAGTAAATTGCTATATAGATATCCGTTTGCCTAAGCTAGGGACCTTATTTTTGAAATATCAGGACTGAATAAGCCACGTCAACCACGCTGGCACTGATTTTATTTTGAGATTAGAGGAAGGCTCCTTGAGTTCAACTGCACTTTTCCTCATTTAATGATTTTCCGGGTGGGAACTCTGTTCAGGGAAATCTGGTGAACATAAAGGGCTTGCACAGATGACTAAGAGACAACTCATACCCTGAAAAACACCAACAATAACAAACCTAAGCCATGGCAGAAATAGAGAAGAAAAATATCTTTGGTTACTATGATCAAGAAAGAATTGGCTCATCTGGGAAGAACCCCCATGTGGTTACTTTGACCCGTGGTCCTCAGTTGGATTTCTGAAATCTTTGAGAAAGAATTCTAGGTTACTGGCAGAGATGAAGAGGAGGGCTTTTCTGGGCTTTCTCTGTCACTTCCTATACCCTAGAGTAAGTGTGAAAATGTGTATGAATCAGTTGTAAAATTTTATTTGAGAATAACTAAAGGATATTACTTTGTAAAAATATCTTACCACCACAGGAGGCCACTGTGACTGCAATTATGAATCCCTGAGAACAGCTTGCCATGCAAAATAACACAAACTACTTTTTAATATACAACTGTATTGCTTCTCCTCTAGGCTCCAAAAGCACTTGTTTATACCTCGTGTATAACATTTCTCATGTTCTGCTAGAAAACACCTCTCTCTGAATGCAACACATCCCTTGCAGTGTAAATCCCTCCTGCCTTACCTGTTCCTGTATTCCTGGCCAGGATACACTTTACAAGGTGCTCAGAAGGCAATGGCACCCCACTCCAGTACTCTTGCCTGGAAAATCCCATGGACAGGGGAGCCTGGTGGGCTGCAGTCCATGGGGTTGCTAAGAGTTGGACACGACTGAGCAACTTCACTTTCCCTTTTCGCTTTCATGCATTGGAGAAGGCAGTGGCAACCCACTCCAGTGTTCTTGCCTGGAGAATCCCAGGGATGGGGGAGCCTGGTGGGCTGCCGTCTATGGGGTCGCACAGAGTCAGACACGACTGAAGCGACTTAGCAGCAGCAGCAGCAGCAGGCAACGCTATATGGGATGAATGAGTGGATGAGCCACTGATAGTAGGCTTTAAAAATTAGCTACAAATACATTACAATCTTATTAACTATGAGGGTCTTGTCTAAGTGATCTGTGTGCTTTCTATATCACACATAACATAGCACATAGTTTCACATACATGGTAAAGAATAAACGATACTTCATTAAATTACATCACTGATCCTAATGACAGGTTAGTCAAACAGATTGAAAAGACAGTGACTACTTCAAATTTTCTTTGATGTTTTTGCCTCGATCAGTAAGATCCTATCATAATTCCTCACAAAACCTCTGGTTACAGAGTGATGAAGTTCAGGGCAGGCCTCGTCAAAATGTGACTCTGCTATATGGGTTATTTTGAATTAGAGTTTAAGAAGCCTCTGGTTCAAGAAGAAACTTTTATCTCCCTGGAAGCAGGAAATAATACATCTCATCTGTGAAAGGCACCCTCTGATTGCCTGGAGGCAGAAGGTAACCTTATCACCAGACACAGAGAATATAGGGCTGAGAAGGCTGTATAAACAAACAGTGTTACTTCTTCACCAACTTACTACCCCATGCTCAAACTTCTTTGCATGGTAGTTCCTCACAAATTTATTGTTTCTTTGTCTAAAAGACATAAAACTGACTGCTTTGGTCACTTCTCTGAGTGTTCTTTTTCTATGAGTTTCCATAAAATTTGTGTCCTTTTAATCTGTCCTGTGGAGAAGGCAATGGCACCCCACTCCAGTACTCTTGCCTGGAAAATCCTATGGATGGAGGAGCCTGGAAGGCTGCAGTCCATGTTGTCGCTGAGGGTCGGACATGACTGAGCGACTTCACTTTCAATTTTCACGTTCATGCATTGGAGAAGGAAATGGCAACCCACTCCAGTGTTCTTGCCTGGAGAATCCCAGGGACTGGGGAGCCTGATGGGCTGCCGTCTATGGGGTCACATGGAGTCGGACACGACTAAAGTGACTTAGCAGCAATCTGCCTTGCATCATGCATGCTAAGTCGCTTCAGTCTTTTCTGACTCTTTGCAACCCTATGGACTATAGCCCGCCAGGCCCCACTATCCATGGAATTCTCGAGGCAAGAATACTGGAGTGGGTTGCCATTTCCTTCTCTAGGGGATCTTTCTGATCCAGGGATCGAACCAGCGTCCCTTAAGTCTCCTGTATTGGCAGGAAGGTTCTTTACCACTAACACCACCTGGGAAGCCCTGTCTTAGGTTAATTTAATCATTAGATCAGCCAAAGAACCTAGAAGAGAAGAAAGGAAAAATTTTCCTCCTCTTCAGCTGCATTGTAAAAACTCTTATGTTGTCTGGAATGATGAACTGAATGTATTAGTCAAATGTTAGTTTAAAATCACAAAAGTAGACATTCTGTTCATGTCCAAATTCTTCTGTGTACAATATAAATATTTCCCTCACTTACTGTATTTCAACTGATTAAATTATTGTTTAGCGTTTGCTTTTTAACCAAATTTTTAGCATTTTTAATTCATAGTAATTTGAAGAGAAATTTGTATGACATAACCATGAAAGAAAATAATCTTAAAGCAAATTTACTCAGATGTATCATTCTAGTGTTATCCTTCAGATACTATTCTTACAAATCTATGTTTAGACAGAGTTGACTACCAGGGATCTTTGATGTTTTTAATCTACTAGTTTAAAATGTAGTTTCTAAATTAGGAAAGGAGCAGGGTGGTGGCATGATAGGTAAGGAACAAGTACCTACACTGGTCTAATAGCGGGCTACACTAAGTCTAAGTTTAATTCAGAAAGAATTATTTTAGTACTATTCAGATTCAGATGATGGCATTATTTCCTTAAAATATATAGGAAAAATTTTTTAAGCTGCTCATTCAAACTGCACTCCTAAAACATTGTATGATGCCTAGATTCATGCAAGTTTGAATTTTAATTCCTGAACGAATTTCACAGGAATATTTGTAGTTCTGTTGTTGGTGAGATACTTTGAGATGTGGCATAAGACAGGAGTGTCGAGTTTTATGAGGAGTCAGCTTTGGCAAGCAATGGATGGTCCAGAGATGCTAATTCCATGGCGTTTAAGCCCAGATTTGCATGGAAAAGCAAGCTGTGATGTGATAGTGTGACTTCCTGTTCCCAAATGTCTCTAGTACCATTGATGCCAGGCATGCAGAGTGACACTTCTGTGCCCTGACACATGTTGCCATGTCTATCATTCCAGAAAGTGCTTCCTGGATGTGAAATCAGCTTTGAAATGAATAATCATATTCATTCAGATTAAGAAAAATAGGAAAATATTTTAAAGTTATTTATTAGTCTTTCCTATTTAATAACTATAGAATACCTACACGGTCTGGTTTCAGCTTGGTAATTTGCAAACCCAAGAAAGTTGAGCAGGGATCATATAATTTGAGACAACAGTATAGATGAAAAAAAAATGATAAATTTCTTTCAGGTTGCCTTTTTCCTTTTCTTCCACAGCTCAGCTGCCGTAGATAGCACCTGAGTTATGTGTTCCCATAAGCAGCAGATATAGATTAATGCAGTACTTTCTGGTTGCTAGGAAACAGAAATGCCCATTAAAAAATAAATGAGCAGTCTCCTCACTAAAGACGTTTGCAAACCATCTAATCTCCTTGCTAGTGTGTTTGTGACACAGAGGCCCTTCCCAGGAAAGCATATTTTGCCGATTTCCTTATAGAAAGGAACTAGTAGCCTATTATTAGACAGGTAACAATTTTTCTTAGTTACTGTTAAGATTTTAGTTTTAAGGCAGACACATTTTCATAACTGCTCTCCCTCTTTTGTGCCTTGAGAATTCAGTGAGCAGTATTCCACACAGCGTGCATATACACCTTGTATTTATTTCAGAATATGAATGGATTCCTTATTATGTATTTGACTAAAGTAGATGAATTTTAGTGCAAGACTGTTTGTATTCTTTAGGGAAGGAAAGCAGCAAGAGAATTCAACAGATATTAAAATGATTGCAGAGGGGAAAAAGTGAGTGTTTTTTAAAGTAAGTGGTCTACAAATGCAGAGATTTCCTTTAATAATCAGACCTGCCAACAGGCTGAAGGTCCTTGCATGAGTCAGTTAAATGTCTTGGATCTGAATTTTCTAACCTAGATACCAAATATCCATGTTTATGTGTGCATGTGTGTATGTGTGTTGAGGGGTTGTTAGAATTTATGTCCGTCAATTCTATCACCCCTTCTTTCTACAATCATTCATTGAGAATTTACTAGAACCACCATTCTTGAGAAATTCAGGTTTAAAAAATCCTTGACTTGAGAAAGTTCACAGCGTGTTGGAGAGGATAAACACGAAGCAGACAATTAAAGTATTTGAGGCAACTGTAATGCTGGAATTAGGATTTCCCTGTAGCTCAAACGGTAAAGAATCTGCCTGCGAGGCAGGAGACCAGGGTTCAATCCCTGGGTTGGGATGTTCCTCTGGAGAAGGGAATGGCAATCCACTCCAGTGTTCTTGCCTGGAGAATCCCAGGGACAGAGGAGACTGGTGAGCTACAATCCATGGGGTCTCAAAGAGTTGAACAGGACTGAGCAACTAACACAGTCCACGGTAACACACAGGAGTAAGGACAGGACGCATCACGATATTTTACTTGGTTTATCTCGCAATGAGTCTGTTCTCTGGCCCACTGACACTCCCTCCCATTCTTCATATTCCTGCTGCTTCTACGTAGACACTTACATGGACACTTACCCCGTGGAACAAAGCCTGATGACCGTGCCAATAAATAGCTCTCTGGGGGTCAACAATTTTATCAGGTATACAGTCTTAGCTAGGGACCTATACTAATAGAATTCTTGTAATTCCTGTTTCTGGGATTGGTCAGACTCTTGCAAAACATCGAAAATTTCATCAGGTAGTGTTTGTTTTCTCTTTCCAAGAAACAGCAATTTGGCTGCTAATTTTATAACTTTCCATTTATTTCTTTTGTTTGAGAGACAGGTAGTTCGGTTCAAAGGGATTTTTAATGTCTCTGGAATCCAGAGTTAAAAACTGTGGTATCAGAAATATTGGGAGATATTTGGAGTTGTTTGTATGATGGATGCATCGGTAACAATTTTTCACATCTCCTTTTCAGTTCTTCAGTACTGTAACATAAGCAGTATTTTGGGCTTCTCCAGTGGCTCAGTGGGTAAAGCATATGCCTTCAATGAAGGAGATGCAGGTTAGATCCCTGAGTCGGGAAGATCCCCTGGCAAAAGGGCATGGCAACCACTCCAGTATTTTGGTCTGGAGAACCCCATGGACAGAGGAACCTGGTGAGCTATAGTCCATGGAGTCACAGAGTCAGACGTGACTGAGCATGCAGGCATGCAACCAGTATTTTATATAATCATGAAGAAAAAGGAGTCAAGTTCCTGGAGAAATGTTGACGTCTTCTAGGCTTTGATAATCTCAACATGGAATTGGCAAAAAATAATATCTTTTGCTTCAATTTCAAAGAATTAGAATTGATTTGAATTGGTAGCAATTACAGTTAAAGTTACACGCCTTCTTCCTGAGTCACTCAGCATCTCTGAAAAATTTTTAGGAAACAGTGAAATCTGAATTCTTTCTCTTTTCACGATCCAGTCAACAGACCATCCTTACTTTTTATTTAATGAACTTCCTTGTCCTTATCTCTTTTGTTTTCCCCACCCCCTCCTAATTTCTTTACCCATCTTCACTCTGAGGAAATCAGCAAGATTCTAATACTGTATCTAGTTTTGTGTATATTAAGTTTTTCATTGTGTGTATGTTATGTTGTCTCTGATTTTATAGAGCAAAGCAAAGGGTGATGATTATCTTGTACTTCAAATTCTGCTAATTTGTTTGTGTAGTTAACGCACTAAGCACTTATTGATTCATTTTGCTATTAATCGATAGTGAGGAATTGATTTTGTTACACTTGAAATGGATAGCCAATGGATTGTTTTCCAAATTTGCTGGACTTTGCAACCTCTACTCACAGAGAAGATGCACAAATGGTCCCATGACTCCGCCTGCAGGGCTTCCCAGGGGGCTCAGTGGAAAAGAATCTGCCTGGTGATGCAGGAGACACAGCATTATCCTGGGTTTGGTCCCTGGGTTGGGAAGATCCCCTAGAGGAGGAAATGTTAACCCACTCCAGTATTGCCTGGAGAATCCCATGGACAAGCAGCCGGCTGGGCTACAGTCCACGGGGTCACAAGGAGTCAGATGCAACTGATCACGGGCACGTGCACTCTGCCTGCAATTGCAGCAGCCCAATTTAGGGAGGTAGATGGAGTCATTTTCTTGGTCTAAGAGGCACAGTAACACATTCAAAGTCATGGATTCAATTCCACTTCAATTAGCCTTGCCCCATTTTATTGCCATGGGCTGAATTTCTAAGTATAGACACCCATCCAACAAATATATTCATGTACAAAGCAAGGAGCAAATAGCAAGAATGTGTGGATGGATCCAAAAAAATACATCCCAATTAAAATTAAAAAAACAGTTTGTAAGATAGTGTCTAGAAAACGTATGAACAGTGAACAAACGGGCTGGTTTCTAACATTAAGGAGATTGTTGTTTAGTCTCTAAGTTGTGTCTGACTGTTTGCAATGGCAGGAACTGTAGCCCACCAGGCTCCTCTGTCCATGAGATTCTTGCAGCAAGAATTCTCAAATGGGTGGCCATTTCTTCCTCCAGGGATCTTCCTGACCCAGGAATCAAACCCACGTCTCCTGCATTAGCAGGCGGATTCTTTACCACTGAGGCACCTGGGAAGTCCCAGGGCAAAGGAGATAGTTGAAAATGATAAATTTTTGTCACACTAAAAAAAAAGGTAGATTGCATAAACATAAAGTGAATTGTTTTATAAAATACTTTACACTCTGGATTTGTCAGACTGATTCACTGGGATCATTCAACCGGTTCTGCTGTTTTAATTAAGTTATCATTAACTTTTGAGGACTGGTAAGATTCAACATTTTGGTAAGAATAGTTCATACATGGATGATGAGCTTCATTTGACATCCCGTCAGAATACAGTCAATGTTGCATTTTCAGTGTTACTCAGATTGTTCTGAGGGTTCAAGTGCTGACAGGTTGACCTCTTTCCTGTAAAGTTCAGTACCAACTTTTCATGTAATTGCTGGGAGGGACTTCACAAGACTCAATTTGTACCTGTTATAAAATGATATGTCACATATCATTGTCTTATGTCACATGTCAAAAAATTCTGTGATGAACTTTGCCAAATAAATGATATCAATTTGGGCATCATAAAATACCGTTTGTAAAGAAAGGGCTTAATGATTGACTTCAATTTTCAGAGAAAGACATCAGTTCAGTTCAGTCACTAAGTCGTGTCCAACTCTTCGCAACCCCATGGACTGCAGCACACCAGGCTTCCCTGTCCATCACCGACTCACGGAGTATGCTCACGCTCATGTCCATCGAGTCAGTGATGCCATTCAAACATCTCATCCTCTGTCATCCCCTTCTCCTCCCGCTTTCAGTCTTTCCCAGCATCAGGGTCTTTTCAAATGAGTCAGCTCTTCGCATCAGGTGGCCAAAATTTTGGAGTTTCAGCACCAGTCCTTCCAAAGAATGTTCAGGGCTGATTTCCTTTAGGATGGACTGGTTTGATCTCCTTGTTATCCAAAGGACTCTCCAGAGTCTTCTCCAACACCACCTTGAAAAATTTTCCACAGTTTGTTGTGATCCACACAGTCAAAGGCTTTGGCATAATCAAGAAGGCAGGTGTTTTTCTGGTATTTTCTTGCTTTTTTGATGATCCAGTGGAGGCTGGCAATTTGATCTCTGGCTCCTCTGCCTTTTCTAAATCCAGCTTGAACATCTGAAAGTTCACAGTTCACGTACTGTTGAAGTCTGGCTTGGAGAATTTTGAGCATTACTTTGCTAGCGTGTGAGATGACTGCAATTGTACAGTAGTTTGAGCATTCTTTGGCACTGCCTTTCTTTGGGATTGGAATGAAAACTGGCCTTTTCCAGTCCTGTGGCCACTGCTTAAAAGCATGAGAAAGACATCACAAGGTTTTAATTTCCAGTGACACCCCAAATGATGTCATTGCTGCTGCTCTACTAAATTTCTCTCCCTGTCCCTCCTATCTAAGCACTATTATTGGCTTGTGTGTACATAATTTTGTTGTTGTTCAGTTCCTAAGTCATGTCCAACTCTTTGTGACCCCATGTGTTTATGTAATACACATCAAAAATTGCATTTATTCCTCTTTTAATATAAGTGTACCTTGTTTTATCATGCTTTGCTTTATTGTGCGTCATAGGTTCTGTATTTTTTTTTTTTTTAAAGATTGAAATGTTGTGCCCACCTGCACTGAGCAAGTCTATCAGAACTATTTTTTCTAACATGAACTATTGGTTCATGTCTTTGTATCATATTTTGGTAATTTCTCTGATATTTCAAATTTCACTACTTTTATATTTGTTATGGTGATCTGTAATCTTTGATGTTACTATTGCAATTATATTGATATTTTTAGCAATAAAGTAGTTTTAAATTAAGGCATGTACATTTATTTTAGATATAATACTACTGTACAGTTAATAGATTATAGTATAGAAGAAGCAACCTTTAAGTGTGCTGGGAAACCAAACTTCCTGCGACTTCCCTTACTGTGATATTCGTTTCATGTTGCAAGTCTAGAACCCAGAAAATCTTCGAGGCTTGCCTGTAGCTACTTTTCACAATTTCAGCCAAGGAGCGGGTCATAAGTCAGCTTGTGTGTCTTTAGGTACCACCGCGACATCGGGGACGCCTGCTTTACTTCCTGTCACCGCTAGATGTCTCTGTGGAATATTTTTGTATTTCCTGTACTACACTTGGGATCAGCACCTGCTCTTTTTAGTAGGGAATGGTATTTAGAAACCACCTCCTGCTTGTGAGGGTGCTCATTATTTCTCTATTGGCGTTGCTTCTCAAACCTTTCAAGGGGACAGATGTGCATATTTTTCGAAATTAAAAGAAATCGTGATTTCATACAAGTATTTTCAACTCAAGTTTAGCACTACAGTATTTTCAATTAACTCCTTTGATTTCTATATCAGCACATATTTTTTTCCTACACACAAAAAAATATCACTAACAGTCTGAACATATTATTGAATTGCCTTATCCTGGGAGATACATAACATTATTTCAAAATAATTTCAAACTATTACTACTGATAATTAGACTGAAAAAAACAGAGTCTAAGTTTAAAATTAAAGATTTTTTTTGTAGTTCCATTTGTCTTGGCATACATATCATTGTGGATAGAGAGATTTAGTGTTCCCATTTCATGTAAAATTATTTTTCCCGAAAATATTTATTTCATCAGCTTCAACATTTATTTGTAGGCTTGTTTTCTATTCTTATTTATTGACTTTCTTTCATTATTTGAATTCTTTTCTTCAATATGAGCTATCTAAATTTTTCAAAGTTAAAGCAATATAAGATATATTTAGCAGCACTTTATTATTTGATTTAATTTTTATGATTTTAATTTTAACAGCACTTTATTATTTAATTTTTTCAATATTTAGCTGTCTAAATTTTTCAAAGTTAAAACATATAAGATATATTTAACAGAACTGTTTCCCTCCCTATGCTCTTAGAATTAATTGGACAGAGACTTGGAACAAGTGCTAAATATGCAAAGTAGATGTGGCACAGTTGGGTGTTCTCTCTCGGATGTTAGATCTGCTTGTCATCCCCTTTGACATTCAGACTCCAGGCTGTTGTTTTCCAGCAGATTTCGAAGTAAGCTCTTTAGAAGAGTTAGAAAATATGCTTCCAAAATCATTGCCATATACCTAACAAGGTGAAGTCGCTCAGTCGTGTCCGACTCTTTGCAACCCGTGGACTGTAGCCCACCAAGCTCCTCCATCCATGGGATTCTCCAGGCAAGAATACTGGAGTGGGTTGCCATTTCCTTCTCCAAAGGACGGTTAAAAACATGTCTGATAATCAGCAAGATCTCAGGGAAAGAGTGTCACCAAGGCACCCTCACTTTCTTGTGGTAATTCTCAAGCTGGATTACCAGTTTTTGTTTTCTAAAACTTTCCTAAAACGTGTACTTTTCTAAAACTGCTTCCAATTACTATCTGCTCCTACACTGGCTCAGAAATTCCAGGCTCTTTTTGTATTTTAAAACCTTTTATTATTATTATTTTTTCTTTCCCTCATGTTTAAATAGTATGTAACATAAAGGAAATTATAATATTGCAAGGTGGCATTGAACATTCATTGTCAGGCCAATATAGATGGCTATAAAATTATGTATGGAAACCATGAACCATCTCACCAGTGTTAAACATTTGGAATGATACTGTGGAAGGTCCAAGGTGACTGAGCAAGTATAATTAAGGAGATTGTTTCAATTTAGTTGCTGCAGTAGAAAGTGGAGCATATCAAAGAAGAGAGAGAAAACTGGGGGTTTCATAAATGAAGGGGAGGGTGTGAATAGGTCTTACCTTAGAATTCAGTTTAGTTTGGTTCAGTCGCTCAGTTGTGCCCCACTGTTTGCGACCCCACGGACTGCAGCACGCCAGGCTTCCCTGTCCATCACCCACTCCTGGAGTTCACTCAAACTTACGTCCATTGAGTTGGTGATGCCATCCAACCATTTCATCCTCTGTTGTCCCCTTCTCCTCCCACCTTCAATCTTTCCCAGTATCAAGGTCTTTTCCAATGAGTCAGTTCTTCACATCAGGTGGCCAAATACTGGAGTTTCAGCTTCAACATCAGTCCTTCCCATGACTATTCAGGGCCGATCTCCTTTAGGGTGAACTGGTTGGATCTACTTGCAGTCCAAGAGACTTTCACAAGTCTTCTCCAACACCACACTTCAAAAGCATCAATTCTTCAGCACTCAGCTTTTTTATAGTCCAGCTCTCACAACATGACTACTGGAAAAACTATACCTTTGACTAGATGGACCTTAGTCAGCAAGGTAATGTCTCTGCTTTTCAATATGCTGTCTAGGTTGGTCATAGCTTTTCTTCCAAGGAGCAAGCATCTTTTAATTTCATGGCTGCAATCACCATCTGCAGTGATTTTGGAGCCCATCAAAATAAAATCTGTCACTGTTTCCATTGTTTCCCCATCTATTTGCCATGAAGCAATGGAACCACATGCCATAATCTTAGTTTTCTGAATGTTGAATTATAAGCCAGCTTTTTCACTCTCCTCTTTCACTTTCATCAAGAGGCTCTTTAGTTCCTCTTCACTTTTTGCCATAAGGGTGGTATCATCTGTGAATCTGAGGTTATTGATATTTCTCCCAGCAGTCTTGATTCCAGCTTGTGCTTCATCTAGCCCAGCATTCCACATGATGTACTCTGAATAGAAGTTAAATAGAAGTGACAGTATACAGCCTAGACTATTCCTTCCCCAATTTGGAACCAGTCCATTGTTCTATGCCTGGTTCTAAGGGTTGCTTCTTGACCTGCATACAGATTTCTCAGGAGGCAGGTAAGGTGGTCTGGGGACACCTTAGAATATCTAGGGACAAAGTGGTCCCTGTGATTAGACATCTTACTGAAAAACAAAAGAAGGAACAGGGGATTTCTCAGCCATCCTTCTTTTCTGGGAGCACAGAGCTCCAATAAAGTTCAACATCTTCTGTCCTCCCTTTTTGTCCTAGATGAGACACTGGACAACACAGAAAGTCTAAGTACCTCGACGCTCCCCACGTGCAAGATTAACCTATTAAATAAACTTAATTATTTCTAACATCTCTCTTTTTACAAGGTGAAAGAACAAATATTTTGTGGTTTTCCAGGGGCCAGTTGGGAAGTCTCCAAGATAGTTTTGTTGAAAAAAAAATTTTTTTTTATTTGAGAAAGGGAAAATAGCAGAAGTTGTCAGGTTTAAAGACTTGAATAAGAAAGGATCAAGGGTTATTAGAAAATAAAGGGCCGCCTATGTAACCAAATGGACAAGAGAGCTTAAAAGCAAACATAGAGAGTAACTTGACTGTAAAAACCCTTAGCTCTTTCATAAGTGACAAACCTTTATTTTCATAAATAATCTAGGGCATAGACATTCATTGTAAACCACCAAAGGTTATTCTGGTAGAATAGAATCTTTACAGGTAGATTACTCAGAAGGTATAGCCTCTAAGAACATTGTCTTATAACAGAAAAAAAAGAAAAAACCTAAGTTTTGTTTCAATATATAATTTGATACTCAATTTCTTTTTGAAAATCTTATAAATACACCCACCAAAGCTGATCCAGTTTTATGAATGGCAACCAAAATTCTCTTATCTGAGAATCCTCAGTAACTTTCATGATCCAGTTAAGTATTGCCCCACACTTAGCTTTTTTCTCCTTCTGGAAAAACCAATCATTTCAGTTTAGGACAAAATTAGTTTTTTTTTTTTTTCCTTAAAGGTTGATCCTGCATTTCTTGCATACAAATGTATACATTTCTGCCACTGTTATGACCAATGGAGTCTCATTAACATGCATGGATGTTTACCCACAGTAACTTCTGTTCCACAGAGAACACTGGAAGGTGAATAAATGTGAATTTTCACATACATCAGCCTTATGCATCAGACTGGCAGAGCTAACAAATAACATCTCACAACTGTTTATAACCATAAACATCCCTTATCCTTCAGTTTCCCAGCGTGCAACACTGAACAGCTTCTCAAAAGCAGAACTGAAGCTCATAAATATAGACTCTCTGTAGCATATAAAAACGAGGCAGCTTATATATACTATATACTTAAAATTATGCTTAGTAATTAATGCATTAATATTCTATCTTAGTGGGCTTCTCAGGTGGCGCTAGTGGTAAAGAGCTTGCCTGCCAATGCAGGAGACATAAGAAACATGGATTTGATCCTTGGGTTGGTACTTAGCATGCACAGGTGATTCTATCTTAGTAATGACCTAAGTCTCTAGTACATAACCATTAATTAACTCAATCTAGTGTCCATCTAAGGTGAGGTGATCTCTTAATCTTGGTTATTTTCTTGGAATACAGAACTCAGGTAAAGTTCAATATGATCAGTAAAAAGTTAATTTTTCTAGAAATATTCTCAGCCATTTTCACTGTTGGTAGTCATCAGGGGGTCTTTGGATTAAAAAACAGGTCAGGAGTAGATTGAGAGTCAGAAACTTGGAAAATTCATTCTCTCAGAAAAGTTAGAAACTGGTAAGACTGAGTCCTACATTTCAGATAACAATTTGGGGGAACACTCAGTCCCTGAGTGAGCTAAAAATTTCATTGTTTCTTTCTGGAATTGTTAGTTAGATTTTTAAAATTCATTTGTTACGTTGTAGAAATTAATCTGATCCTGAAATAAGTCAATTTATTTTACTTGTCACTTTTCCTGATTTATGCGGATGAATGGTGAAGGTTTTATGCTGACTGGTGGAAACAAGACACAGAGGCTATATACATCCTATGATTCCATTCATTCAGTGTACAGGATGGGCTAGAGGCAGAAATAGACATGAAGTTGTGTCAGGAGAAATGGGCAGTACAGGGTGTCTCAACTATGGAGGAGGAGTGCCTTTTTGTAATGATGGAAATGTACATAACTTTGGTTGTGATGGTTGCACTATTCTGTGAATATACAAAAAGTACCCAACCATATGAGATTCAGTGGATGAACTTTATGGTATATAAATAACTTCTCAATAAAGATATTAAACATAGGGAAGATTCTTTCATTTTTTTCTTTTATTTTTAATTTTAAAATCTATAATTCTTACATGTGTTCCCAAACATGAACCCACCTGCCTCCCCATAACATCTCTGTGGGTCATCCCCATGCACCAGCCCCAAGCATGCTGTATCCTGGGTCAGACAAAGACTGGCAATTCAATTCTTACATGATAGTATACATGTCAGAATGCCATTCTCCCAAATCATCCCACCCTCTCCCTCTCCCTCTGAGTCCAAAAGTCCGTTATACACATCTGTGTCTTTTTTCCTGTCTTGCATACAGGGTCGTCATTGCCTTCTTTCTAAATTCCATATAAAT
Organism: Rupicapra rupicapra; assembly: GCA_963981305.1. Lineage (NCBI taxonomy): Eukaryota > Metazoa > Chordata > Mammalia > Artiodactyla > Bovidae > Rupicapra > Rupicapra rupicapra. The sequence continues at coordinate 120,265,678 of OZ022270.1, read as the reverse complement.
GTGTTAGTATACTGTATTGGTGTGAAGATTCTTTACGAAATATCTTTTTAAAATTGTTTAAGACTAATTTCTTGAAATAAAGGTCGTTTTTCATACCATGTCAGGAATGAACTGCCTCTTACCTGTTGCTTGAGCTTATTGTAAGCCTCTGAGGCTATCATATAGTTGACAACATGTAGCCATCTAAATTCCGAGAAGGCACTGGCACCCCACTTCGGTACTATTGTCTGGAAAATCCAATGGATGAAGGGGTCCCTATGTAACTGTCGTAACTCGAGAGCACCTGCCGCAACTCGAGAAAATCAAGCAGGTTCTACCCTCCAAAAGACATGAGGCCCATTTCCGCTGAGGCGTCTCGAGGCTAACCACACCTAACCTCTGGAACTTCGAAAGGGTCTTTCACACCCTTGCTGCAACTCAAGAACTTCCCAGACATACCCGTCTCCACTCGAGAGGAAGCACGAGGGACACATCCACATACAGAGGAGCCCCGTTTCCGCCTCGTCGTAGTTCGAGATGAGGGGTCCTTTCCCTGCTTCGTCGGGAAAGAATTCCTGGCGTTCCCGTCGCATCTCAAGAGGAGGCGCTCTCCACAGGAAAGGCGAGAGGAACTCCAGGGTCGTGCCATCATTCCAAGAGTCCCCCAAATGTCTCAGTCAATTTCAGAGGAACGTGTTTTCCCTGCACTGCCTCGACTTTCATGCCGAGGATCAACTCACACCATGGTGGCACGAAGGACAGCCCTGTGGGAAAGCCTCTTGGGAAAGCCTCCAGGGAAAGCCACAGATCCCGTGATCCAGGTGACGGGAAGTGTGACACTGAAGCTACAGCTCGGGAGGAATGCGCACGTGCATGACCCCACTCGAAACTTGGACTGACTTCCCTGTGGAAACTCAACACGTACCCCAAGATCCATGTCACCACTGGAGAGGAATCCTCAGGTTCTGGCCCGGATTACACAAAAGGTCTTAGGCCCGGCATCTACTGGAGAGGAATCCCGAGTGGCCCTCTAGCAACTCGCATTGGGACTGGCCTTTCCTGAGGCCACCAGAGCGGGTCCCTGAGGTCCACGTTGTATCTAGAGAGCACCTGCCTCAACTCAAGAAAATCCAAGAGGTTCTCCCCTCTAAGCGAGATGAGGCCCATTTCCGATGAGGTGTCTCCAGGCTAATAACACCTTTCCTCTGTAACTTCGAAAGGGTACTTCACACCCTTGCTGCAAGTCAAGAAGTTCCCCAACATATCTGTCTCCACTCGTGAGGATGCACGAGGGTCCTGCCCACATCCAGAGGAGCCCCATTTCCGCCTCGTAGCTCGAGTTGTGGGATCCTTTCCCTGCTTCGTCAGGAAAGAATTCGCGGCGTTCCTGTCGCGTCTCAAGAGGAGGCGTTCTCAAAAGGAAAGGAGTGAGGAACTCCAGGGTCGTGCCACCACTCCAAGAGTTCCCCAGATGTCTCAGTCCATTCCAGAGGAACCCGTTTTCCCTGCACTGCCTCGACTTTCACGCCAAGGATTTACTCACACCACGGTGGCACGTGGGACAGCCCTGTGGGAAAGCCTCGTGGGAAAGCCTCGAGGCAAAGCCACAGATCCCTTAATCCTCGTGAAGGGAACGGTGACACTGCTGCTACAGCTCAGTAGGAAAGCGCACCTGCATGGCCCCATTCAAGACGAGGACTGACTCCCCTGTGGAGACTCCAGAATTAACCCAAGATCCATGTCACCACTGGAGAGAAATCAGGTTCCGGCCCCTACTCCACACAAAGTCTTAGGCCTGGGCATCGACGGGAGAGGAATCCCAAGAGGCCCCCTAGCAACTCGCATGGAGACTGGCCTTTTCTGAGGCCACCAGAGCGGGTCCCTGAGGTCCCCGTCGTAACTCGAGAGCACCTGCCGCAACTCGAGAAAATCCAGGAGGTTCTCCCCTCCAGGCGACATGAGGTCCATATCCAATGAGCCATCTCGAGGCTAACCACACCTAACCTCTGGAACTTCAAAAGGGTCCTTCACACCCTTGCTGCAACTCAAGAAGTTCCCCGACATACCCGTCTCCACTCGAGAGGAAGCACGAGGCTCCCGCCCACATCCAGAGGAGCCCCAATTCTGCTGCATAGCGAGAGGAACTCCAGAGTCGTGCCACCATTCCAAGAGTCCCCCAGATGTCTCAGTCCATTCCAGAGGAACCTGTTTTCACTGCAGTAACTCGACTTTCACTCCGAGGATCGACTCACACCACGGTGGCACGTGGGACAGCCCTGTGGGAACGCCTCGTGGGAAAGCATCGAGGGATCGCCACAGATCCCTTGATCCACGAGACGGGATGCGTGACACTGCTGCTACAGCTCGGGAGGAAAGCCGACGTGCTTGCCCCCACTGGAGACGAGGACTGACTCCCCTGTGGAGACTCCAGAAATACCCCAAGATCCATGTCAGCACTGGATAGGAAACCTCAGGTTCCGCCCGCAACTCCACATAAGGTCTTAGGCCCCAGCAGAGACTGGAGAGGAATCCGGAGAGGCCCCCTAGCAACTCGAATGGGGACTGGCCTTTCCTGAGGCCACCAGGTCGGGTCCCTGAGGTCCCAGTCGTAACTCGGGAGCACCTGCTGCAACTCGAGAAAATCCAGCAGGTTCTCCCCTTCAGGCGATATGAGGCCCATTTCCGCTGAGCCGTTTCGAGGTTAATCAAACCAATCCATGGAAACTTCGAAACAGTCCTTCACACCCTTGCTGCAACTCAAGAAGTTCCCCAATGTACCCGTCTCCACTCGAGAGGAAGCACGAGGGTCCCGCCCACATCCAGAGGAGCCCCGTTTCTGCCTTGTAGCTCGAGAAGAGGGATCCTTTACCTGCTTCATCGGGAAACAATTCCCGGCATTTCCGTCGCATCTCAGGAGGAGGCGCTCTCCATAGGAAAGGCGAGAGTAACTCCACAGTCCTGCCACCATTACAAGAGTCCCCGAGATGTCTCAGTTCATGCCAGAGGAAGCTGTTTTCCCTGCACTGCCTCGACTTTCACCCTGAGGATCGACTCACCCCACGGTGGCACGTGGGACAGCCCTGTGGGAAAGCCTGGAGAGGAATCCTCAGGTTCAGGCCCCGACTGCACACCTGGTCTTAGGCCCCACCATCGAATGGAGATGAATCCCAAGAGGCCACCGAGCAACTCGCATGGTGACTGGCCTTTCCTGAGGCCACCAGAACGGGTCCCTAAAGTCCCCATCGTAACGCAAGAGCACCTGCTGCAACTCGAGAAATTCAGGCGGTTCTCCCTTCCAGTCGATGAGAGGCCCATTTCCGCTGAGGTGTCTCAAAGCTAAACACACCTAACCTCTGGAATTTCGAGAGGGTCCCTCACACCCTTGCTGCAACTCAAGAATATCCCCGACATACCCATCTACACTCGACAGGAATCACGAGGCTCCCGCCCACATCCAGAGGAGCCCCGATTCTGCCTCATAGCTCGAGATGAGGGATCCTTTCCCAGCTTCGTCGGGAAAGAATTCCCGGCGTTCCCGTCGCATCTCAAGAGGAGGCGCTCTCCACAGGAAAGGCGAGAGGAACTCCAGGGTCGTGCCATCATTCCAAGAGTCCCCCTGATGTCTCAGTCATTCTAGAGGAACCTGTTTTCCGTGCTCGTCCTCGACTTTCGCGCCGAGAATGGACTCACACCATGGTGGCATGTGGGAAAGCCAAGTGGGAAAGCCTCGTTGGAAAGCCTCGAGGGAAAGCCACAGATCCCTTGATACACCCTACTGGAAGAGTGACACTGCTACTACAGCTCGGGAGGAAAGCACACTTGCATGCCCCCACTTGAGACGAGGACTGACTCCCCTGTGGAGACTCCAGAAATACCCCAATCAAGGGATCTGTGGCTTTCTTTCGAGGCTTTCCCAAGAGGCTTTCCCACAGGGCTGTCCCACGTGCCACCATGGTGTGAGTCAATCCTCAGCGTGAAAGTCGAGGCAGTGCAGGGAAAACAGGTTCCTGTGGAATGCAATGAGACACGACCCTGGGTTTCCACTCGCCTTTCCTGTTGAGAGCGCCTGCACTTGAGATGCGAAAGGAATGCCGGGAATTCTTTCCCGAGAAGCAGGTAAAGAATCCCTCATCTCGAGCTATAGGCGGATACGGGGCTACTCTGGATGTGGGCCGGACCCTGGGGCTTCCTCTCGAGTGGAGACGGGTATGTCGGGGAACTTCTTGAGTTGCAGTAAGGTTGTGAAAGACCCTTTCCAAGTTTCCGAAGTTAGGTGTGATTAGCCTCGATACACCTCAGAGGACATGGGCCTCATTTCGCCTGAAGGGGAGAACCTCCTGGATTTTCTCAAGTTTCGGCGGGTGCTATCGAGTTATGATGGGGACCCCAGGGACCCGCTCTGGTGGCCTCATGAAAGGCCAGGCCCCATGCGAGTTGCTAGGGGGACGCTAGGGATTCCTCTCCAGTCGCTGCCAGGGCCTAAGACCTTGTGTGCAGTCGGGGCCGGACCTGAGGATTCCTCTCCAGTGCTGACACGGATCAAGGGGTACTTCTGGAGTCTCCACAGGGGAGTCAGTCCTCGTCTCCAGTGGGGGCAAGCAGATGCGCTTTCCTCCCTAGCTGTAGCAGCAGTGTCATACTTCCCGTCGTGTAGATCAAGGGATGTGTGGCTTTCCCTCAAGGCTTTCCCACGTGGCTTTCCCACAGAGTTCTCCCACGAGCCCTCGTGGTGTGAGTCCATCCTCGGAGTTAAAGTCGAGACATTTGAGGGAAAAAAGTTTCCTGTGGAATGGACTGAGATATCTAGGGGACTCTTGAAATGGTGGCACGACCCTGGAGTTCCTCGCGCCTTTCCTGTGGAGAGCGCCTCCTCTTGAGATGCGATGGGAATGGCGGAATTCTTTCCGGACGAAGCAGGGAAAGGATCCCTCACCTCGAGCTACGAGGCGGAAACGGGGCTCCTCTGAATGTGGGCGGGAACCTCCTGCTTCCTCTCGAGTGGAGACGGGTGTGTCGGGGAACTTCTTGAGTTGCAGCAAGGGTGTGAAGGACCCTTTCGAAGTTCCATAGGTTAGGTGTTATTAGCCTCCAGACGCCTCAGCGGAAATGAGCCTCATCTCGCCTGGTGCAGAGAATCTCCTAGATTTTCTCGAGTTGCGGCAGGTGCTCTCGAATTACGACGGGGACCTCAGGGACACGCTCTGGTGGCCTCAGGAAAGGCCAGTCCCAATGCGAGTTGCTAGAGAGCCTCTCGGAATTACTCTCCCGTCGATGCCGGGGCCTAAGACCTAGTGGGGAGTCGGGGACGGAACCTGAGGAATCCTCGCCAGTGCTGACGTGGATCTTGGGGTACTTCCGGAGTCTCCACAGGGGAGTCATTCCTCGTTTCGAGTGGGGGCTTGCGCGTGCGCTTTCCTCCCAAACTGTAGCATCAGTGTCTCGCTTCCTGTCACGTGGATCAAGGGATCTGAGGCTTTCCCTTGAGGTTTTCCCACGAGGCTTTCCCACAGGGCTGTCCCATGTGCCCCCGTGGTGTGAGTAGATCCTCGGCGTGAAAGTCGAGGCAGTGCAGGGAAAATAGGTTCCTCTGGAACTGACTGAGACATCTGGGGACTCTTGGAATGGTGGCACGACCCTGGAGATCCTCTCGCCTTTCGTGTTGAGAGCGCCTCCTCTTGAGATGCGACGGGAACACCCGGCATGCTTTCCTGACGAAGCAGGGAAAGGATCCCTCATCTCAAGCTACTAGGCGGAAACAGGAATCCTCTGGATTGGGGCGGGACCCTCGTGCTTCCTCTCGAATGGAGACGGCTATGTCGGGGAACTTCTTGAGATGCAGCAAGGGTGTGAAGGACCCTTTTGAAATTCCAGAGGTTAGGTGTGATTAGCCTCGAGGCGCCTCAGAGGAAATGGGCCTCATCTCGCCTGGAGGGGAGAACCTCCTGGATTTTCTCCATTTGCGGCAGGTGCTCTCGAATTACGACGGGGACCTCAGGGACACGCTCTGGTGGCCTCAGGAAAGGCCAGTCCCCATGCGAGTTGCTAGGGGGCCTCTCGGGATTCCTCCTCCGTAGATCCCAGGGCCTAAGACCTTGTGTGAAGTCGGGGACGGAACTGAGGATTCCTCTCCTATGCTGACATGGATCTCGTGGTACTTCTGGAGTCTCCACAGGGAAGTCAGTCCTCGTCTCGAGTGAGGGCATGCACGTGCGTTTCCTCCCGAGCTGTAGCAGCAGTGTCACGCTTCCCGTTGCGTGGATCAAGGAATCTGTGGCTTTCCCACGAGGCTTTCCCACAGGGCTGTCCCACGTGCCACGGAGGTGTGAGTCGATCCTTGGCGTGAACGTCAAGGCAGTGCAGGGAAACAGGTTCCTCTGGAATGGACTGAGTTATCTGGGGACTCTTGGAATGGCGGCATGACCCTGGAGTTCCTCTCGCCTTTCCTGTTGAGAGCGCCTCCTCTTGAGATGCGAAGTGAACGCCGGGAATTCTTTCCCGATGAAGCAGGGAAAGGATCCCTCATATGGAGCTACCAGGCAGAAACAGGGCTCCTCTGGGTGTTGTCGGGACCCTCGTGATTCCTCTCGAGTGGAGACAGGTATGTTGGGGAACTTCTTGAGTTGCAGCAAGGGTGTGAAGGACCCTTTCAAAGTTCCAGAGATTAGGTGTGATTAGCCTCGAGACGCCTCAGCAGAAGTGGGCCTCATCTCGCCTGGAGGGGAGAACCTCCTGGATTTTCTCGAGTTGGGCCAGGTGCTCTCCAGTTACAACAGGGATGTCAGGGACCCGCTGGTGGCCTCAGGAAAGGCCAGTCCCCATGCGAGTTGCTTGCAGCCCTCTCGGGATTCTTCTCCAGTCGATGCCGGGGCCTAAGACCTTGTGTGGAGTCGGGGCCGAAACCTGCGGATTCCTCTTCAGAGCTCACAAGGATTTGGGGTACTTCTTGAGTCTCCACAGGGGAGTCAGTCCTCGTCTCAAGTGGGGCCATGCACGTGTGCTTTCCTCCCGAGCCTTAGCAGCAGTGTCACGCTTCCCGTCGAGTGGATCAAGGGATCTGTGGCTTTCCCTCGAGGCTTTCTCACGAGGCTTTCCCACAGGGCTGTACCAAGTGCCACAGTGGTGGGAGTCGATCCTCGGCGTGAAAGTCGAGGCAGTGCAAGGAAAAAAGCTTCCTCTGGAACGGACTGAGACATCTGGGGGACTCTTGAAATGGTGGCACGTCCCTGGAGTTCCTCTTGCCTTTTCTGTTGAGAGCCCCTCCTCTTGAGATGCGAGGGGAATGCCGGGAATTCTTTCCCGACGAAGCAGGGAAAGGATCCCTCATCTGGAGCTAAGAGGCGGAAACGGGGCTCCTCTGGATGTGGGCGGGAACCTCGTGCTTCCTCTCGAGGGAACACGGGTATGTCGGGGAACTTCATGATTTGCAGCAAGGGTGTGAAGGACTCTTTCAAATTTCCAGAGGTTAGGTGTGATTAGCCTCGAGACGCCTTAGTGGAAGTGGGCCTCATCTCGCCTAGAGGGGAGAACCTCCTGGATTTTCTCAAGTTGCGGCAGGTCCTCTCGTGTTACGGCGGGGACAACAGGGACCCGCTCTGGTGGCCTGAGGAAAGACCAGTCCCCATGGGAGTTGCTAGGGGGCCTCTCGGGATTCCTATCCCATCAATGCCGGGGCCTAAAACCTGGTATGGATTCGGGGCCGGAACCTGAGGTTTACTCTGCAGTGCTGACTTGGATCTTGGGTTACTTCTGGAGTGTCCACAGGGAAGTCCGTCCTTGTCTCGAGTGAGGGCATGCACGTGCGATTTCCTCCCGAGCTGTAGCAGCAGTGTCACGCTTCACATTGCGTGGATCAAGGGACCTGTGGCTTTCCCTCGAGGCTTTCCCATGAGGCTTTCCCACAGGGCTGTCCCACGTGCCACCGTGGTGTGAGTCGATCCTCGGCATGAAGGTCGATGCAGTGCAGGGAAAACACGTTCCTCTGGAACGGACTGAGACATCTGGGGGACTCTTGGAATGGTGGCACGACCCTGGAATTACTCTCGCCTTTCCTGTGGAGAGCGTGTCCTCTTTAGATGGGATGGGAAAGCCGGGAATTCTGTCCCGAAGATGCATGGAAAGGATTCCTCATCCCGAGCTACGAGGTGGAAACGGGGCTCCTCTGGATGTGGGCGGGACCCTCGTGCTTCCTCTCAAGTGGAGACGGGTATGTCGGGGAACTTCTTGAGTTGCAGCAAGGGTGAGAAGGACCCTTTGGAATTGCCAGAGGTGAGGTTGTGATTAGCCTTGAGATGCCTCAGTGGAAATGGGCCTCATCTCGCCGGGTGGGGAGAACCTTCTAGATTTTCCCGAATTGCTGCAGCTGCTCTTGCATTACGACGGGGACCTCAGGGACTCGCTCTGGTGGCCTCAGGAAAGGCCAGTCCCCATGCGTGTTGCCAGGGGGCCTCTCGGTATTCCTCTCTCGTCGATTCTGGAGCCTGAGGTCTTGTGTGGAGTCGGGACCGGAACCTGAGGATTCTTCTACAGTGCTGACATGGATCTTGGGGTCCTTCTCTAGTCTCCACAGGGAAGTCAGTCCTCGTCTCGAGTGGGGGCATGCATGGGCGCTTTCCTCCCGAGCTGTAGCAGCAGTGTCATGCTTCCCATCGCGTGGATCAAGGGATCTGTGGCTTTCCCTCGAGGCTTTCACACGAGGCTTTCCCACAGGGCTGTCCCACGTGCCACCGTGGTGTGAGTAGATCCTCGGCGTGAAAGTCGAGGCAGTGCAGGGAAAACAGGTTCCTCTGGAAAGGACTGAGACATCTGGGTGACTCTTGGAATGGTGGCACGACCCTGGAGTTCCTCTCGCCTTTCCTGTTGAGAGTGCCTCCTCTTGAGATGCGACGGGAACGCCGGGAATTCTTTACCGAAGAAGCAGGGAAAGGATCCCTCAACTCGAGCTACGAGGCGGAAATGGGGCTCCTCTGCATGTGGGCTGGACCCTCGTGCTTCCTCTCGAGTGGAGCCGGGTATACGGGGAACTTCTTGAGTTGCAGACGGGTGTGAAAGACCCTTTCCCAGTTCCAGAGGTTAGGTGTGATTAGCCTCAAGTTGCCTCATCGGAAATGGGCCTCATCTCGCCTGGAGGGGTGAACCTCCTGGATGTTCTCGAGTTGCGGCAGGTGCTCTCGAGTTTCGACGGGGACCTCAGCGACCCGTTCTGCTGGCCTCAGGAAAGATCAGTCCCCATGCGAGTTGCTACGGGGCCTCTGGGGATTCCTCTCCAGTCGATTCCGGGAGCTAAAACCTTGTGAGGAGTCGGGGCCGGAACATGAGGATTCCTCCCCAAGGGCTGACCTGGATTTTGGGGGACTTCCGGAGTCTCCACAGGGGAGTCAGTCCTTGTTTCGAGTGGGGGTATGCACGTGGGCTTTCCTCCCGAGCTGTAGCAGCAGTGTCACGCTTCCCGTCCCGTGGATCACAGGATCTGTGGCTTTCCCTCGAGGCTTTCCCACGAGACTTTCCCAAAGGGCTGTCCCACCTGCCACCGTGGTGTGAGTCGATTCGCGGCATGAAAGTCGAGGCCGTGCAGGGAAAACAGCTTCCTTTGGAATGGACTGAGACATCAGGGGGACTCTTGGAATGGTGGCACGACCCTGGAGTTCCTCTCGCCTTTACTGTTGAGAGCGCGTTCTCTTGAGATGCGACGGGATCGCAGGGAATTCTTTCCCGACGAAGCAGGGAATGGATCCCTCAGCTCGAGCGACGAGGTGAAAATCGGGCTCCTCTGTATGTGGGCGGGACCCTCGTGCTTCCTCTCGAGTGGAAACGGGTATGTCAGGGTACTTCTTGATTTGCAGTAAGGGTGTGAAGGAACCTTTCGAAGTTCCAGAGGTTAGGTGTGATTAGCCTCGAGACGCCTCAGAAGAAATGGGCCTCATCTCGCCTGGAGGGGAGAACCTACTCGATTTTCTCGAGTTGCGGCAGTTGCTCTGGTGTTACGACGGGGACCTCAGGGTCCCGCTCTCGTCGCCTCAGGAAAGGCCAGTCCCCATGCGAGTTGCTACGGGCCTCTCGGGATTCCTCTCCCGATTATGCCGGGGCCTAAGACCTTGTGTGGAGTCGGGGTCAGAACCTGAGGTTTCCTCTCGAGTGCTGACATGGATTTGGGGTTCTTCTGGAGTCTCCGCAGGGGAGTCAGTCCTGGTCTCGAGTAGGGGCATGCAAGTGCGCTCTCCTCCCGTGCTGTAGCAGCAGTGTCAAGCATCCCGTCGCGTAGATCAAGGGATCTGTGGCTTTCCCTCGAGGCTTTCACACGAGGCTTTCCCACAGGGCTGTCCCACCTGCCACCGTGGTGTGAGTCGATCCTCGGCGTGAAAGTCGAGGCAGTGCAGGGAAAACTGGTTCCTCTGGAACGGACTGAGACATCTGGGGGACTCTTGGAATGGTAGCACGACCCGGGAGTTCCTCTCGCCTTTCCTGTTGAGAGCGCCTCCTCTTGAGATGTGACGGTAATGCCGGGAATTCTTTCCCGACGAAGCAGGGAAAGGATCCCTCATCTCGAGCTACCAGGTGGAAACGGGGCTCCTCTGGATGTGGGCGGGACCCTCGTGCTTCCTCTCGAGTCGAGACGGGTGTGTCTGCGAACTTCTTGAGTTGCCGCAAGGGAGGAAAGGACCCTTTCGAAGTTCCAGATTTTAAGTGTGATTAGCCCCTAGACGCCTCAGTGGAAATGGGCCTCATCTCGCCTGGAGGGGAGAACCTCCTGGATTTTCTCGAGTTGCGGCAGATGGTCTGGAGTTACTATGGGGCCTCACGAACACGAGCTGGTGGCCTCAGGAAAGGCCAGTCCCCATGCCAGTTACTAGGGGGCCTATCTGGATTCCTCTCCAGTCGATGCCAGGGCCCTAAGACCTTGTGTGGAGTCAGGGCTGGAAACTGAGTATTCCTTTCCAGTGTTGAAATGTATCTTGGTGTACTTCTGGAATCTCCACAGGGGAGTCAGTCCTCGTCTCGAGTGGGGGCATGCACTTGAGCTTTCCTATCAAGCTGTAGCAGCAGTGTCACGCTTCCCGTCGTGTGGATCAAGGGATCTGTGGATTTCCCTTGAGGCTTTCCCACGAGGCTTTCCAACAGGGCACTCCGACGTGCCACCATGGTGCGAGTCTTTCCTCGGCGTGAAAGTCGAGGCAGTGCAAGGAAAACAGGTTACTTTGAATGGACTGAGATATCTGGGGGACTCTTGGAATGGTGGCACGACCCTGGAGTTCCTCTCGCCTTTCCTGTGGAGAGCGCCTCCTCTTGAGATGCGACGGGACTGCCCGACATCCTTTCCTGATGAAGCAGGGAAAGGATCGCTCATCTCGAGCTACTAGCAGAAATGGGGCTCCTCTGGATGTGGGCGGGACTCTCGTGCTTCCTTTCGAGTGCAGACTGGTATGTCGGGGAACTTCTTGAGTTGCAGTAAGGTGTGAGGGATCCTTTCGAAGTTCCAGAAGTTAGGTGTGATAAGCCTTGAGATGCCTCAGTGGAAATGGGCCTCATCTCGCCTGGAGGGGATCACCTTCTGGATTTTCTTGAGTTGCGGCAGGTGCTCTCGAGTTACACCAGGGACCCCAGGGACCCGCTCTGGTGGCCTCAGGAAAGACAGTCCCCATGCGAGTTGCTAGGACCCTTCTCGGGATTCCTCTCCAGTCGATGCCAGGGCCTAAGACCTTTTGCGGAAATGGGGCCAGAACCTGAGGATTCCTCTCCAGTGCTGACATGGATCTTGGGGTACTTCTGGAGTCTCCACAGGGGAGTCAGTCCTCGTGTCGAGTGGGGGCATGCACGTCCGCTTTCCTCCCGAGGTGGAGCAGCAGTGTCACACTTCCCGTCGCGTGGATCACGGGATCTGTGGCTTTCCTTGAAGACATTCCCACGAGGCTTTCCCACAGGGCTGTCCCACGTGCCACCGTGGTGTGAGTTGATCCTCGGCGTTAAAGTCGAGGCCGTGCAGGGAAAACAGGTTCCTTTGGAATGGACTGAGACCTCTGGGGGACTCTTGGAATGGTGGCAAGAGCCTGGAGTTCCTCTCCCCTTTCCTTTCGAAGGCACCTCCTCTTGAGTTGCGACGGGAATGCCGGAAATTCTTTCCCGACAAAGCAGGGAAAGGATCCCTCATCTCGAGATATGAGTAAGAAACGGGGCTCCTCTGGATGTGGGCGGGACCCTCGTGCTTCCTTTCAAGTGAAGACGGGTACGTCAGGGAACTTCTTGAGTTGCAGCAAGGGTGTGAAGGACCCTTTCGAAGTTCCAGAGTTTAGGTGTGATTAGCCTCGAGACGCCTCAGTGGAAATGGGCCTCATCTCGCCTGGACTAGAAATCCTCCTGGATTTTCTCGAGTTGTGGCAGGTGCTCTCGAGTTACGACGGGGACCTCAGGGACCCGCTCTAGTGGTCTCAGAAAAGGCCAGTCCCCATGCGAGTTGCTAGGGGGCCTCTCAGGATTCTTCTCTCGTCAATGCCAGGACCTAAGACCTTGTGTGGAGTCGGGGCAGGAAGCTGAGGACTCCTCTCCAGTGCTGACATTGTTCTTGGGGTACTTCCGGAATCTCCCCAGGGGAGTCAGTCCTCGTCTCGTGAGGGGGCATCCACGTGCGCTTTCCTCCAGAGCTGTAGCTGCAGTGTCACGCTTCCCATCTTGGGGATCAAGAGATATGTGGCTTTCCCTCGAAGCTTTAGCACAGAGCTGTCCCACATGCCACCATGATGTGAGTCGATCCCCGGCGTGAAAGTTGAGGCAGTGCAACGAAAACAGGTTCCTCTGGAATGGACTGAGACATCTCAGGGACTCTTGGAATGTTGGCATGACCCTGGAGTTCCTCTCGCCTTTCCTGTGGAGAGCGCCCCCTCTTGAGATGCGACAGGAATGCCAGGAATTCTTTCCCGACGAAGCAGGGAAAGGATCCCTCCTCTACAGCTACAAGGCGGAAACAGGGCTCCTCTTGATGTGGGCGGGACCCTTGTTCTTCCTCTCGAGTGGAGATGGGTATGTCCTGGAACTTCTTGAGTTGCAGCAAGTGTGTGAAGTACCCTTTGGAAGTTCCAGAGTGAAGGTGTGATTAGCCTCGAGATACAACAGTGGAAATGGGCCTCATCCCTCCTGGAGGGGAAAACCTACTGGATTTTCTCGAGTTGCGGCAGGCGTTTTCGATTTACTACGGGGACCACAAGGGCTCGCTCTGGTGGCCTCAGGAATGGCTGTCACCATGCGAGTTGCTAAGGGGACTCTCGGGATTCCTCTCCAGTCCATGCCGGGGACTAAGACTTCGTGTGGATTCCGGGCCGGAACCTGAGGATTCCTCTCCAGTGCTAACGTGGATCTTGGGGTACCTCTGAAGTCTTCACAGGGGACTCAGTACTCGTCTCGAATGGGTGCATGCACGTCCTCTTTCCTCCCGAGCTGTAGCAGCAGTGTCACGCCTCCAGTCACATGGATCAAGGGATCTGTGGCTTTCCCTCGAGGCTTTCTCACAAGGCTTTCCCACAGGGCTGTCCCACGTGCCACCATGGTGTGTGTCGATCCTCGGCGAGAATGTCGAGGCAGAGCAGGGAAAACAGTTTGCTGGAATGGACTGAGACTTTTGGGGGACTATTTAAATGGTGACACGACCCAGGAGATCCTCTCATCTTTTCGTTTGAGAGTCCCTCCTCTTAACATACGACGGGCACGCCCAGAATTCTTTCCTGAAGAAGTAGGGAAAGGATCCCTCATCTCGAGCTAAGAGGCGGAATCGGGGCTCCTCTTCATGTGGGCTGGCCACTCGTGTTTCCTCTGGATTGCAGACAGGTATGTCGGAGAACTCTTGAATTGCAGCAAGGGTGTGAAGGACCCTTTCGAAGTTCAAGAGGGAAGGTGTGATTAGCCTCAAGACGCCTTATCCGAAAGGGACCCCATCTCGCCTGGAGGGAAGTACCTCCTGGATTTTCTCGAGTTGCAGCAGGTGCCTCTCGAGTTACGACAGGGACATCAGCGACCCGCTCTTGTGGCCTCAGGTAAGGCCATTCTCCATGGGAGATGGAAGGCGGCCTCTCGGGATTGAACTCCAGTCGATGCCGGGGCCTAAGTCCTCGTGTGGAGTCTTGACTGGAACCTGAGATTTCCTCTCCACTGCTGACATGGACCTTGGGGTACTTCTGGAGTCTCCACAGGGGAGTCAGTGCTCATCTCGAGTGGGGGCATGCACGTCCGCTTTGGTCAAGAGCAGTAGCAGCAGTGTCACGCTTCCTGTCTCATTGGTCAAGGGATCTGTGGCTATCCCTCTGGGCTTTCCTACGAAGCTTTCCCACAGGGATGTCCCATGTGCCACCGTGGTGTGAGTCAATCTTCGGCGAGAAAGTCGAGGCAGTGCAGGGAAAAAAGTTTCCTCTGGAATGGACTGAGACATCTGGGGACTCTTGAAATGGTGGCAGGACGCTGGAATTCCTCTTGCCTTTCCTGTTGAGGGCTCCTCCTCTTGAGATGCGACGGGTTTGCCGGGAATCCTTCCCGACGAAGCAGGGAAAGCATCCCTCATCTCGAGCTACGAGGCAGAAACGAGGCTCCTCTGGATGTGGGCGGGACCCCCGTGGTTCCTCTCGAGTGGAGACGGGTATGTCGGGGAACTTCTTGAGTTGCCACCAGGGTGTTAAGGACCCTTTCGAAGTTCAAGAGGGAAGGTGTGATTAGCCTCGAGACGCCTCAGCGGAAATGGGCCTCATCTCGCCTGGAGGGGAGAACCTCCTGGATTTTCTCGAGTTGCAGCAGGTGCCTCTCGAGTTATGACGGGGACCTCAGGGACCCGCTGTGGTGGCCTCAGGAAAGGCCAGTTCCCATGCGAGTTGCTAGGGGGCCTCCCGGGATTCCTCTCCAGTCGATGCCGGGGCGTAAGTCCTCGTGTGGAGTCGGGACCAGAACCTGAGGATTACTCCCTGCTGGGGGCCTATGTGAGGAACTCCGCCCATGGCAGAGGTCATGAGGAAGGAGGATTGGCATACCCAAAGGCGTGATCAAGCCTCAGGAAACCCCCTGTTCCCTAGCATCTAACCCCAACACCGGAGTCTGTTTTAGGCTCTCACCTACACATCTGACTTCACGGGTGGCTCTCCCCCATAACCGTTTCTCTCGGAGAAGGAGTAAACCTGCAGCTCCAAGGCAATAAAAATCTTGGGCGTGACAAGAGTGTTTCAGCTTCCGGACTGCTCTGAAGGTTGTCTAGCCCACCTGTATAGGTTAGTCCGGCCACATGTGATTGTTTACAGCCTCCCAACCTGAGAGGCATGAGATGTTTTAGACTTATTAAAGGCGAATTCTTTTGGGGAGTTAGAAATTATTAGTATAATGGGTTGGTTTGGAATTGTATTGGTGAAGGGTTTTTCATTTGTTGTGTCAATAATTGCTGCTAATTCCCTACTCTGGGTGGGACAAGGATGTCTCAGGTCAAACCTCTCTGCTGACAGACTAGCTTGTGTGACAGCATTATCCATACTCCTGCCACATGATTGTTTACTACCTCTCAACCGTAAACAGCACAGAGAGTTTTGGAGTATTTTGAGAGTCTTAATTAGCATAGGGCTTTTTCTTCTTGTTGAGTCAATGATTGCCGCCAGGCCTCCATATCCTTAGGCACTTGGGAATATATTAATCATTGTTTTGGGAATATAGAAAAGGAAATACAGTAGTTTTTGATGTTAGCAATACTAGACTTTTTGAGTTAATGGATTGTCTCTTTTGTAATAGATCACTGTGCTTTGTTATAAATCACTGTGTCCTTGCTATGTAAAAATATAACTTTATCATATCATAAGGGGAGCCTTGATGAAAGGATTTTCATTTGTTGGGCTGATGTTTGCTGCTAAATCTCCATGTTCCCTACCGTTATAATGAATATAACTAACATATAGGAGAAATAAGTATTAACCTTTAAGACTAATCATGTTAACCTTGGGTTAAATAAATTCCTTTCTTGATTGTAACTCACTACACCCTCACCCTATAGGAATGTAACTTTATTTGGAAGGTGGTGCCTGGTTTAAGAAAAAACACCCTTGGAAGAAATAAGTTTTTTGGTTATCAGGAAGAAAGGATCATAAAATGTCAGCAGGTCTCACTCATGGCCAGAAGATGACGTACCTTTTTTATACATTTATGTGAATCACCTGATTTTGATAAAGGTCAGGACTGCTGACCCCGAGTAACTCTGTATTCATCCCTATGGGTAACGAAAGGTATATAAGCAAACCCAAAAATAAAGAAATTGGATCAGTTTCCGGAAAGACTGATTCCCCCATGTCGGGTCTTTCTTGCTCCCGTTTTTCAGCTGAATTCCCATCTGGAGCATGGATGCTATTCCACGTAAACCAAGTTATTCAGCCTCTTTTTCTCCACTAATCTTCCTACTACACTATCCATTTCTAATCTCTCTATATCTGTGATTAAATATGTATTTTTCTAAAGACGTCGACTCAGTCCCCACCTTCGAATCACCCTGGATCCACCGGGGCTGGACGCCCGCACTATCCAGTGCTGAGATGGATCTTGGGGTACTTCTGGAGTCTCCACAGGGGAGTCAGTCCTCGTCTCCAGTGGGGGCATGCACGTCCACTTTTCTCCCAAGCTGTAGTTGCAGTGTCATGCTTCGTGTTGCATTAACAGAGGGATCTGTGCTTTCACTCGAGGCTTTCCCACGAGGCTTTACCACAGGGCTCTCCCACGTGCCACCATGGTGTGAGTCGATCCTCGGGGTGAAAGTCGAGGAAGTGCAAGTAAAACAGGTTCGTCGGGAATGCTTTGAGACATTTGGGGGACTACTGGAATGGTGGCACGACGCTGGAGTTCCTCTCGTCTTTCTTGTTGAGAGTGCCTCCTCTTGAGAGGTGACAGACTCGCCGGCAATTCTTTCCTGATGAAGCAGTTAAAGGATCCCTCATCTCGAACAACGAGGTGGAAACGGGGCTCCTCTTGATGTGGGCGGGACCCTCGGCTTCCTCTCGAATGGAGACGGGTATGTCAGGGAATTTCTTCGGTTGCAGCAAGGGTGTGAAGAACCCTTTCGAAGTTCAAGAGGGAAGGAGTGATTAGATACAAGACGTCTCATCCGTAATGGGCCGCATCTCACCTGCAGCGAAGAACCTCCTGCATTTTCTGGAGTTGCGGCAGGTGATCACGAGTTACGACGGGGACCTCAGGGACCCGCTCTGGTGGCCTCAGGAAAGTCCAGTCTCCATGCGAGTTGCTAGGGGGCCTCTCGGTGTTGCTCTGCAGTCGATGGTGGGGCAAAGACCTCATGTGGAGTCGGGGCCGGAATCTGAGGATTCCTCTCCAGTGCTGACATGGATATTGGGGTACTTCTGGAGTCTCCACAGGGGAGTCAGTCCTCGTCTCGAGTGGGGGCATGCACGTGCGCTTTCCTCGAGCTGTAGCAGCATTCTTACCCTTCTGGTCGCGTTGACATAGGAAACAGTGGCTTTCACTCGAGGCTTTCCCACGGGACTTTCCCAAGGGCTGTCCCATTTGCCACTGTGGTGTGAGTCGATCCTCGGCATGAAAGTCGAGGCAGTGCAGGGAAAACAGGTTCATCTGGAATGGACTGAGACATTTGGGGGACTATTGGAATTGTGGCACGACCCTGGAGTTTCTCTCGTCTTTCTTGTCTAGAGCACCTTCTCTTGAGATGTGTCGGGCACGCTGGCAATTCTTTCCTGAAGAAGCAGGGAAAGGATCCCTCATCTCAAGTCACGAGGCGGAAAAGGGCTCCTCTTGATGTGGGCGGGACCCTCATGCATCCTCTTGAATGGAGACAGATTTGTTGGAGAACTTCTTGGGTTGCAGCAAGGGTGTGAAGGACCCTTTCGAAGTTCCAGAGGGAAGGTGTGATTAGCATTGAGACGCCTCAGCGGAAATGGGCCTCATCTCACCTGGAGGGGAGATCCTCCTGGATTTTCTCGAGTTGCAGCAGGTGCTCTTGAGGTACAACGGTCTCACCTGGGATCAGCTCTGGTGGCATCAGGAAAGACCAGTCTCCAAGCGAGTTGCTAGGGGGCCTCTCGGGATTCCTCTCCAGTCGATGCTGGGGCCTAAGACGTTGTGTGGAGTCAGAGCCGGAACCTAAGGATTCCTCTCCAGTGCTGACATGGATCTTGGGGTACTTCCGGAGTCTCGAGAGGGGAGTCAGTCCTCGTCTCTAGTTGGGGCATGCACGTGCGCTTTCTCCTGAGCTGTAGCTGCAGTGTCACGCTTCCGTCGCATGGATCAAGAAATCTGGGGCTTTCCCTCGTGGCTTTCACACGAGGCTTTCCCACAGGGCTGTCCCAGGTGCCACCTTGGTGTGAATCGATCCTCGACGTGAAAGTCGAGGCAGTGCTGGGAAAAAAGTTTCCTCTGGAATGGACTGAGCCATTTTTGGGACTATTGGAATGGTGGCATGACCCTGGAGTTCCTCTCGTCTTTCCTGTTGAGAGCGCCTCCTCCTGAGGTGCGAGGGGCACGCCGGGAATTCTTTCCTGACGTAGTAGGGAAAGGATCCCTCATCTTGATCTTTTAAGTGGAAACGGGGCTCCTCTTGATGTTGGCGGGACCTTCGTTCTTCCTCTCGAGTGGAAACGGGTGTCGGGGATCTTCTTGAGTTGCCTCAAGGGTGTGAAGGACGCTTTCGTAGTTCAAGAGGGAAGGTGTGATTTGCCTTGAGACGTCTCAACGGAAATGGTCTTCATCTAGCCTGGAGTGGACAACTTCCTGGATTTTCTCGAGTTGGGGCAGGTGCCTCTCAAGTTATGATGGGGACCTCAGGGTCCCGCTCTTGTGGCCTCAGCAAAGGCCTGTCTCCATGCGAGTTGCTATGGGCCCTCTCAATATTCCTCTCCAGTGGATTCCGGCGCCTATTATCTTGTGTGGTGTCGGGGCCGGATCCTCAGGATTCCTCTCCAGTGCTGACATGGATCTCGGGGTACATCTGGAGTCTCCACAGGGGTGTCAGTCCTCTCCTCGAGTCGGGACATGCACGTCTGTTTTCCTCCCGAGCTGTAGCAGCAGTTTCATGCTTTTCATCGCATTGATATTGGGATCTGTAACTTTCCCTCAAGTCTTTCCCACGAGGCTTTCCCACAGGGCTGTCACACGTTCCACCGTGGTGTGAGACGATCCTCGGCGTGAAAGTCGAAGCAGTGCAGGGACAACAGGTTCCTCTGTAATAACCTGAGATATGTGGGGGACTCTTGGAATGGTGTCACGACCCTGGAGTTCCTCTCCACTAACAAGTTGAGAATGCCTCCTCTTGAGGTGCGATGGGTACGCTGGGATTCCTTTCCCGAAGACGTAGGGAAAGGAACCCTCATCTCGAGGTGAGGATGGAAAAACAGGGCTGTTCTTGAGTTGTGGTGGGACCCTCGGTGTTCCTCTCGAGTGGAGATGGGTTTGTTGGGGATCTTCTTGAGTTTCATCAAGGGTGTCATGGACCCTTTTGAGCCTCAAGAGGGAAGGTGAGATTTATTTTGAGATGCCATCGTGGAAAAGGGTCTCATATCGCATTGAGGGGAGAATTTCCTGGTTGTTCTCAGGTTGTGGCAGTAAAGTCGATGTTCCTCTTGAGTTATGATGGAGACTTCAGGGACCCGCTCATGTGGCCTCAGGAATGTCCAGTCTCCATGCGAGTTGAGAGGGGCCTCTCGGGATTCCTCTACCATCGGTGCCAGGTCCTAGCAAATCATTTGGAGCGGAGGCCGCAAACTCAGGATTCCCTTCCCGTGCTGACATGGATCTCGGTGTTCCTACGGAGTTCACACACGGGAGTCAGGCCTCGTTTCTTGTGGAGACATGCAAGTCCGCTTTCCTACCGATCTGTATCAGTAGAGACAGGCTTCCTGTCGAGTTGACATAGGGATTTGTGGCTTTCTCTCAAAGTGTCACAGGGCTGTCACACGTGCCATCGTTTTTTCAGTCCATACTCGGGGTGACAGTCGAGTCAGTGCAAGGGAATCAGGTGTATCTGGAGTGGACTGCGATATTGGGGTGTTTTTGAATGGTGGCACGACCTCTGGAGTTCCTCTCGACAATCCATTTGAGAGCGCCTCCTCTTGAGGTCCAACCGGAACGCCGGGATTCCTTTTCCTATGAAGCAGGGAAAGGGACACACATCTCGAGATGAGGACAGAAAAGGGGGCTCTTCTTGAGTTTTGGCGGCACCCTATGGAATCCTTACGATTGGAGATGGGTATGTTGGGGAATTTCTTGAGTTGCATCAAGGGTGTCCATGACCCTTTCGAGGTTCAAGAGGCAAGGTGGGATTTCTCTCAAGAAGCCACAGCGGAAAAGGGCCTCATCTCGTGTTGAGAGGAGAATCTCCTGGTTTTTCTCAAGTTGCAGCAGGAAACTTGGTGTTCCTCTCGAGTTATGACAGGAACCTCAGGGACCCGCTCTTGAGGCCTTTGGAAAGTCTAGTCTCCATGCGAGCTGCGAGGGGTTTCTAGGGATTCCTCTCCAGTCGGTACCACGTCCTAGGTCCTCATCTGGAGCTGATTCCGAAACCTCTGATTTCCACTCCATTGCTGACATGGATCTCGGGGTTCCTATGGAGTTTTCACACAGGAGTCATGCCTTGTCTCGTGTGGAGACATGCAAGTCCACTTTCCTCCTGAGCTGTAACATTATTGTCAGGTTTCTTGTCAAGTTGACACAGGGATTTGTGGCTTTCTTTGAGGTGCCACAGAGCTGTCACACATGCCATCGTGTTGTGAGTTGATCCTCGGTGTTACAGTCGTGTCAGTGCATGGGAATCAGGTGTATCGTGAGTGGATTTGGACATCGGGGTCTTTTGGAATGGTGGCACGACACCTGGAGTTCCTCTCGACTTTCAAGTTGAGAACGCCTCCTCTTGAGGTGCGACGGGAACGCCAGGTTTCCTTTCCCGATGAAACAGGGAAAGGGACCCTCATCTTGAGATGAGGAGGGAAAAATGGGGCTCTTCTTGAGTTGTCTTGGGACTCTCAGTGTTCCTCTCGAAAGGAGACGAGTATATTGGGGAACTTCTTGAGTTTCATCAGGCGTGTCAAGGACCCTTTCGAGGCTCAAGAGGGAAGGTGGGATTTCTCTCGAGACACGCAGTGGAGAAGGGCCTCATCTCGTGTTAAGGGGATAATCTCCTGGTTTTTCTCCAGCTGTGCCGGAACGAGGACCTCAGGGACCCACTCGTGTGGCTGCAGGAAAGTCCAGTCTCCATGCGAGTTGTGAGTGGACTCTAGGAACTCCTTTCCAGTCTGTGCCGGGCCCTACGTCCTCATCTGGAGCTAGGCCAGAACCTCAAGGTTCCTCTCCAGTGCTGACAGTGTTCTCGGTGTTCCTATGGAGCTTCAACAGTGGAGTCAGGCCTCGTCTCGTGTGGAGACATGCAAGTCTGCTTTCCTCTCGAGCTGTAACAGTAGTGTCACGCTTCCTGTCGAGTTGACATAGGGTCTGTGGCTTTCTTTCGAGGTGCCACAGCGTTGTCAAACGTTCCATCATGTTTTGCGTCGATACTAGGGCTGACAGTCAGTGCAGGGGAATCAGGTGTATCTGGAGTGGATTGGGACATAAATTGGTCTTTTGGAATGGTGGCAGGACCCCTGGAGTTTCTTTCAACTTTCAAATTGAAATCACCTCCTCTTGAGGTGTGTCGGGAATGCCGGCATTTGTCGGAAGCCAGCATGGGGAATACAACCCGTGGAAAAGGTCTTGAGTTTAAGGGTCCCACAGGCAAATGCGAGTCACACCTTAAGGGAACCTCACTGAATTTTTTCGAACATCTACCCCAAAACCATATTCTGCCTGCCTTACCTCATTATGCTTTCCACCTATTTTTCTGACATTACTGTGGGCCTATCCCCGACCACCTTTCTCTAGAAAAAGTTAACTTAGAACTCCAGTTAACAGTCTCCTGCATATAAAAGCAGTGTTTCAGCTCAAACCCTTTGATGGCTCTCTAACTTGCCTTACCTGGACTTTTACAACTATGCATGTGATTGTTCACAGCCTCCCAGCTGTGAGATGTACGGGAAGCCTAAAACATAGAGCCTTTCAAAGAGTTAAAAGTTATTAGAGTAGTGCAGGTGTAAGATTTCATTATTGGGCCAATACTTCTTGCTAAGTTCCCATATCTTTTATCCACTGTGCACCTAGGAGTACATTTGTTAACATATTCGGAATTAACATAAACAAATGTAGCCTTGAAACTAACCACATCAGACCTTTGAGCTAATTGGTTCTTTCTTGGTTGAGACTCGCTGCACCTTTGCTTCATGAAAATGTAACTTTGTTTGATAGTTTCTGAGGCTGACATAGATTAGAAATATAAAGAAAAAACACTTCAAGGGAAAAATAAGTTTTTCACTGAGCAGCCTTTATCAAAAGAGGGTCTTAAAATGTTTCACAGGCCTCCAAGGCCAGAAGATAATGTACACTGCATCATTTGTGGAAAATGTATAAAAGTCATTTTGAAAATAAAGTTATTGGGCCTCGCTCAACGAACCAGCTTGGTCTCCCCGTGTCTATCATTCTCTCTCTCTCTCCCTCTCACTCTCTTTCTCAGGCTTATCTCTTGGAGCGTAGAGGCTCTATGTGATCAGTTATCTGCCCGAGTTTCCAAGACCTGAACGGAAAGACGTTCTGCATCTTCACTCACTCGAGAGACTGGGAGGGAACCTGTGGCCACTGTGAACAGGGAAAACTTCTCGTCTCGAAGTTTTATTGGTTCTCCATGTAAACCAAGGAATATCAGCCTCTTTCTTTCCTCCATTTTCTTATCTACAACATTCTTTCATTATGTTTCTCTAAATCAATCGCCAACTCCGTCTTCACATTGAATTACCCTGGATGCACAGGGGCTGGACCCAGCAGGATTACCTTTCCCAAAGAAGCAGGGAAATGGACCCTCATCTCGAGATGAGGATGGAAATACGGGGCTCTTCTTGAGTTTTGACGGGACTCTCGGTGATCGTCTCGAGTGGAGATGGGTATGTCGGAAAACTTGTTGAGTTGAATCAAGGGTGTCAAGGACCCTTTTGAGGCGCAAGAGGGAAGATGGGATTCCTCTCGAGACGTCGCAGTGGAAAAGGGCCTTATCTCGGGTTGAGGGGAGAATCTCCTGATTTTTCTCGAGTTGGGGCAGGAAACTTGGGGTTCCTTTTGAGTTACGACAGGGAACTCAGGGACCCGCTTGTGTGGCCTCAGGAAAGTCCAGTCTCCATGCGAGTTGCGAGGGGCCTCTAGGGATTTCTCTCCAGTCAGTGCCGGGTCCTAGGTCCTCATCTGGAGCTGAGGTCAGAACCTCAGGCTTCCTCTCCAGTACTGACATGGAACTCGGAATTCCGCTGGAGTTTCAATAGGATGTCAGGTCTCGTCTCATGTACAAACATGTAAGTCCTCTTTCCTCTCAAACTGTAACATTAGCGTCAGGCTTCCTGTGGATTTGACAGGGAACTGTGTCTTTCTCTTGAGGTGCCACAAGGCTGTCACACGTGACATTGTGTTGTGAGTCAATACACGGGGTGACAATATAGTCAAAACAAGGGAATCAGTTGTATCGGCAGTGGATTGGGACATTCTGGTCTTTTGGAATGGTGGCACGACCCCTGGCGTTCCTCTCCACTTTCAATTTGAGAACTCCTCCTCTTGACTTGCGACGGGAATGCCGGGATTGCTTTCTTGACGAAGCAGGGAAATTGCTCCTCATCTTGAGATGAAGAGGGAAAAACGGGGCTATACTTGAGTTGTGGCGGGACCCTTGGTGTTTCTCTAGAGTGGAGATGGGTATGTCGGGGAACTCCTTGAATTACATCAAGATGTCAAGGACCCTTTCGAGGTTCAAGGGGGACGGTAGGATTTCTCTCGAGATGCCACAGTGCAAAAGAGCCTCATCTCACATTGAGGGGAGAAGCTCCTGGTTTTTCTCGAGTTGCAGCAGGAAACGAGGGGTTCCTTGGGTTACGACGGGGACCTCAGTGACCTACTCGTGTTGCTTCAGGAAAGTCTAGTCTGCATGCGTGTTGCGAGGGGCCTCTCGCGATTCCTCTCCTGTCAGTGCCAGGTCTTAAGTCCTCATCTGAAACTGAGGCCGGAACCTCGGGTTTCCTCTCCAGTGCTGACATGGATCTTGGGGTTCCTATCTAGTTTCAATATGGAATCAGGCCTTGTCTCGTGTGGAAACATGCAAGTCTGCTTTCCTCTCGAGCTTTAACAGTAGTGTCAGACTTCGTATCGAGTTGACATAGGGATCTGTGGCTTTCTCTCGAAGTTCTAAAGGGCTGTTGCCAGGGTCCAGCCCCGGTGGATCCAGTGAATTCAAAGCAGAGACAGAGTTGGAGTCTGGGAAAGGACTCTTTAATTAGAAATATACGAGAGATTAGGAAAAAATAGTGTAGTATGAAATTTTAACAGAGAAAAGAGGCTGAATAACTTTGTTTACGTGGAAAACTAATAAAACCTCAAGACAAGAGGTTTGCACCATCTACGTTAGGCCTTCAGAGCCCACTTGAATAGCGGAGGGGCCCCAGCTTCTTCTCCCTCTCAGGTGGGTCTTAGAAGCAAGGGGAGGTAAGTAGACATGGTGAGCCTCCATGCTCCAGATGGGAATTCAGCCTGAAAAGGAGAGGGAAGGAGAAGGAGAAAGAGAGAGAGAGGAAGTCGACATGGGGGAACCAGATTTCCAAGAAACCAGTTCCAGAAGCTGGTCTGAGAAACTGGTCCATCCTTTATTGTCCGGAAAAGCTTTTTATACCTTTGGTTGTACATAGAGATCAATGGATAATCCAAAATTATGCAGCATCAGCAGCCCTGACTTTTATCGAGACCAGGCTTTCTCTCTGCATACCTAGCTATATACACCAGTCTTACATGATTTACATCGTCTTCTAGCCAGAGGGCCAATTAACATTTTACGGCCCTCTTCTGATAAGGTTCTGTCAACCAGAAAACTTTAAAAGTGTTGTTCTTCCCAAAGTCTGGTGCCACTCTCAGAAAGCACTAAATAGAGTTACATTCTTACATAGCAAGGACACAACAATTTATAACAAAGAAAGAGGAGTGCAGTGATCTATAACAAAGAGAAAATTAATTAACTCAAAAGTCTAATGTTGCTAACATCAAGATTACTATATTCCTTTTTGTATATCCCAATTATATTGATTAATATCATTCAGGTGCCTAAAAGATAAAGAATATGGAGGCCAGGCGGTAGTTATTGAGTCAGCAGTGAAACCCATCACCAATAAACCTTTTAGCTTTTTAGACAAGGCTCTGTATCTTTAAGATGCTTTAAGCTTCGTGCCTCTCGCGGTTGGGGGGCTGTAAACAATCGCACCATGACCAGAGGTCTGACAGAATGTGGTCCACTGGAGAAAGGAACGGGAAACCAATTCAGTATTTTTGCCTTGAGAACCCCATGAACAGTATGAAAAGGCAAAATAATAGGATACTGAATGAGGAACTCCCCAGGTCTGTAGGTGTCCAATAGGCTACTGGAGATCAGTGGAGAAATAACTCCAGAAAGAAAAAAGGGATGGAGCCAAAACAAAAACAATACCCAGCTGTGGATGTGACTGGTGGTAGAAATAAAGTCCTATGCTGTAAAGAGCAATATTGCATAGGACCCTGGAATGTCAGGTCCAAGAATCAAGGGAAATTGTAAGTGGTCAAACAAGAACTGGCAAGAGTGAACATCGACATTATAGGTATCAGCGACCTAAAATGGAATGGAATGGGTGAATTTAACTCAGATGACCATTATATCTACTACTGTGGGCAGGAATCCCTCAGAAGAAATGGAGTAGCCATCATGGTCAGCAAAAGAGTACGAAATGCAGTACTTGGATGCAATAACAAAAACAACAGTATGATCTCTGTTCGTTTCCAAGGCAAACCATTCAATATCACCGTAATCCAAGTCTATGCCCCAACCAGGAATGCTGAAGAAACTGAAGTTGAAAGGTTCTATGAAGACCTACAAGACCTTGTAGAAGTAACACCCAAAAAAAAATATGTCCTTTTCATTATAAGGGACTGGAATGAAAAAATAGGAAGTCAAGAAACCCCTGGAGTAACAGGCAAATTTAGCCTTGGCATACGGAATGAAGCAGGGCAAATAATAGAATTTTGCCAAGAGAGCACACTGGTCATAGCAAACACCCTAATCCAACAACACAAGAGAAGACTCTACACACGGACATCACCAGATGGTCAACAGCGAAATCAGATTGATTATATTCTTTGCAGCCAAAGATTGAGAAGCTCTATACAGGCAGCAAAAAAAAAAGACCGGGAGCTGACTGTGGCTCAGATCATGAACTCCTTATTGCCAAATTCACCCTTAAATTGAAGAAAGAAGGGAAAACCGCTAGACCACTTAGGTATGACCTAAATCAAAACCCTTTTGATTATACAGTGGAAGTGAGAAATAGATTTAAGGGCCTAGATCTGATAGATAGAGTACATGAAGAACTATGGAATGAGGTTTGTGACATTGTACAGGAGACAGGGATCAAGACCATCCCCATGGAAAAGAAATGCTAAAAAGCAAAATTGCTGTTGGGGAGGCCTAACAAATAGCTGTGAAAAGAAGAGAAATGAAAAGCAAAGGAGAAAAGGAAAGATATAACCATCTGAATGCAGAGTTCCAGAGAATAGCAAGAAGAGATAAGAAAGCCTTCTTCAGCAATCAATGCAAAGAAATAGAGGAAAACAACAGAATAGGAAACACTAGAGATCTCTTCAAGAAAATTAGAGATACCAAGGGAAAACTTCATGCAAAGATAGGCTCGATAAAGGACAGAAATGGAATAGACCTAACAGAAGCAGAACATATTAAGAAGAGGTGGCAAGAATACACAGAAGAACTGTACGAAAAAGATCTTCACGACGAAGATAATCAAGATGGTGTGATCACACATATAGAACCAGACATCCTGGAATGTGAAGCCAAGTGGGCCGTAGGAAGAATCACTACAAACAAAGCTAGTGGAGGTGATGGAATTCCAGTGGAGCTATTTCAAATCCTGAAAGATGATGCTGTGACACTGCTGCACTCAATATGCCAGCAAATTTGGAAAACTCAGCAGTGGCCAAAGGACTGGAAAAGGTCAGTTTTCATTCCAATCCCAAAGAAAGGAAATGCCAGAGAATACCAAAACTGCCGAACAATTGCACTCATCTCACACGCTAGTAAAGTAATGCTCAAAATTCTCCAAGCTAGGCTTCAACAATATGTGAACCGTGAACTTCCTGATGTTCAAGCTGGTTTTAGAAAAGGCAGAGGAACCAGAGAGCAAATTGGCAACATCCTCTGGGTCATCAAAAAGGCAAGAGAGTTCCAGAAATACATCTATTTCTGCTTTATTGACTATGCCAAAGTCTTTGACTGTGTGGATCACAATCAACTGTGGAAAATTCTGAGAGAGATGGGAATACCAGACAATCTGACCTGCCTCTTGAGAAATCTGTATGCAAGTCAGGAAGCAACTGTTAGAATTGGACATGGAACAACAGACTGGTTCCAAATAGGAAAAGGAGTATGTCAGGGCTGTATATTGTCACCCTACTTATTTAACTTCTATGCAGAGTACATCATGAGAAACGCTGGGCTGGAAGAAGCACAAGCTGGAATCAAGATTGCAGGGAGAAATGTCAATAACCTCAGATATGCAGATGACACCACCCTTATGGCAGAAAGTGAAGAGGAATAAAAAGCCTCTTGATGAAAGTGAAAGAGGAGAGTGAAAAAGTTGGCTTAAAGCTCAACATTCAGAAAACGAAGATCATGGCATCCAGATCCATCACTCCATGGGAAATAGATGGGTAAACAATGGAAACAGTGTCAGACTTTGTTTTTTGGGCTCCAAAATTACTGCAGATGGTGACTGCAGCCATGAAATTAAAAGACGCTTATCCTTGGAAGAAAAGTTATGACCAACCTGGATAGCATATTCAAAAGCAGATGCATTACTTTGCCGACTAAGGTCCGTCTAGTCAAGGCTATGGTTTTTCCAGGGGTCATGTATGGAAGTTAGAGTTGGACTGTGAAGTAGGCTGAGTGCCGAAGAATTGATGCTTTTGAACTGTGGTGTTGGAGAAGACTCTTGAGAGTCCCTTGGACTGCAAGGAGATCCAACCAGTCCATTCTGAAGGAGATCATCCCTGAGATTTCTTTGGAAGGAATGATGCTAAAGCTGAAACTCCAGTACTTTGGCCACCTCATGCGAAGTGTTGACTCATTGGAAAAGACTGTGATGCTGGGAGGGATTATGGGCAGGAGGAGAAGGGGATGACAATGGATGAGATGGCAGGATGGCATCACTGACTCGATGGACGTGAGTCTGAATGAACTCCGGGAGTTGGTGATGGACAGGGAGGCCTGGCGTGCTGCAATTCCTGGGGTTGCAAAGAGTCAGACACGACTGAGCAACTGAAATGAACTGACCTGAACTGAACTGAAACAATCACAAGTTGTATAAGTGCGGGAGAACCTGTCAGGCAAGTTAGAGAGCCCTCAGAGGGATTTGAGCTGAAACATTCCTTTCACATGCAGGAGACCGGTTGGAGGTCTAAGTTAACTTTTTCCAGGGGAAGGACATGGGGGACGGCCCCTGTTAATGTCAGAAGAGTGGAAAGCACAGTACAATAAGGCTGGCAAACTCTTGTATTTGGGGGTAGATGCCCAGGAAAATCCAGAGGGAACCCCTGAAACCAGAATACGCCTTTGCATATGTCAGGCTTCCTTCCTCATAACCTGTGCCATGGATGGGATTCTTAACGCTGGCTCCTGGGAGGCAGTCACATGTGCCATCCTGTTGTGAGTCGATAATCGCGCTGACAGTCAAGTCAGTGCAGGGGAATCAGGTGTATCTGGAGTGGATTTGGACATTGGGGTCTTTTGGAACGGTGGCACGACCGCTGGAGTTCCTCTCGACTTTCACGTTGAGAGTGCCTCCTCTTGAGGTGCGACGGGAATGCCGAGATTCCTTTCCCAACTAAGCAGGGGAAGAGATCCTCATCTCGAGATGAGGAGGGAACACCGGTGCTCTTCTTGAGTTGTGGTGGGACCCTCGGTTTTCCTCTCGAGTGGAGATGGGTATGTAGGGGAAGTTCTTGAGTTGCATCAAGGGTGTCAAAGTCCCTTTCGAGGCGTAAGAGGGAAGGTAGGATTTCTGTCTAGCCGCTGCAGTGGAAAAGGGTCTCATCTCGCGTTGAGGGGAGAATCTCCTGGTTTTTCTCGAGTTGTGGCAAGAAACTTGGGGTTCCTCTCAAGTTACGAGGGGGACCTCAGGGACCCGCTCAAGTGGCCACAGGAAAGTCCAGTCTCCATACGAGTTGCGAGGGGACTCTCGCCACCCTCTCCATTCTGTGCTGCGTCCTAGGTCCTCATCTGGAGCTGAAAACGCAACCTCAGATTACTTCTCCAGTGCTGACATGGATCTCGGTGTTTCTATGGAGATTCCACAGGGCAATCAGGCCTCGTCTCGTATGGAGACATGCAAGTCCGCTTTCCTTCCGAGCTGTAACAGTCGAGTCGCACTTCCTGTCGAGTTGACATAGGGATCTGTGGTTTTCTCTCGAGGTGTCACAGGGCTGTCACACATGACATCATGTTTTGAGTCAATACCCGAGGTGACATTCGAGTCAGTCCAGGGAAATCAGGTGTATCTGGAATGGACTGGGATAACGAGGTCTTTTTGAACTGTGGCACGACCCCTGGAGTTCCTGTCGGCTTCCAAGTTGAGAGCGCCTCCACTTGAGGTGCGATGGGAACACCGGATTTCCATTCCCGACGTAGCAGGGAAAAGGACCCTCATCTCGAGATGAGGAGGGGAAAAAGGGGCTCTTCTTGAGTTGTGGTGGAACCCTCGGTGTTCCACTGGAGTGGAAATGGGTTTGTTGTGGAATTTCTTGAGTTGCATCAAGGGTGTCAAGGACCCTTTCAAGGCTCAAGAGAGAAGGTGGGATTTCTCTCGAGACGCTGCAACAGAAAAGGGTCTCATCTCGTGTTGAGGTGAGAATCTCCTGGTTATTCTCGAGTTGCAGCAGGAAAATTGGGGTTCCTCTCGAGTTACGATGGGGATCTCATGAACATGCTCGTGTGGCCTCAGGAAAGTCCACTCTCCATGAGAGTTGTGAGGAGCCTCTCGGGATTCCTCTCCAGTCGGTGCTGAGTCCTAGGTCCTCATCTGGAGCTGAGGCCACAACCTTAGGGTTCCTCTTCCGTGCTGACATGGAACTCGGGGATTCTAAGGCGGTCCCACAGGGGAGTCAGTCCTCGTCTCATGTGGAGTCATGCAAGTTCGCTTTCCTCCCCAGCTGTAACAGTAGAGTTAGGCTTCCTGTCGAGTTGACATAGGGATCTGTGGCTTTGCTTCGAGGTGCCACAGGGCTGTCACAGGTGCCATCGTGTTGTGAGTCGATACTCGGTGTGAGATTCTCATCAGTGTAGGGGAATCAGGTGTATTTGGAGTTGCCTGGGACTCGGGGTCTTTTGGAATGGTGGCATGAGACTTGGAGTTCCTCTCCACTTACAAGTTGAGAGCGCCTCCACTTGAGGTGCGACGGGAACTCCGGGATTCCTTTTCCGACCAATCAGTGAAAAGGATCCTCATCTCGAGATGAGGAGGGAAAAACGGGGCACTTCTTGAGTTGTGGCGGGATCCTCGGTGTTCCTCTCGAGTGGAGACGGGAATGTCAGGAAACTTCTTGAGTTGCATCGAGGGTGTCAAGGACCCTTTTGAGTCGCAAGAGGGAAGGTGGGATATCTCTCAGTAAGCCGCAGCAGAAAAGGGCCTCATCCCGTGTTGAGGGGAGAATCTCCTGGCTTTTCTCGAGTTATGGCAGGAAACTTGGTGTTCCTCTTGAGTTACGATGGGGATCTCAGGGACCCGCTCGTGTGGCCTCAGGAAAGTCCAGTCTCCATGCGAGTTGCGAGGGGCTTCTCGGGATTCCTCTCCAGTCGGTGCCGGGTCCTAGGTCCACATCTGGCTCTGAGGCCACAACTTTAGGGTTCCTCTTCAGTGCTGACATGGATCTCGGAGTTCCTATGGAGTTTCCACAGGGGAGTCAAGCCTCGTCTTGTGTGGAGATGAGCAAGTCTGCTTTCCTCCAAAGCTGTAACAGTAGTGTCAGTCTTCCTGGCCAGTTGACATAGGGATCTAAGGCTTTCTCTCGAGGTGCCACATGGCTGTCACACCTGCCATCGAATTGTGAGTCTATAATCCGATGACAGTCGAGTCAGTGCAGGGGAATCAGGTAGATCTGGAGTGGACTGGGACATCGGGGTCTTTTGGAATGGTGGCTCGACCCCTGGAGTTCCTCTCGACTTTCAAGTTGAGATCGCCTCCTCTTGAGGTGCGACGAGAACGCCAGGATTCCTTTCCAGACGAAGCAGGGAAATGGACCTTCATCTCGAGATGAGGAGGGAAAAACAGGGCTCTTCTTGAGTTGTGGTGGATCCTCTGTGTTCCTCTCGAGTAGTGACTGGTATATCGGGGAACTTCCTGAGTTGTATCAAGGGTCTCAAGGATCCTTTCAAGGCTCAAGAGGGAAGGTGGGATTTCTCTCCAGATACAGCATTGGAAAAAGGCCTCATCTTGCGTTGAGGGGAGAATCTCCTGGTTTTTCTCGAGTTGAGGTAGGAAACTTGGGATTCCTCTCGAGTTGAGATGCACACCTCAGGGAACCAATCATGTGACCTCAGGAAAGTTCACTCTCCATGCGAGTTGCGAGGGGCCTCTCGGGATTCCTCTCCAGTAGGTGCCGGGTCCTAGGTCCCCTTCTGGAGCTGAAGCTGCAACCTCAGGCTTCCTTTCCAGTGCTTACATGGATCTAGGGGTTTCTATGGAGTTTCCACAGGGGAGTCAGGCATCCTCTCATTTGGAGACATGCAAGTCCACTTTCCTCCCGAGCTGTAACAGTTGAGTCAGGCTTCCTGTCGTGATGAAATAGGAATCTGTGGCTTCCTCTCGAGGAGCCACGGGGCTCTCACACGTGCCATCGTGTTGTGAGTCGATACTCGGGGTGACAGTCGAGTCAGTGAAGGGGAATCAGGTGTATCTGGTGTGGATTGGGACAACCAGGTCTTTTGGAATGGTGGCACGACCCCTGGAGTTCCTCTCGACTTTCAAGTTGAGACACCCTCCTCTTGAGGTGTGACAGAAACGCTGGGATTCCTTTCCCGAAGAAGCAGGAAAAGGGACCCTCATCTTGAGATGAGAATTGAAGAATGGGGCTCTTCTTGAGTCGGCGGGACCCTCGGTGTTCCTCTCAAGTGGAGACATGTATGTTCAGGAACTTCTTGAGCTGCATCAATGGCGTCAAGGACCCTTTCAAGGCACAAGAGGGAAGGTGGGATTTCTCTCGAGATGCTGCAGCGGAAAAGGGCCTCAGCTCGCTTTGACGAGAGAATCTCATGGTTTTTCTCGTGTTGCAGCAGTAATTGGGGATCCTCTCGAGTTACAACGGGGAACTCAGGGACCCCCTCGTGTCGCCTCAGGAAAGTGCAGTCTGCATGCGAGTTGCGAGGGGCCTCTCGGGATACTTCTCCATTCGGTGCCGGTCCTATGTCATCACCTGGAGATGAGACCACAACCTCAGGGTCCCTCTCCAGTGCTGACATGGATCTCGGTGTTCCTTTGGAGTTCCACAGGGGAGTCAGGCCTCGTCTCATGTGGAGACATGCAAGTCTGCTTTCCTCCCAGCTGTAACAGTAGAGTCACACTTGCTGTCAAGTTGACATAGGGATCTCTGGCATTCGCTCGTGGTGCCACATGGATGTCACATGTGCCATCGTGTTGTGATTTGATACTCAGGGTGACAGTCGAGTCAGTGCAGGGGAATCAGGTGTATCTGGAGTGGATTGGGACATGGGGGTCTTTTGGAATGGTGGCACGACCTCTGGAGTTCCTCTCGACTTTCAAGTTGATACCGCCTCCTCTTGAGGTGCGACAGGATTCCTGGGATTCCTTTCCCGACGAAGCAGGAACAGGGACCCTCATCTAGAGATGAGGAGGAAAAACCGGGGCTCTTCTTGAATTGAGGCAGGACCCTTGGTGTTCCTCTCGAGTGGATAAGGGTATGTCGTTGAACTTCTTGAGTTGCCTCAAGGGTGTCAAAGACCCTTTCGAGACGCGAGAGGGAAGGTGGGATAGCTCTCGAGATGCCGCAGTGGAAAACGGCCTCATCTTGTGTTGAAGGGAGAATCTCCTTGTTTTTCTCAAGTTGCGGCAGGAAACTTGGAGTTCCTCTCGAGTTACGACGGGGACATCAGGCAACCGCTGGTGTGGTCTCAGGAAAGTCCAGTCTCCATGCGAGTTACGAGGGGCCTCTTGGGATTCCTCTCCAGTCGTTGCCAGGTTCTAGGTCCTCATCTGGAGCTGAGACCGCAACCTCAGATTTCGTCTCCAGTGCTGACATGGATCTCGGGGTTCATATGGAGTTACCACAGGGGACTCAGGCCTCGTCTCATGTGGAGATATGCAAGTCCGTTTTCTTCTCGAGCTGTAACAGTAGAGCCAGGCTTTCTGTCGAGTTGACATAGGGATTTGTGGGTTTTTCTTGGAGTGCCACTGGGCTCTTGTCTGGGTCCAGCCCCGGTGGATCCAGGGAATTTGAAGCAGGGATGGAGTCGGACTCTGGGAAAGGACTATTTAATTTGAAACATAAGAGAGATTATGAAAAAGTATTGTTGTAGAAGACTGAATGGAGAATAGAGACTGAATAACGTGGTTTACATGGAAAACTAATAAAACCTCCAAATAAGAGGTTTGCACCATCTACATTAGGCCACCAGAGTCTGCTTGAATAACAGGGGTTGCCCTGCATTAAGCTCTCTCTCGTGTGGGTCTTAGAAGCCAGGGCACGTAAATAGATGTGGTGAGCCTTCACGCTCCAGATGGGAATTCTGCCTGAAAAGGAGAGGGAGGGAGAGGGAGAAAGAGAGAGAGAGGAAGTTGACACGGGGGGAGCCAGATTTCCAAGAAAGCAGTTCCAGAAGCTGGTCTGAGAAACTGGTCCATCCTTTATTGTCTGGAAAAGCTTTTTATACCTTTGGTTGTACATAGAGATCAATGGATAATCCAAAATTATGCAGCATCAGCAGCCCTGACTCTTATCGAGACCAGGCTTTCTCTCTGCATACCTAGCTGTATATACAAGTCTTAGGTGATTTACATCATCTTCTGGCCAGAGGGCCAATTAACATTTTATGGCCGTTTTCTGATAAGTGTCTGTCAACCAGAAAACCTTTAAAGTGTTGTTCTCCCAAAGCCTGGTGCCACACTCAGAAAGCACCAAATAAAGTTACATTCTTACATAGCAAGGACACAAAAATTTATAACAAAGAAAGACGAGTACAGTGATCTATAACAAAGAGAAAATTAATTAACTCACAGGTCTAGTGTTGGTAAGATCAAAACTACTATATTCCTTTTTCTATATCCAAAGTATATTGATTAGTATCCTTCAGGTGTATAAAAGATAAAGAATATGGAGGCCTGGCAGCAGTATTTGACTCAACAGTGAAACCCATCACTAAAATAATTTTTAGCTTTTTAGAAAAGGCTCTGTATATTTAAGATGCTTTAAGCTTTGTGCCTCTTTCGGTGGGGGGGCTGTAAACAATCACAACTTGTAAAAGTTCGGGGGAACCTCTCAGGCAAGTTAGAGAGCCATCAGAGGGATTTGAGCAGAAACATTCCTTTCATATGCAGGAGACCTGTTGGAGCTCTGAGTTAAAATTTTCCAGAGAAAGGTGCTGTGGGACAGCCCCTGTTAATGTCAGAAGAGTGGAATGCACAGTACAATAAGGCAGGCAGACCGGTTCTGGGGGGTAGATGCTTAGGGAAATCCAGGGGGTACCCCTGAAACCAGATCATGCCTTTTGCGTATGTCAGGCTTCCTTCCTCATGACCTTTGCAATGGGCGGGATTCCTCACTCTGGCTCCCGGCAGTCTGTCACACGTGCCATCGTGTTGTGAGTCGCTACACGGGGTGACAGTCGAGTCAGTGACAGGGAATCTGGTGCATCTGGAGTACACTGGGACATCGGGGTCTTTTGGAATGGTGGCACGACCCCTGGAGTTCCTCTCGATTATTAAGTTAAGACCACCTCCTCTTGAGGTGAGGCAACAATGCAGGGATTCCACAGGGACCCTCATCTCAAGATAAGGAGGGAAAAATGGGACTCTTCTTTAGTTTTGGCGAGACACTCAGTGTTCCTTTCGAGAGGAGACGGGTATGTCGGGGAACTTCTTGAGTTGCATCAAGGGTGTCAAGGACCCTTTCGAGGCTCAAAGGGAAGGTGGGGTGTCCTTTCGTGTTTCAAGTTGAGAACGCCTCCTCTTGAGGGGTGACGGGAAAGCCAGGATTTCTTTCCTGAAGAAGCAAGGAAAGGACCCTCATCTCGAGATGAGAAGGATAAAAGGGGCTCTTCTAAAGTTGTGGCCGGACCATCGGCTTTCCTCTCGAGTGGAGACGGGTATATCTTTGTCGAGAAAGGAATCCCAGCGTTACCGTCATCCCTCAAGAGGAGGCGGTCTCAATTTGAACTTCGAAAGGAACTCCAGGGGTCGTGCCACCATTCCAAAAGACCCTGAATTCCCATTCCACTCCAGATACACCTGTTTCCCCCGCACTGACTCGGCTGTCACCGCGAGTATCGACTCACAACACGATGGCACCTGTGACAGCCCTCTGGAACCTCGAGAAAAAGCCACAGATCCCTGTGTCAACTCGACAGGAAGCCTGACACTACAGTTACAGCTCGAGAGGAAAGCAGACTTGCATGTCTCCACATGAGACGAGGCCGGACTCCCCTGTTGAAACCCCATAGGAACCCCAAGATCCATGTCAGCACTGGAGAGGAACCCTGAGGTTCCGGCCTCAGATCCAGATGAGGACCAAGGACCTGGCACTGACTGGAGAGGAATCCTGAGAGGCCATTTGCAACTCGCATGGAGACTTGACTTTCCTGTGGCAACACGAGCGAGTTCATGAGGTCCCCGTCATATCTCGAGAGGAACCCCACGTTTCCTGAAGAAACTCGAGAAACACCAGGAGATTCTCCACTCAGTGCTAGACGAGGCCCTTTTCCGCTGCAGCATCTTGAGAGAAATCCCACCTTCCCTCTTAATCTCAAAAGGGTCCTTGACAACGTTCATGCAACTCAAGAAATTCCCCGACATACCTGTCTCCCCTCGAAAGGAACACCGAGGGTCCCACCACAACTCAAGAAGAACCCCGGGTTTCCCTCCTCAACTTGCGATGAGCTTCCATTTCCCTGCTTCGTCTGGAAACGAATCCTAGTGTTCCCATCGCACCTCAAGAGGAGGCGGTCCATACTTGAAAGTCGAGAGGAACTCCAAGGGTCATACCACCATTCCAAAAGACCCCAATGTCCCAATACCTCCAGATACACCTGACTCCCCAACACTGACTCGACTGTCAACCCAAGTATTGACTCTAAACACGATAGCACTTATGAGAGCCTTTGACATCTCAAGACATAACCATAGATCCCTATGTCAACTCGACAGGAAGCCTGACACTACTGTTACAGTTCAATAGGAAAGCAGATTTGCATGTCTCCACACGAGACGAGGCCTGATACCCTTTTGAAACTCCATAGGAACCCCGAAATCTACGTCAGACAGGAGAGGAACCCTGAGGTTCTGGCCTCAGCTCCAGATGAGGACCAAGGACCTGGCACTGACTGGAAAGTAATCCCGAGAGGCCCATGCAACTCGCATGGAGACTGGCGTTTCCTGAGGCAATACAAGCGGGTTCCTGATTTCCTTGTCATAACTCAAGAGAAACCCCAAGTTTCCTGCCACAACTCGAGTAAAACCAGAAGATTCTCCTCTCAACGTGAGATGAGGCTTTTTTCCGCAGCGGCATCTCGGGAGATATCCCACTTTCCGTCTTGAGCCTCAAAAGGGTCCTTGACACCCTTGATGCAACTCAAGAAGTTCCCCGAAATACCCGTCTCAACACGAGAGAAACACCGGGTGTTCCGCCTCAACTCAAGATGAGCCCCGTTTTTCCCTCCTCATCTCGAGATGACATTCCACTTCCCTGCTTCATCAGGAAAGGAATCCCGGTGTTCCCATCGCACCTCAAGTGGAGGCAGTCTCAATTTAAACCTCGAGAGAACTCCGGGGGTTGTGCTTCAATTCAAAAAGTCCTCGATGTCCCAATCCACTCCAGATAATCCTGATTCCCCTGCACTGACTCAACTGTCACCCCAAGTGTCAACTCAAAACACGATGGGAGGTGTGACAGCCCTGTGACACCTCAAAAGAAAGCAGCAGATGCCTATGTCAACTCAGCTAGAAACCAGAAACTACTATTACATTTCAAGAGGAAAGCTGACTTGCATATCTCCACACGAGACAAGGTCAGGCCTTACTACCCTGTTGAAACTCCATAGGAACCCTGAGATCCATTTCAGCCCTGGAGAGGAACCCTGAGGTTCAGCCTCAACTCGAGATAAGGACCTAAGACCTGGCACCGACTGGAGAGCATCCTGAGAGGCCTCTCACAACTCCCATGGAGACTTGACTTTCCTGAGGCAACACAAGCAGGTTCCTGAGGGCCACGTCGTAACTTGAGAGGAACCCCATTTTTCCTGCTGCAAACAGAAAAAGCAGGAGATTCTCCTCTCAATGCGAGATGAGGCCTCTTTCCCCTATGGTGTCTCGAGAGAAATCCCACTTTCCCCCTTGAGCCTCGAAAGGGTCCTTGACACTCTTGATGCAACTCAAGAAGTTCCCCGACGTACACTCCCCTACTCGTGAGTAACACTTAGGGTCCCGCCACAACTCAAGAAGAGCCCCGTTTTTTCCCTCTTCATCTCGAGATGAGGGTCCATTTCCCTGCTTCGTAGGGAAAGGAATCCCAGCATTCCTGATGCACTTCAAGAGGAGGCGGTCTCAACTTGAAACTCGAGAGCAACTCCATAGGTTTTCCCACAATTCAAAAAGACCCTGATGTCCCAATCCACACCACATACACCTGATTCCCCTGTACTGACTCGACTGTTACCCCGAAAATCAACTCAACACAATTTTGGCATGTGTGACAGCCCTGTGGCACCTGGAGAGAAAGCCACAGATCCCTATGTCATCTCGGCCGGAACCTAACACTAATTTTACAGCTCGAGAGGAAAGCTGACTTGCATGTCTCCACACAATACGAGGCCTGACTCCCCTTTGAAACTCCATAGGAACCCCGAGATCCATGTCAGCACTGGAGAGGAATCTTAGGTTCTGGCCTCAACACTTAAAGAGGCCATAGGCCCCTGCACCGACTGGAGAGGAATTCCAAGAGGACCCTCGCAACTCACATGGAGACTTGACTCTCCTGAGGAAACATGATCGGAAACCTAACGTCTCCATCATAACTCCAGAGGAACCCCATGTTTCCGGCCGTAACACAAGAGAAACAAGGAGATTCTCCCCTCCACGCGAGATGAGGCCCTTTTCCATTGTGGCGTCTCGAGAGAAATTCCACTTTCCCTGTTGAGCCTTGAAAGTGTCTTTAACACCCTTGATGCAACTCAAGCAGTTTCCCTACATCCCAATCTCCACTCGAGAGGAACCCCAAGTGTCCCTCCACACCTCAAGAAGAGCCCCGTTGTTCCTTCCTCATCTTGATATGAGGGTCTGCCTTGAGCCAGCTTGGGAGATCCTACCCATGACAAAGGTCATGAGGACGAGTCCTTACAGGTAAAGTTGACTCACTACTTGTGGGATCCACTGGACCTTCTCGAGCATCTACCCCAAAACCAAAATCTGCTTGTCCTGCTATTTTTCATCAGCTCCACTGTTACCAACATGGGGCTGTCCCCGACCACCTTTCTCTGAAGAAAATTATCTTAGAGCTCTAGTTTATAAGTCTCCTGCGCATTTAATTGGAGTGTTTCAATTCAAACACCTCTGATGGCTTTCTAACTTGCCTGACAGGTTTATCTGGACTTTTTCAACTAAGCATGTGATTGTTTACAGCCTCCCAACTGCGAGAGGCACAGGAATCTTAAAACATTGTGGGAATGTAGAGCCTTTTGAGGAGTTAAAAATCATTAGAATAGAACTGGTTAAGGGTTTCATTGTTGAGCCAATACTTGCTGCCAAGTTTTCATATCTTTTATTTTGATATAGTTGGTATATAGAAAAAAACAGGTAGTAGCCTTGGCATCAGCAACATTAGATCTTTGAGTTAAGTACTTTGTTGTAACCAACTGCACCTTTGTTCTATAGGAATGTAACTTAACTTTATTTAGTACTTTGAGGGTGATGCAGATTAAAGAAAAAACACTTCAAGGGAAAATGAGTTTTTTGGTTGATTAGTATTCATCAAGGAAAAGAGACATAAAATGTTAACAGACCTCTTGGCCAGAAGATAATGTAAATCACCTGAGACCTTTTGAATATAGAAAAGTATACAGAAAGAAAGCCTGGTATCAATAAGGGTCAGGACTGCTGCCCCTGCATGACTCTGCATCTTCCATTATGTAAAACTTAGGGTATATAAGCTCCTTTTGAAAATAAAGCTACGGGTCTTGCACAAGCTTGGCCTCCCCGTGTTGTAATTTCTTTCTCTGTATACTTCTTTTTCAGGCTGATCCCATGGGATGCAGGGGTCCTCCGTGTTCACTTCTCTGCCCAGGCTTCTAAGACCCACGTGAGAAGGAGCCCAAGGCGGAGCACCCTCCACTATTTAAGCAGGTGCTGGTGGCCTACGTGAATGGTATAAATCCCTTGTCTTGGGATTTTATTGGCTTTCTGTGTAAACCAAGGAATATCAGTCTCTGTTCTCTCCTGTATTCTCTTAACTGCAAATTCTTTCCTTATCTCTCTCTATACCTATATATCTCTCTCGCCTCACCGTCCATGCTTTGGACACCCTGGATCCAACCGGAGCTGGACCCCGGTAAGTGTCCATTTCCCTGCTTTGTTGGGAAAGGAATCCCAGCGTTTCAGTCGCGACTCAAGAGAAGGAAGTCTCAACGTGAAACTCGGGAGGAAATCCAGGGGTCGTGTCACAATTCAAAAAGACCCCGAAGGCCCAATCCACTCCAGATATACTTGATTCCCCTGCAGTGGCGTGACTGTCACCCCAACAATCGACTAAAACAAAGTTGACAGGAGTTACAGCCCTGGGCACCTCAAGAGAAAGCCATAGATCCCTATGTCAACTCCACAGGAAGCCTGACACTACTTTTAGAGCTCGAGAGGAAAGCAGACTTGCATGTCTCCACACGAGACGAGGCCTGACTCCACTGTTGAAATTCAATAGGAACCCCAAGATCCATGTCAGCATTGGAGGGGAACACTGAGGTTTTTGCTGCAACTCCAGATGAGGACCTAGGACCAGGCACTGACTGGAGAGGAATCCTGAGAGGCCCCTCGCAACTCGCATGGGACTGGACTTTCCTAAGGCAACATAAGCAGGTCCCTGAAATCCCAGTCGTAACTCGAGAGGAACCCCAAGTTTCCCACTGCAACTCGAGAAAATCCAAGAGATTCTCCCCTCAACACGAGATGAGGCCTTTTTCTGCTGTGGCTTCTTGAGAGAAATCCCACTTTGACTCTTT
The DNA here is from genome assembly GCA_963981305.1 of Rupicapra rupicapra. Lineage (NCBI taxonomy): Eukaryota > Metazoa > Chordata > Mammalia > Artiodactyla > Bovidae > Rupicapra > Rupicapra rupicapra. The sequence continues at coordinate 120,225,111 of OZ022270.1, read as the reverse complement.
AGCCTCTAAAGGGTCCTTGACACCCTTGATGAAACTCAAGAAGTTCCCCGACATACCTGCTCGAGAGGAACACCAAGGGTCCTGCCACAACTCAAGAAGAGCCCCGTTTTTCCCTCCTCATCTTGAGATAAGTGTCCATTTCCCTGATTCGTTTGGAAAGATATACCAGTGTTCCTGTCGCACCTCAAGAGGAGCCAGTCTCAACTTGAAACTCGAGAGGAACTCAGGAGTCATGCTACCGGGGTCCAGCCCCAGTTGGTTCCAGGGTATTCGAAGCATGGACAGCTAGGCCAGAGAGGTATATAGATATAGATTTATATACTTAGAGTTATACAGGGAGGTAAGAGAGCCATTAAGAAATTAAAGGAGAGAAAGAGGCTGATATTTCTTGGTTTACACAAATAGCTAATAAAGTCTCAAGACAAGAGACTTGCTCTGTTCCCGTAGGCCACATTCGCCCAGTTGAATAGCGGAGGTTGCCCTGCCTTGGGCTCCCTCTTGCGTTTGTCTTAGAAGCCCGGGCAGAAAAGTGAATGCATAGAGCCTCTGTCTTTCAAGGGATCAGCCTGAAAATGAGAGGGAGTGAGAGGGAGAAAGAGAGAAAGAATTGACATGAGGGAGGTCACACTTGTGCAAATACCCCATAACTTTATTTTCAAAAGGTGCTTATATACCCTAAGTTTTACATAACGGAAGATGCAGAGTCATGAAGGGTCAGCAGTCCTGACCCTTGTCGATATCAAGCTTTCTTTCTGCATACCTTTCCGAATACAAAAGGTCTCAGGTGATTTACATTATCATCTGGCCAGGAGGCATGTTAACATTTTATGGCACTTTTCCTTGAGGAAATGTTAATCAACCAAAAACTCATTTTCCCTTGAAGTGTTTTTCTTTAATCTGCGTCATCCTCAAAGTACTAAGTAAAGTTACATCCTTATAGAGCAAATGTCCAGTTGGTTACAACAAGAAAGCACTTAACTCAAAGATCTAATGTTGTTATTTGTTTTTTCTATATACCAACTAAATTATTTAATGCACTCCTGGGTACACAACAAATAAAGAATATGAAAATTTGGCAGCAAATATTGGCTCAACAATTAAACCCTTAACCAGTTCTATTCTAATGATTTTTTTAACTCCTCAAAAATGCTCTAAATATCTAGAATTTTTTAAGCATCCTGTGCCTCTCGCGGTTGGGCAGCTCTTAACAATCGTATGCATCGTAGTAAAAGTCTGGATAAACCTGTCAGGTAAGTTAGAAAGCTATCAGATGGGTCTGAATAGAAACACTCCAATTATGCCCAGGAGACTAATTAACTAGACCTCTAAGTTAATTTTATTTAGAGAAAGGTGGTCGGGGAGAGCCCCCCGTTAATGTCAGAGGTGTGGGTGAGACACATGAAATAATAAAACAGACAGATTCTGGTTTGGGAGCAGATGCTCAGGCAGAGGACCTCTTGAGACCTGATCTGACCTGCACTGTCAGGATCTTCAGCATGACCTTGTCATGAGTGGAATCTCACATACAGGCTCCCGGCATTGTGCCACAATTCAAAAAGACCCCGATGTCCAAATCAACTGGAGATAAACCGGATTCCCCTGCACTGACTCGACTGTCACCCCGAGTATCGACTCCAAACAAGATGGAACGTGTGACAGCCCTGGGGCACCTCGAGAGAAAACCGCAGATCCCAATGACAACTCGACAGGAAGCCTGACACTAATTTTCCAGCTCGAGAGGAGAGCGGAATTGCATGTCTCCATAGGAGATGAGACCTGACCCCCCCAGTTCAAACTCTATAGGAACCCCGAAATCTATATCTGCACTGGAGAGGAAACCTGAGGTTCCGGTATAAACTCCAGAGGAGAACCTTGGTCCCCTCACCGAATGGAGAGGAATTCTGAGAGGCCCCTCAGAACTGGCATGGAGACTTGACTTTCCTGAGGCAACACGAGCGGGTCCCTGAGGTCCCTGTCGTAACTTGAGAGGAACCCCAAGTTTTCTGTCTCAACTAGAGGAAAACCAAGAGTTTCTCCCCTCAACGCGAGATGAGGCCCTTCTCTGCGGCCTCTTAAGAAATCCCACCTTCACTCTTCAGCTTTGAAAGGGTCCTTGACACCCTTGAGGCAATTCAAGAAGACCCCCACATACCCGTCTCCACTGAGAGGAACAATGAGGGTACCACTGCAACTCAAGAAAAGACCCATTTTCCTCCTCATCTTGAGATGAGGGTCCATTTCCCTCATTCGTCTGGAAAGGAATCCCATTGGTCCCGTCGCACCTCAAGAGGAGGTGGTCTCAACTTGAAAGTCGAGAGGAACTCCACGGGTCGTGCCACAATCCTGAAAGACCCCATTGTCCAAGTCCACTCCAGATACACCGGATTCCCCTGCATTGACTCAACTGTCACCCCTTTTATCCACTCCAGCCCTGTGGCACCTTGAGGGAAAGACACAGATCCCTATGTCAACTCGACAGGAAGTCTGACACTACTTTGACAGCTCGAGAGGAAAGCAGACTTGCATGTCTCCACACGAGACGGGGCCTGACTCCCCTTTGGAAACTCCATAGGAACCCTGAGACCCATGTCAGCACTGGAATGGCGCCCTGAGTTTCTGGCCTCAACTCCAGATGAATCCCTAGGCCTAGGCACCAACTGGAGAGCAATCCCTAGGGGCCCCTCGCAACTGGCATGAAGACCTGACTTCCCTGCAGAAACATGAGCAGGTCCCTGAGGTTCCTGTCGTAACTCGAGAGGAGCCCCATATTTGCTGCTGCAACTCGAGAAAAACCGAGAGATTCTCCTCTCAATGCGAGATGAAGACCTTTCCCTCTGCAGGGTAGTGAGAGAAAGCCAACCTTCCTTTTTGAGCCTTGAAAGGGTCCTTGACACCCTTGATGTAACTCAAGAAGTTCCCTGACATACCCGTCTCCACTTAAAAGGAACCCCGAGTGTCCCACTACAACTCAAGAATAGCCCTTTTTCCCCTCCTCATCTCGAGATGAGGGTCCAGTTCCCTGCTCTGTCGGGAAAGGAATCCCAGCATTCCCGTCACACCTCAAGAGGAGGTGGTCTCAACGTGAAGCTGGAGAGGAACTCCAGGGGTCGTGCCACCATTCCAAAGAACCCCATGTCCCAATCCATTCCAGATACACATGGTTTCCCTTCACTGACTCGACTGTCATCCTGAGCATCAACTCAAAACACGGTGGCATGTTTGACAGCCCTGCGGCACCTTGAAAGAAAAACACAGGTCCCTATATCAACGCAGGGATTTCTTTCCCTAAGAAGCAAGGAAATGGACCCTCATCTCGAGATAAGTAGGGAAAAACGGGGTTCTTCTTGAACGGTGGCGGGACAGTCAGGGTTCCTCCCAAGTGGAAACGGCAATGTGGGGAAACTTCTGGAGTTGCCTCAAGGGTGTTTAGGACCTTTCAAGGCTCAAAAGGGAAGGTGGGATTTCTCTCGAGACACCGCTGTGCAAAAGGGCCACATATCGGGTTGAGGGGAGAATTTCCTGGTGTTTCTCGAGTTTCGACAGGAAACTTGGGGCTCCTCTCGAGTTACGACGGGGACCTAAGGGATCCGCTCGTGTTGCCTCAGGAAAGTCAAGTCTCCATACGAGTTGCGAGGGGTCTTTCTGGATTCCTCTCCAGGCGGTGCTGGGGCCGATGTCCTCATCTTGAGTTCAGGCCAGAACCTCAGGATTCTTCTCCAGTGCTGACATGAATCTTGGGGTTCCTCTGGAGTTTCAACAGGGAAGTCAGGCCTCGTTTCTAGTGGAGACATGCAAGTCTGCTTTCCTCTCGAGCTTTAAAAGTAGTGTCAGGCTTCCTGTCGAGTTGACATAGGGTTGTCACACTTGCCTTCGGGTTGTGAGTCAATACTCGGGGTGACATTCGAATCAGTGCAGGGGAATTGGGCTTATCTGGAATGGATGGCCACATAGGGGTCTTTTCAAATAGAGGCACGATTCCCGGGGATGTGCTCGAGTTTCAAGGTGAGACTGGCCTTCTCTTGAGGTACGACAGGAACTTCATGATTCCTTTCCTCACAAAGCAGGGGAATTGACCCTCATCTCCAGTTGAGGAGGGGGAAAATGTGGGTCTTCTTGACTTGTGGCATGAAACTCGGTGTTCCTCCCAAGTGGGGATGGTATGTCGGTGGACTTCTTAAGTTGGATAAAGAGTGTCAAATACACTTTTGCATTTCAAGAGGTAACTTGGTATTCCTCTCTAGACACTACTCTGGAAAAGGGCCTAATCTCGCGTTTAGGGGAAAATCTCCTGGTTTTTCTCGAGTTGCAGCGGGAAGCTTGGGGTTCCTCTCAAGTTGCGAAAGGGACCTCACGGACCTGCTTGTGTTGCCTCCGAGAAGTCAGGTCTCTTTCCATGTTGCAAGGGGCACGCCGGGAATCCTCTCCAGTCACCGCCAGGGAATAGGACTGTGTCTAGAGTTCTGTTGGTCAACTCAGTGTTTCTGTCCAGCGGCGATGGGGATCTCAGGCTTCCTCTCAATGTTCAACAAGGGAGTCAGGCCTCGTCTGGTGTTGGGGCATGGAACTCTGCTTTCCTCTCGAGTTGTCAAAGGGGTGTCAGGCTACCTGTTGAGTTCAAGCAGGGAATCTGGGCTTTTACAAGAGGATCAGCAAGGGAGTCAGGCCTCCCATCACGTTGTGAGGGGATCCTCGGTGTTCCATTGGAGCCGTTGCAGGGGAATCAGGACTTATCTCTAGTTGAGTGGGAACTCGGTGTCCTTTTCCCCTGTAGCAGGATCCTCGGTGTTCCACTCGAGATCAATAGGTGAGGCAGGCCTCCTCTGGCCATGTGAGGGGAAGTTAGGGTTCCTCTTGATTTGAAGCAGGGAATGGGCCCTCATCTCCACATGAGGTGGGAAACACGGGGCTCTTCTCGAATTGTGGCTGGAAACAAGGGCTTCCACTTGAGGTGTGATAAGGATCTCCGGGCCCCCTTTAATTGCATGAAGAGGGTCAAGCCTCGTCTCAAGATTGGAGAGGGCACTCGGGAGTGCTCTCTAGGTGCTGCAGGAACAAATGGCCTCATGTAGCGAGGACGGGGGAATCTCCTGGTTTTTCTCGAGTTGCAGCTGGAGGCTTGGGATTCTTCTCCAGCAAACCCGTGGAACTCAGGGAGTCTCATGTATTGCCTCAGGGAAGTCAAATCTCCATGCGAGTTGTGAGGGGCCTCTCGGGATTCCTCTTCAGTCAGTGCAGGGTCTTAGGTCTTCATCTGGAGCTGACACCGGAACCTCAAGTTTCCTCTCCAGTGCTGACATGGATCTTGGGATTCCTATGGAGTTCAACAGGGAAGTCAGACCTCATCTCGTGTGGAGACATGGAACTCTGCTTTCCTCTCGAACTGTCAAAGTAGTGTCAGGCTTCTTGTGGAGTTGACATAGGAATCTCTGGCTTTCTATTAAGGTGCCACAGAGCAGTCACAACTGCCATCCTTTTGGACTTGATACTTGGGATGACAGTCGAGTCAGTGAAGGGGAATCAGGTGTATCTGGATTGGACTGGGGCATCGGGGTCTTTTGGAATGGTGGTAAGACCCCTGGAGTTCCTCTCGACTTTCAAGTTTAGACCGCCTCCTCTTGAGGTGCGACAGGACCGATGGGATTCCTTTCCCGACGAAGCAGGTAAAGGGACCCTCATCTCGACATGAGGAGGGAAAAACGGGGATCTTCTTGAGTTGTGGCGGATCCTCTGTGTTCCTCTCGAGTGAAGAGGGGTATGTCGGGGAACTTCTTGAGTTGCATCAGGGGTGTCAAGGACACTTTCAAGACGGAAGAGTGAAGGTGGGCTTTCTCTTGAGATGCCACAGCGGAAAAGAGCCTCATCTCATGTTGAAGGTAAAATCTCCTGTTTTTTCTCGAGTGGCGGCAGGAATCTTGGGGTTCCTCTCGAGTTACGATGGGGACCTCAGGGAAGCACTTGTGTTGCCTCAGGAAAGTCAAGTCTCAGTGCGAGCTGCAAGGGGCCTTTCAGGATTCCTCTCCAGTCAGTGAAGGGGCCTAGGTCCTCATCCCGAGTTTAGGCTGGAACCTCAGGTTTCCTCTCCAGTGCTGCCATGGATCTTCGGTTTCCTATGGAGCTTCAACAGGTAAGTCAGGCCTCATCTTGTGGGGAGACTAAGAAGTCTTCTTTCCACTCGAGCTGTAACAGTAGTTTCAGGCTTCCTGTCAAATTGAGATAGGTATCTGTAGCTTCCTATAGAGGCGCCACAGGGCTATCACACCTGACATCGTGTTTTGAGTTGACACTTGGTGTGACAGTTGAGTCAGTGCTGGGGAATCAGGTTTATCTGAAATGGATTGGGACATCAGAGTCTTTTAGTATTGTGGCATGACACCTGGATTTCCTCTTGAGGTTAAAGTTGAGACTGCCTCTTCTTGAGATACGACGGGAACGCTGGGATTCCTTTCCCTACGAAGCCAGGAAATGGAGCCTTATCTCGAGATGAGGAGGGAAAAACGGGGCTCTTCTTGAGTTGATGGAACACTCGGTGTTCCTCCCGAGTGGAGACGGGTATGTCGGGAATCTTCTTGAGTGGCATCAATGGTGTCAAGGACCCTTGTGAGGCTCCAGAGGGAAGGTGGGATTTCACTCAAGACACTTCAGTGGAACAGGGCCTCATCTCGTCTTGAGTGGAGAATCTCCTGTATTTTCTAGAGTTTTGTCAGGAATCTTGGGGTTCCTCTCGAGTTAAAACGGGACCTCCCACTCGTGTTGCCTCCGGAAATTCTAGTCTCCATGCGAGTTGGGATGGGCCTCTCAGGATTCCTCTCCAGTCGGTGCAGGGGCCTAGGTCCTCATCTCGAGTTGAGGTCGGAACCTAATTTTTCTACTCCAGTGCTGAAATGGATCTCAGGGTTCCCATGGAGTTTCAACAGGGGAATCAGTCTTTGACATGTTCAGAGAGATGGAAAGCCACTTGCCTCTCGAACTGTCAAAATAGTATCAGGCTTCCTGTCGAGTTGACATATGGATCTGTGGCTTTCTCTCAAACTGCCACAGGGCTGTCACAACTCCCATCGTGTTTTGAGTTGATATTCGGGGTGACAGTGGAGTCAGCGCAGGGGAATCAGGTTTATCTGGAGTGGATTGGGACATCTGTCTTTTTTTTTTTTTTAATTTTTTTAATTTTTTAAATTTTAAGATCTTTAATTCTTACATGCGTTCCCAAACATGAACCCCCCTCCCACCTCCCTCCCCATAACATCTCCCTGGGTCATCCCCATGCACCAGCCCCAAGCATGCTGTATCCTGCGTTAGACATAGACTGGCAATTCAATTCTTACATGATAGTATACATGATAGAATGCCATTCTCCCAGATCATCCCACTCTCTCCCTCTCCCTCTGAGTCCAAAAGTCCATTATACACATCTGTGTCTTTTTTCCTGTCTTGCATACAGGGTCGTCATTGCGATCTTCCTAAATTCCATATATATGTGTTAGTATACTGTATTGGTGTTTTTCTTTCTGGCTTACTTCACTCTGTATAATCGGTTCCAGTTTCATCCATCTCATCAGAACTGATTCAAATGAATTCTTTTTAACGGCTGAGTAATACTCCATTGTGTATATGTACCACAGCTTTCTTATCCATTCATCTGCTGATGGACATCTAGGTTGTTTCCATGTCCTGGCTATTATAAACAGTGCTGCGATGAACATTGGGGTACACGTGTCTCTTTCAATTCTGGTTTCCTCGGTGTGTATGCCCAGCAGTGGGATTGCTGGGTCATAAGGTAGTTCTATTTGCAATTTTCTAAGGAATCTCCACACTGTTCTCCATAGTGGTTGTACTAGTTTGCATTCCCACCAGCAGTGTAGCAGGGTTCCCTTTTCTCCACACCCTCTCCAGCATTTATTGCTTGCAGACTTTTGGATCGCAGCCATTCTGACTGGTGTGAAGTGGTACCTCATTGTGGTTTTGATTTGCATTTCTCTGATAATGAGTGATGTTGAGCATCTTTTCATGTGTTTGTTAGCCATCCGTATGTCTTCTTTGGAGAAATGTCTATTTAGTTCTTTGGCCCATTTTTTGATTGGGTCGTTTATTTTTCTGGAATTGAGCTGCATAAGTTGCTTGTATATTTTTGAGATTAGTTGTTTGTCAGTTGCTTCATTTGCTATTATTTTCTCCCATTCCGAAGGCTGTCTTTTCACCATGCTTATAGTTTCCTTTGTTGTGCAGAAGCTTTTAAGTTTAATTAGATCCCATTTGTTTATTTTTGCTTTTATTTCCAGAATTCTGGGAGGTGGCTCATATAGGATCCTGCTGTGATGTATGTCGGAGAGTGTTTTGCCTATGTTCTCCTCTAGGAGTTTTATAGTTTCTGATCTTACATTTAGATCTTTAATCCATTTTGAGTTTATTTTTGTGTGCAGTGTTAGAAAGTGATCTAGTTTCATTCTTTTACAAGTGGTTGACCAGTTTTCCCAGCACCACTTGTTAAAGAGATTGTCTTTACTCCATTGTATATTCTTGCCTCCTTTGTCAAAGACAAGGTGTCCATATGTGTGTGGATTTATCTCTGGGCTTTCTATTTTGTTCCATTGATCTATATGTCTGTCTTTGTGCCAGTACCATACTGTCTTGATGACTGTGGCTTTGTAGTAGAGCCTGAAGTCAGGCAAGTTGATTCCTCCAGTTCCATTCTTCTTTCTCAAGATTGCTTTGGCTATTCGCGGTTTTTTGTATTTCCATACAAATCTTGAAATTATTTGTTCTAGTTCTGTGAAAAATGTGGCTGGTAGCTTGATAGGGATTGCATTGAATTTGTAAATTGCTTTGGGTAGTATACTCATTTTCACTATATTGATTCTTCCGATCCATGAACATGGTATATTTCTCCATCTATTAGTGTCCTCTTTGATTTCTTTCATCAGTGTTTTATAGTTTTCTATATATAGGTCTTTAGTTTCTTTAGGTAGATATATTCCTAAGTATTTTATTCTTTTCGTTGCGATGGTAAATGGAATTGTTTCCTTAATTTCTTTTTCTACTTTCTCATTATTCGTGTATAGGAATGCAAGGGATTTCTGAGTGTTGATTTTATATCCTGCAACTTTACTATATTCATTGATGAGCTCTAGTAATTTTCTGGTGGAGTCTTTAGGGTTTTCCATGTAGAGGATCATGTCATCTGCAAACAGTGAGAGTTTTACTTCTTCTTTTCCAATTTGGATTCCTTTTATCTCTTTTTCTGCTCTGATTGCTGTGGCCAAAACTTCCAGAACTATGTTGAATAGTAGCGGTGAAAGTGGACACCCTTGTCTTGTTCCTGACTTTAGGGGAAATGCTTTCAATTTTTCACCATTGAGGATAATGTTTGCTGTGGGTTTGTCATATATAGCTTTTATTATGTTGAGGTATGTTCCTTCTATTCCTGCTTTCTGGAGAGTTTTTATCATAAACGGATGTTGAATTTTGTCAAAGGCCTTCTCTGCATCTATTGAGATAATCATATGGTATTTATTTTTCAATTTGTTAATGTGGTGAATTACATTGATTGATTTGCGGATATTGAAGGATCCTTGCATCCCTGGGATAAAGCCCACTTGGTCATGGTGTATGATCTTTTGAATGTGTTGTTGGATTCTGATTGCTAGAATTTTGTTGAGGATTTTTGCATCTATGTTCATCAGTGATATTGGCCTGTAGTTTTCTTTTTTTGTGACATCTTTGTCAGGTTTTGGTATTAGGGTGATGGTGGCCTCATAGAATGAGTTTGGAAGTTTACCTTCCTCTGCAATTTTCTGGAAGAGTTTGAGGAGGATAGGTGTTAGCTCTTCTCGAAATTTTTGGTAGAATTCAGCTGTGAAGCCGTCTGGACCTGGGCTTTTGTTTGCTGGAAGATTTCTGATTACAGTTTCAATTTCCGTGCTTGTGATGGGTCTGTTAAGATTTTCTATTTCTTCCTGGTTCAGTTTCGGAAAATTGTACTTTTCTAAGAATTTGTCCATTTCTTCCACGTTGTCCATTTTATTGGCATACAACTGCTGATAGTAGTCTCTTATGATCCTTTGTATTTCTGTGTTGTCTGTTGTGATCTCTCCATTTTCATTTCTAATTTTATTGATTTGATTTTTCTCTCTTTGCTTCTTGATGAGTCTGGCTAATGGTTTGTCAATTTTATTTATCCTTTCAAAGAACCAGCTTTGGGCTTTGTTGATTTTTGCTATGGTCTCTTTTGTTTCTTTTGCATTTATTTCTGCCCTAATTTTTAAGATTTCTTTCCTTCTACTAACTCTGGGGTTCTCCAATTCTTCCTTTTCTAGTTGCTTTAGTTGTAGAGTTAGGTTATTTATTTGACTTTTTTCTTGTTTCTTGAGGTATGCCTGTATTGCTATGAACTTTCCTCTTAGCACTGCTTTTATAGTGTCCCACAGGTTTTGGGTTGTTGTGTTTTCATTGTCATTCGTTTCTATGCATATTTTGATTTCTTTTTTGATTTCTTCTGTGATTTGTTGGTTATTCAGAAGCGTGTTGTTCAACCTCCATATGTTGGAATTTTTAATAGTTTTTCTCCTGTAATTGAGATCTAATCTTAATGCATTATGGTCAGAAAAGATGCTTGGAATGATTTCGATTTTTTTGAATTTATCAAGTTTAGATTTATGGCCCAGGATGTGATCTATCCTGGAGAAGGTTCCATGAGCACTTGAAAAAAAGGTGAAATTCATTGTTTTGGGGTGAAATGTCCTATAGATATCAATTAGGTCCAACTGATCTAATGTATCATTTAAAGTTTGCATTTCTTTGTTAGTTTTCTGTTTAGTTGATCTGTCCATAGGTGTGAGTGGGGTATTAAAGTCTCCCACTATTATTGTGTTATTGTTGATTTCCCCTTTCATCCTTGTTAGCATTTGTCTTACATATTGCGGTGCTCCTATATTGGGTGCATATATATTTATAATTGTTATATCTTCTTCTTGGATTGTTCCTTTGATCATTATGTAGTGGCCTTCTTTGTCTCTTTTCACAGCCTTTGTTTTAAAGTCTATTTTATCGGATATGAGTATTGCCACTCCTGCTTTCCTTTGGTCTCTATTTGTGTGGAATATCTTTTTCCAACCCTTCACTTTCAGTCTGTATGTGTCCCTTGTTTTGAGGTGGGTCTCTTGTAAGCAGCATATAGAGGGGTCTTGTTTTTGTATCCATTCGGCCAGTCTTTGTCTTTTGGTTGGGGCGTTCAACCCATTTACTTTTAAGGTAATTATTGATAAGTATGATCCCGTTACCATTTACTTTATTGTTTGGGGTTCGGGTTTATACACCCTTTTCGTGTTTCCTGTCTAGAGAATATCCTTTAGAATTTGTTGGAGAGCTGGTTTGGTGGTGCTGAAGTCTCTCAGCTTTTGCTTGTCTGTAAAGCTTTTGATTTCTCCTTCGTATTTGAATGAGATCCTTGCTGGGTACAGTAATCTGGGCTGTAGGTTATTGTCTTTCATCACTTTAAGTATGTCTTGCCATTCCCTCCTGGCCTGAAGAGTTTCTATTGAAAGATCAGCTGTTATCCTTATGGGAATCCCCTTGTGTGTGATTTGTTGTTTTTCCCTTGCTGCTTTTAATATTTGTTCTTTGTGTTTGATCTTTGTTAATTTGATTAATATGTGTCTTGGGGTGTTTCGCCTTGTGTTTATCCTATTTGGAACTCTCTGTGATTCTTGGACTTGGGTGATTGTTTCCTTCCCCATTTTAGGGAAGTTTTCAACTATTATCTCCTCAAGGATTTTCTCATGATCTTTCTTTCTGTCTTCTTCTTCTGGGACTCCTATAATTCGAATGTTGGAGCGTTTCATATTGTCCTGGAGGTCTCTGGGATTGTCCTCGTTTCTTTTAATTCGTTTTTCTTGTTTCCTCTCTGATTCATTTATTTCTACCATTCTATCTTCTATTTCACTAATCCTATCTTTGCCTCCGTTATTCTACTATTTGTTGCCTCCAGAGTGTTTCTGATCTCATTTATTGTGTTATTCATTATATTTTGACTCTTTTTTATTTCTTCTAGGTCCTTGTTAAACCTTTCTTGCATCTTCTCCATCCTTGTCTCTAGGCTATTTATCTGTGATTCCATTTTGGTTTCAAGATTTTGGATCATTTTCACTATCAATATTCGGAATTCCTTCTCCGGTAAATTCCCTACTTCTTCCTCTTTTGTTTGGTTTGGTGGGCAACTCTCTGTTCCTTTACCTGCTGAGTATTCCTCTGTCTCTTCATCTTGATTATATTGCTGCGTTTGGGGTGGCCTTTTTATAGTCTGGTAATTTGTGGAGTTCTCTTTATTATTATGGAGCTTCCTCACTTTGGGTGGAGTTCTATCAGTGGCTTGTCAAGGTTTCCTGGTTAGGGAGGCTTGTGTTGGAGTTGTGGTGGGTGGAGCTGGGTTTCTTCTCTCTGGAGTGCAGTGGAGTGACCCGTAATGGGTTATGAGACATCAAAGGTTTTGGGATAATTTTGAGCTGCCTGTATATTGGAGCTCAGGGGAGTGTTCCTGTGTTGCTGGAGAATTTGCGTGGTATGTCTTGTTTTGGAACTTGTTGGCCCTTGGGTGGAGCTTGGTTTCAGTGTAGGTATGAAGGCATTTGATGAGCTCCTATTGCTTAATGTTCCCTGAATTCAAGAGTTCTCTAATGTTTTCAGGCTTTGGATTTAAGCCTCCTGCTTCTGGTTTTCAGTTTTATTTTTACAGTAGCCTCTAGACTTCTCCATCTATACAGCACCGATGATAAAACATCTAGGTTAAAGATGAAAAGTTTCTCCACATTGAGGGACACTCAGAGAGGTTCACTGAGTTACAAGGAGAAGAGAAGATGGAGGGGGTAGTTAGAGGTAATTGGAATGAGATGGGGTGAGATCAAAAGGGGAGAGAGCAAGCTAGCCAGTAGTCACTTCCTTATGTGTGCTCTATAGTCTGGATCACTCAGAGGTATTTACAGAGTTATACGGGGCAGAGGAGAGGGAGGAAGTAGACAGAGGTGACCAGGAGGATAAGAGAGAGGAATGAGTAGGAGAGAGACAAATCCTGCCAGTAACCAGTTCCTTAGGTGTTCTCTACCGTCTGGAACACTCAGAGATTCACAGAGTTGGGTAGAGAAGAGATGGGGGAGAAAAGAGACAGAGGCCACCTGGTGGAGAAAAAGGAGAGTCCAGAGGAGGAGAGAGTGGTCAAGCCAGTAATCTCGCTCTCAGGTAAACTTGGGTAGTGAAGTTTGGGTTTTCAAATGTACAAAATTGACAACAAAAACCTAAGAGCAAAGATTAGAAATCTAGAGTAGAGATTGGATTTTCAAAGATACAATATTAAAGAAAAGCAGATGGAAAAAGGATGAAAGAAAAAAAACAAAGAATTATTTTAAAAAAACCAACCAAACAAACAAACAAACACCACCAATAACCATCCAAGGACTATATATGGTGTTTGCCTTAAAAAAAAAAAAAAAAAAAAAAAGTCTTTTTTTTTTAATAGGAATAATAGGTTATAGAAATAAAAATTAGAGGAGGAATAGAAGACTTAACAATTTTAAAAAAGTTAGAAAAAAAAGCAAAAAAAAAGGAATGATTTTAAAAATAGTCGAAAATATATCTGGCCCTTCTCTGATGTTATGGGCCGTGTGGGATCACTTCCAAGGTGGTTCCCTCTGTTTAACTTCTGTTCGCTGGTTTTTTAGGCTCACTAGTTCAGTCGCGCTGTGGGGAGGGGGGATGCTGCAAACAAATAGCAATGTCGTGTGCACACAGTATCTCGGCCCTGCTTGACCTGTCCTTTCTTGAGGCGCACAAACCGCTCTGGCTCCACGCCGCTCAGCCGGGAACCGTCCGGGGCCGGCCCCAGGTTGCGCGCACTTCCCCGGTCCAAGCCGCTCAGGTTCGGCGCTCAGGCAGCCCTCAGAAGCACAAACTCGGCTGTGACTGCGCCCCGTGCCCTTCCCAGGTCTGAGCAGCCCAGGAGTCCGGCGAGCACGCTCGCCACGGCTTGTCACTCCCTCCACCACTGCTGCTCAGCTCTCTGGGCAGACCGCTGGCGCTCTCCGTGAGGCAGACCGCGACCGTCCAGCACCCCCAGCAGTCCCAGCAAAGGAGCCTGCTTGCAGTTAGGTAAGTAAAGTCTCTCCGGGTCTGCAATTGCCCCTTTCCAGTCCTTACAGCTCTGGCTGCCTGTCCCCGGCGGGGGATGGTTGCAGCCGGCTTTTTCCGTTCCGTCCTTTGTTCTGTGCTCGGTCCTGGCGGTGTCTTATGTTCGAGCTTTTTGCGTGGTAGCTATCCCACAGTCTGGTTTGCTAGCCCAAGTTAGATCGTTCTGGTTGCGCGTGGGGCGCTCCTGCCCGATTCTTACAAAGCACTGCAGCCCGCGCCTCCCGCGCGTCCCTGCCCTGCCCCCACTTCCCAATGGTGGATGCCGGCGTCTGCACTGCTTTTCCGCTGGGGGAGTTACTGTTGGGCTTGTAATCTGTTGGTTTTAATTATTTATCTATTTTTCCTTCCTGTTATGTTGCCCTCTGTGTTTCCAAGGCTCGCCACAGACTCAGCAGGGAGAGTTTTCCTGGTGTTTGGAAACCTCTCTTCTTCAAATTCCCTTCCCGGGACGGAGCTCCCTCCCCACCTCCTTTGTCTCCTTTCTCGTCTTTTATATTTTTTCCCTACCTGTTTTTGAAGACAATGGTCTGCTTTTCTGGTTGCCTGATGTCCTCTGCCAGCCTACAGAAGTTGTTTTGTGGAGTTTGCTCGGCGTTGAAATGTTCTTTTGAGGAATTTGTGAGGGAGAAAGTCGTCTTCGCGTCCTACTCCTCCGCCATCTTTCCCGAGACCTGGGATTTCTTTGGAAGGCCATCTGTGTCTTTTTGAATTGTGGCACCATCCCTGGAGTTCCTCTCGAGTGTCAAGTTGAGACCGCCTCCTCTTGAGGTGCGACGGGAACGCTGGGATTCATTTCCTGATGAAGCAGGGAAATGGGCCCTCATTTTGAGATGAGGAGGGAAAAATGGGGCTCTTCTTGAGTTGTGGTGGGACCTTTGGTGTTCCTCTCGCATGGGAACGTGTATAAAGGGGAATTTCTTGAGTTGCTTCATGGGTGTCAAGGACCATTTCAAGGCTCAAGTGGGAACGTGGGATTTCTCTAGAAACGCTTCAGCAGAAAAGAGCCTCATCTCGAGTTGAGTGCAGAATCTCCTGGTTTTTCTCGAGTTGTGGCAGGAAACTTGGGATTCCTCTCGAGTTCTAATGGGGACCTCAGGGACACGCTTGTGTTGCCTCAAGAAATTCAAGTCTCCATGAGTTTTGCGAGGGGCCTCTTGAGATACCTCTCCAGGCGATGCAGGGGCCTATGTCCTCATCTCAAGTTGAGGCTGGAACCTCAGGGTTCCTCTCCAGGGCTGACATGGATCTCGGGCTTCCTATGGAGTTTCAACATGGGTGTCAGGCCTTGTCTC
This sequence comes from Rupicapra rupicapra, assembly GCA_963981305.1. Classification (NCBI taxonomy): domain Eukaryota; kingdom Metazoa; phylum Chordata; class Mammalia; order Artiodactyla; family Bovidae; genus Rupicapra; species Rupicapra rupicapra. The sequence continues at coordinate 120,209,650 of OZ022270.1, read as the reverse complement.
TTTCAGAGTCATGGAAGTCTGCTCTCCTTTCGAGCTTTAAAATTAGTGTCAGGCTTCCTGTCGAGTTGACATAGGGATCTGTGGCTTCATATCGAGGTGCCACAGGGCTGTCACAACTCCCATCTTGTTTTGAGTCGTTACTTTGGGTTACAGTGGAGATAGTGAAGAGGAATCATTTTGATCTGGAGTAGATTGGGACATTTGGGTCTTTTTAAATTGTGGCAGACTCCTGGAGTCCCTCTCGAGTTTCAATTTGAGACAGCCTCCTCTTGAGGGGCGATGGGAATGCTGGGATACATTTCCAAACCAAGAAGGGAAATTGACCTTCATCTCGAGATGAGGAGGGAAAGTGGGGCTCTTCTTGATTTGTGATGGGATACTCAGTTTTCCTCTCTAGTGGAGACGGGTTTGTTGCGGAACTTCTTGAGTTGCATCAAGGGTGTCAAGCATCCTTTCAAGGCTCAAGAGGGAGGGTGGGATTTCTCTAGAGACACTGCATTGAAAAAGGGCCTCATCTCGTGTTGAGGGGAGAATTTCCTGTTTTTTCTCGAGTTGCAGTAGGAAACTGGGGGTTCCTCTCGAGTTACAACAGGGACCTCAGTGAACCACTCGTTTGCCTCAGGAAAGTTTGGTCTCCATGCCAGCTCGAGAGGTCTCTCGAGATTCCTCTGCAGTTGGTGCAGGGGCCTAGGTCCTCATCTCGAGTTGAGGGGGGAACTTCAGTGTTCCTAACCAGTGCTGCAATGGATCTTGTGGTTCCTATGGATTTTCAACAGGGAAGTCATGCCTCGTGTCTCATGGAGAGAAGGAAGCTGGCTTTCCTCTCGAGCTGCAAAAGTAGTCTCAGACTTCCTGACAATTTCCATGACATTTTCCTAGGTCCCAGATCCCATCCAGGCCTGTTTCTGCCCCATTCTGTACTAGGTCAGCCATGTATTGAATCTTGCCTTTGGGAAGTCCCAGGGAAAAAGCTCCTTGTGATACCAGCCCCAGGTTGAAAGGCATGTAGGTGCTGTAGGCTGACAGACCAAGGCATTAGATGAGAGATTAAACCCACTCTGCAGATGGAGAGACTAGGGAAACCCTGAGGGGCATATGGCTTGTCAAGGGCCACATCACAGATGAGAAGAAGGAGCCTGATGAAAGAGCTGTGTTCTCAGAGCTCATGCCCTGGTTGCACCCAGGCCTTCCAAAGCTGTGGGGTGAGCGGTGTGCATGTCACTGTGCCTGCACATGGCCTAAGGGGGTGGGTGAACAGACAGAAACCCAGAGGTTTGCTTGGGGAGCTTTGTGTAAGGGACCTCAGCAAGGAACCCAGGAAATGACGTCACTTCCTGGCAACAGAACCCAACAGAACACGGAAACCGGATTTCCAGGCCTTACAGCAGAGAAGAGTCCTCAGCAAGTTCGCAGGCAGCCAGGATGTTTTGCTGTTTGCCCCTTCCTAGAGGCCGGGGACTCGGGAGAGCTCACCGGCTGGGTGTGTGGGAACAGAGTCAGTGTTGCCTCAGAACCCCCTGAGAGGCCTCTGGCCCTTTCCCAAAGGAACCAAAATGTAACAGGGGAGCTCCATCCTGGGCCAGGTCCCCTCTCCAATCCCACTCGGGTAACCCTGAGTTCTTTCCTTCTGTGTGTGCATGGGGATGTCCTGGTTTATCTCTGCCTCAAGCAAGCCCCTGCGGATGTGGCTCACAAGTCTGTGGGCTGGATGTGTCCACAGGAGAGACAAGGCTGGGCAGGATGGGGAGAATCAAGGCAGCACCGGCTGCCCAGGAAGACCCCACTCCCTCAGGGGTGTTTCCTTCGTCCAGAGTAGGTACCTGAGCAGACACATGTTTCTGCTGGCAGCAGAAATTCAGTAGACTCCAGGCAGGGCGGGATGACAGTCAGAGTCATTTCAGAGCTTCCCAGTCGATGTGGCCGAGGAGGGGGGCACCCCGTTCACCTCCCCGAGGGAGGCGTTGGATCACCACCCCACTGCTCGTGAGGCCCAGTGCAGGCTCCAGGTGAGCATGTCCATGGAGGGATCAACCCATCTGGGAATGAAGAGGAAGAAGGGAAGGCCTGCTCCACACACATCACCCAGGACACAACCCAAGGCCCAGTCTCAGGCTGCCATGGAGCTCAGCACACCCGGCTCTGACCCTGAGCCCCAAGAAACCCTGCCTCTGAGGCAGCAGGAGGACCTGGAGTCCAGCATGGCAAAGCACAGAGGGGAGGAGGCTGGAGCTGTGCATGTGAGTGTGTGTGGAGGGGGTGTTGAGCTACACAGGGAGGAGTCCCCCAGAGCTGGGTCTGGGCCTGGAACAAAGGCTGGCCTCACACCACCCATCTTTCACAATGCAGTCAGAGTGCATCCTATGCTGGGTATTCTTTGCGATTCTCTGGGAAGCTTTCTGTCCCCGTATACACACATCAAAAGGCTGGCGATGGGTAAGCTCTTCTCTCACAGCTCTAGCACCTGCCTCTCATTACAACAAGACTCCACTTCCAATCCTGTCCCTACAGCTGTGGGTTCTACAGGTGCAGGACCCAGGGATCCACTGAGGGGACATCGAGACCTGAGACTTCCCTTCCCAGACACCAGGCCAGCTGGGTACTGGCCAGCACACTGGACATATCGGACCTCTGTGCCTGCAGGACCCCCAGCCACAGGCACCGATGTCCCACCTACTCAGTGAGAACATCCACCTCCACCTGCAACTGTACCTGCTCGGGCTTTGGCAGGAGAACCCGAGTCAGGGCATGAGTTACCACCTCTGCAGGGAGAGCCTGCCCTGGCTCCTGCCCAAGACCCAGATGCCCACGATGACTGATGCACCCCTGCAGGGAGATGGGCCCCCGCTCTGGACAGAGACCTGGAGCCCTTTCTGGAAACATCTTGTCCAGGGGAGCGCTTGGCTCTGCAGCCTCCTTCCCTGCCTGGTTCCTGTGGATGCCATCAACTCACGCTCCACCGAGGGCAGCTTGAGTGCCCATCCCCTGAGCTTATTTGCATCTGGTGTGTGTGTAGCTTTCTTGTGATGTTTTCTTTCTTTTGGTTTTATGCATTTTTTCCTGTTAAGTTTCTCTTAGTAAATTTTACTTTAATTGATGCTATTTGGGCATATTAAGGCCTTCACAGTGCTGTGTAACCATCACCAATGTCTACATTCGCACCTTCTCATTCTATCCCCCCACTTCCCAGTAAATTCATGTCAAGCACTCCCCATTCATGTCAAGCACTCCCCATTCCTCCTTCCCCCAACTGACATTTAGTCTTTTTCTTTCTCCACTTCTTCCCATTCTTTGGGTGTCCACAATCAATGTCAATCATTGAAATGATAGAAAAATAGATATTTTTTTTTTTTTCTGACAGAGAGGGAAATTTATAGGCGCTTAGTCTTGTTAGACTCTTTGCAGTCCAATGGTTCTTACAGTCCATGGAGTTATCTAGGCCAGAAAACTGGAATGGGTAACTTTCCCATTCTCCATGGGATTTTTCTGACTCTCTACATATTGTAAGATTAAACGAGAATTCTCTTTTTTTTTATTTCATTTGAAGTAGACTTTGGGTAACTGAAAGGACAGTGTAGGTACTTTCAGGATGTCATCTGCAAAACCAAGCCCTTTCGGCAAATCTGGTCAGAACGTTCCAGGTAGGCACTGCTGTTGTAAATTTGACATCTCATCAGAAGGGAGATTCGGAGCTCTTTCTGTTCCACAAACAAATTCACAGAAGAAGCCAAAAGAGAGAGCTGGAAAATGAACAACACCAAGACGAAAAAGCGTTCCTCATTGGAAAAAAGCTAGAGAAAACCCAACATCCTATGGCCCAAAAGCCCTCTTGGAAATGAGTGTTCAGTAAGGAAGATAAGAAACATGTGAAGTTGGACAGGCCATACCCATGGCCAGTGTAGTTTCGAGATGGCCTGACCTCTCAGATGAAGACACATGCTAGTGTAAACCCTTGGCAGACAGCAGCGATGGTTGTCACCATGTAAGAGTTTAGTCTGGTGTCAACATGCCCCGGGTACCACACAAGGGAGGAGACCTGGGTCCCTTCCTCTGCCCCACATCCTACCCTCAAGAAGGCAGCTGGCTCAGCCATGAGCTGCGACCACTTCCAGGTTAGACTCCACCTTGTTTTCTCTATGCATCGTGAACCTGCACAGAGTGGTCCTTCAGAACCTCAATAAATGCGCCCCATCCCCTCTAGAGCCAGAAGCCTCCCCTGGCGTCCAAACGCCTGTTGAGTCACTTTGGCCTAAGCCCTAGTTCTGGACCCCTGAAGCCTACTTCAGCCTTTCAGTTCAGTTCAGTTCAGTTCAGTCGCTCAGTTGTGTTCGACTCTTCGCGACCCCATGAATCGCAGCACACCAGGACTCCCTGTCCATCACTAACTCCCAGAGTTCACTCAGACTTGCATCCATCGAGTCAGTGATGCCATCCAGCCATCTCATCCTCATTCGTCGCCTTCTTCTTCTGCCCCCAATCCCTCCCAGCATCAAAGTATTTTCCAATGAGTCAACTCTTTTCATGAGGTGGCCAAAGTACTGAAGTTTCAGCTTTGGCATCATTCCTTCCAAAGCAATCAAAGGGTTGATCTCCTTCAGAATGGACTGGTTGGATCTTCTTGCATTCCAAGGGACTCCCAAGAGTCTTCTCCATCACCACAGTTCAAGAGCATCAATTCGTCGGTGCTCAGCCTTCTTCACTGTCCAACTCTCACATCCATACATGACTACTGGAAAAAACATAGCCTTGACTAGACGGACCTTAGTCAGCAAAGTAATGTCTCTGCTTTTGAATATGCTATCTTGGTTGGTCATAACTTTTTTTCCAAGGAGGAAGGGTCTTTTAATTTCATGGCTGCAATCACTTTCTGCAGAGATTTTGGAACCCCAAAAGTAAAGTCTGACACTGTTTCCACTGTTTCTCCATCTATTTCCCATGGAGTGATGGGACCAGATGCCATGATCTTCGTTTTCTGAATGTTGAGCTTTAAGCCAACTTTTCACTCTCCTCTTTCACTTTCATCAAGAGGCTTTTTAGTTCCTCTTCCCTTTCTGCCATAAGGGTGGTGTCATCTGCATATCTGAGTTTATTGATATTTCTCCTGGCAATCTTGATTCCAGCTTGTGTTTCTTCCAATCCAGCGTTTCTCATGATGTACTCTGCAGTGTGAATAATCAGGTCATTTATACACAGATACTCAGCTGTCATATCTGAGATTTTGATTCACAGTCATGTCTGTCCTTCACATGGCAGCCAGGTGGGCCACCATACAGGCAAGGGAGCACATGAACTGAGTTTTAAGGGAGGCATTGAAAGGACAGCAGTGGATACAACTTGTTGCAAACTGAAGAAGGGGCCCTGCACGTCTCAAAAAAATGGCTCTCGAGTGCAATTTTGGAGAAGGGCCTCGATAGTGCAAAAGAAAGAGAGATACTCAGGGCCAAAGAGTCTTGGCCTCTCCTTTAGCAGCTCCAGTGGTATCCTGTGAGCACAGGACAGCCAATGTGGACAGGACAGCCACATGAGCATTACTCTAATTTCCTCAGAAAACAGGAGGAAGGGAGTAGGGTGTGGGAGGACCCGCAGGTTGTGGTGAGGTGGATGAGGGAGCTTCCATTTCTTTCTTCAGTGCAAACTGATTTTGTGAGTCTCTGAGCTGCCAGACGGCAGTTAGCAAGTCAGGTCCCCGCAGCACGCAGTGTGGGCTGGGTGCATTAACCCCTGTCACACGGGCAAGCTTCACCATGTGGCTTCCCTGAGTTCTAACAGCAGGAACTTCGGGTTTTTTTTTGGGGGTACACACTTCCTTGCTATAGCTGAGTTACCCCGTTCTTAGAGCCCCAGTTTTGTCCTCTAGAATAAAGACATTGATTGCTACATTAGCAGGTTGCTACCTTAAACCTGTGATGACTCTTTAGGGTAATTCTACAATTAGTAGCTGGTCTTAAGAGATACTGGGCTTCCCTGATACCTCAGTTGGTGAAGTATCCTTCTGCACTGCAGGAGAGCCCAGTTTGATTCCTGGGTCAGGAAATTCTGATCATCTGCAGAAAAGCCAGGCTACCCAGTCCAATAGATTTTGGCCTCTCTGTGGCTCAGCCGGTAAAGAATCTGCCTGCATGCAGAGACCTGGGTTAGACCCCTGGGTTTGGAAGATCCCTTGGAGAAGCGAAAGGCTGCCCACTCCAGTATTCTTGCCTGCAGAATTCCATGGATCCTATAGTCTATGGGTTCACAAGCACTCGGAAATGACAGAAGGACTTGTCCCTTCACTTTCATGAGATATCCCCTGAATCCAGATTAGACTGGAGTCTCCCAGTGCCATCTGGTGTTTCTTTCCTGAAGCCAGCCAAAACCCACACACTTGCTTTTGCAGGGTCTCCACTTATACTGCTGGATAGAAAAACCAGCATTTTTACACAAGCTCACAGATAAGCAGGAGGACTCCCAGGCAGATGGCTTTCCTCCGGTTTCAGGTGGAGGTTCAGGACCAGAGCAGGAGTCAGCGCTCTGAAAACCTAAGCTCAGCAGGGCCCTCATTCTCAGAGGCCCGCCAGAGCCTCTGCCCTGATGGGAGCCGAAAGGTCACCAATTGCCCCAGGCTGAACTCATGCTCCTCCCACTGCTGTAGACTGACCTCAGAAGCCCTGACCCTCCCAGCAGAACCAGAGCTCCTCTTCCCCTTGATTGTTGCCTGAGTCCCGGCTCTGGGCCCGGATTGGTCACTGCCCAAATCCTGAGCCCGTCACGGTAGCCAGGGAGGATGGAACACACAGATTGGACAGATTCAGGTCGTGTGCCCATACTCTCCAGGACACCTGTGAGGGCCTCACCATATGTCAGGGGTGGAGACAGTTCGATGCCCCAAGAGCAGGGCTGAGAATCAGGTCACTGTGTCCTTGTGCTCCGTATCCTGGGACGAGCTTGCACAATGTCTCTACACAGCACTTTGTTCTCTGCAGACAAAATATTCATGACACACCTCTTCCCTTCCCAAGCGTAGTTTCACCCAACACTATTCAAGGGAGAAAGGCCTCCTGTTTGAAGATACGTTTGGAGATCCCCCCTCCTTGCATCTAGGCTTCTTCTGTGTATCATAGTAGAATAATTGATTCAGTGGAAAATACCCACTAGCACCACCACATGCTGCTCTGTGTTTTCAGGATTCTTGCCTGCTTTGAGTAGAGGATATGGCCCAGGGCCCCTCAAATGGAGTGAATTTTGTCCGAGGAAGCCCCTGAGACACAGAATCCCTCAATCACGTTGCTGTCCCCCTTAAACTAGCAAATTTTTAAAAATGCATGATACTTCAATTATAAAGTAAGATATTCACTCATCAGAAATTGTTATAAAATTTGTCAAGTTTTCCTTTCAATTGTTAGTTCTTAGTATGTGTCTTAATTGCTATGGTGGTGTTTTGTGAGGCAGGGATCCAACTTACTTTCCCAATGGGTGCAAAATAGCCCCAAGGGGCCTCCTCTCTTCCTTTACATATTCAGTTCAGTTCAGTTCAGTCGCTCAGTCGTGTCCAACTCTCCGCGACCCCATGAATAGCAGCACACCAGGCCTCCCAGTCCATCCCGAAGTCCACTCAGACTCATGTCCATTGAGTTAGTGATGTCATCCAGCCATCTCATCCTCTGTCGTCCCCTTCTCCTCCTGCCCCCAATCCCTCTTAGCATCAGTCTTTTCCAATGAGTTAACTCTTCACATGAGGTGACCAAAGTACAGGAGTTTCAGCTTTAGCATCATTCCTTCCAAAATAATCCTAGGGCTGCCCTCCTTCAGAATGGACTGGTTGTATCTCCTTGCAGTCCAAGGGACTCTCAAGAGTTTTCTCCAACACCACAATTTCTGACAGTTTCCACAATTCCCCATCTATTTGCTATGACGTGATGGGATAGAGACCATGATCTTCGATTTCTGAATGTTGAGCTTGAAGCCAACGTTTTCACTCTCCTCTTTCACTTTCATCAAGAGGCGCTTTAATTCCTCTTCACTTTCTGCCAGAAGGGTGTTGTCATCTGCATATATGAGGTTATTGATAGTTCTCCTGGCAATCTTGATTCCAGCTTGTGCTTCTTCCAGCCCAGCCTTTCTCATGATGTTCTCTCCATATAAGTTATAGAAGCAGGGGGACAATATACAGCCTTGACGTATTCCTTTCCCTAGTTGTAACCAATCTGTTGTTCCATGTCAAGTTCTAACATTTGCTTTGTGACCTGCATATAGGTTTCTCAAGAGGCAGGTCAGGTGGCCTGGTATTCCCACCTCTTGAAAATTTTCCAACACTTTATTGTGATCCACATAGTCAAAGGCTTTGGCATAGTCAATAAAGCAGAAATAGATGTTTTTCTAGAACTCTCTTGCTTTTTTGAGGATGCAGCGGATGTTGGCAATTTGATCTCTGGTTCCTCTGCCTTTTCTAAAACTAGCTTGAATATCTGGAAGTTCACGGTTCATGTATTGCTGAAGCCTCGCTTGGAGAATTTTGAGAGTTACTTTACTAGCGTGTGAGATGAGTGCAACTGTGAGGTAATTTGAACATTCTTTGGCCTTGGAATGAAAACTCAACTTTTCCAGTCCTGTGACCACTGCTGAGTTTTCCAAATTTGCTGTCATATCGAGTGCAGCACTTTCACAGCATCATCTTTCAGGATTTGAAAGAGCTCAGCTTGAAATCCATCACCTCCACTAGTTTCTTCATAGTGATGCTTAGGCCCACTTAACTTCATATTCCAGGATGTCTGATACTAGGTGAGTGATCACACCATCGTGATTATCTGGGTCAGGAAGATCTTTCTGGTACAGTTCTTCTGCAAATTCTTGCCACATCTTCTTAATATCCTCTGCTTCTTTTAGGTCCATACCATTTCTATCTTTATCGAGCCCATCTTTGCATGAAATGATCCTTTGGTATCTCTCATTTCCTTGACGAGATCTCTAGTCTTTTCCACTATGTTGTTTTCCTCCATTTCTTTTTATTGTTCGCTCCTGAAGGCTTTCTTATCTCTCCCTGGTATTCTTTGGAATGATGCGTTCAGAGGCTTACATCTTTCCTTTTCTCCTTTGCTTTTCTCTTCTCTTCACAGCTATTTGTAAGGCCTCCTCAGACAGCCATTTTGCTTTTTCGCCTTTCTTTTTCTTGTTGACTCTCTCTCTCTGTACAATGTCACGAACCTCTGTCCATAGTTCATCAGGCACTCTATCAGATCTGATCCATTAAATCTATTTCTCACAATCATTAGGGATTTGATTTAGGTCATACCTGAATTGTCTAGTGGTTTTTCCTACTTTCTTCAATTTAAGTCTAAATTTAGCAATAAGAACTTCATGGTCTGAGCCAGTCAGCTCCCCGTCTTGTTTCTGCACAATCTATGGATAGTGTGTGGCTGCACCTTTGACTGCACAGAATGTTATCTGTCTGATTTCAGTGTTGACCATCTGATGATGTCCTTGTGTAGAGTCTTCTCTTGTGTTGTGGGAAGAGGCGGTTTGCTATGACCAGTGTGCTCTCTTGGCAAAATTCTATTATTTGCCCTGCTTCATTCCGTACTCCAAGGCCAAATTTGCCTATTACTCAAGGTGTTTCTTGACTTCCTACATTTGCATTCCAGTCCCCTAGAATGAAAAGGACAACTTTATTGGCTGTTAGTTCGAAAAGGTCTTGAAAGTCTTCATAGAACCATTCAACGTCAACTTATTCAGCATTACTGGTTGGGCATAGGCTTGGATTACCTGATATTGAGTGGTTTGCCTTGGAAAGGAATAGAGATCATTCTGTCGTTTTTGAGAGGGCATTCAAGTACCACATTTCAGATTCTTTTGTTGACCATGATGGCTACTCCATTTCTTCTAAGCGATTCCTGCCCACAGTAGGACATATCATGGTCATCTGAGTTAAATTCACCCATCTCAGTCCATTTTAGTTTGCTGATTCCTAGAATGTCAATGTTCACTCTTGCTATCCCCTGTTTGACCACTTCCACTTTGCCTAGATTCCAGAACCTAGCATTCCAGGTTCCTATGCAGTATTGCTCGTTACAGCATTTGACCTTGCTTGTTTCACCAGTCACAACCACAGCTGGGTATTGTGTTTGCTTTGGCTCCACCCCTTCAGTCTTTCTGGAGGTATTTCTCCACTGATCTCCAGTAGCATATTGGGCACTTATCGACCTGGCAGTTCCTCTTTCAGTATCCTCTCATTTGGCTTTTCATACTGTTCATGGGGTTCTCAATGAAGTATACTGAAGTGGTTTGCCATTCCCTTCTCCAGTGGACTACATTCCGTCAGCCCTCTCCATCATGACCCAGCCGCCTTGGGTAGCCCCTCACGGCATGGCCTAGTTTCATTGAGTTAGACAAGGCTGTGGTCCATGTGATCAGATTGGCTAGTTGTCTGTGATTACGGTCTCAGTGTGTCTGCCCTCTGATGCCGTCTCACAACACCTACTGTCTTACTTGGGTTTCTCTTACCTTGGTCGTGGGGTATCTATTCACAGCTGCTCCAGGAAAGCGCTGCCACTGCCCCTTACCTTGGACGAGGGGTATCTCATCAGGGCTGCCCCTCCTGACCTTGAACGTGGAGTAGCTCCTCTTGGCCCTCCTGCACCTGCACACAACCTTTAGTGGTGTTTAAACTACAAATCTGTGTGGCAATCACAAGTAAAGTGAAGTGGCTCAGTCGTGTCCGACTCTTTGCAACTCCATGGATGGTAGCCCACGAGGCTCCTCCATCCATGCAATTTTCTTAGCAATGGTACTGGAATGATTGGTCATTTCCTTCTCCAGAGGAATTTTCCATCCCAGGGATCAAACCAGGGTCCCACATTGTGGGCAGACACTTTACCAACTGAGCCGCCAGAGAATCAAGCTTTCACAAATCAAGAAGATGGTAAACTGAACATAAGAGACGACTTGCAAGTGATGTATCTGATAAGGGGATCCTATGTAAAATAGACTAAGAACAAACAGCACTCAGGTCTCCAAGAAAAAACAAACCACCCTTGTCCCATCCCCCAACATCAATTCCAACCTAAACACTTGATCTCACTCTAACCTATCCCTAAAATCTAACCCTAAGCTAACAGTATCCATGTGCATTCAAAGGCATCCATCCATTCACAGGAGAGATAGAAAGAGAAAAAGGAAGACAGAGACAGAATTTCGAAAGGAAAAGAACGATATGTCTAGAGAGAGACACTGAACAAGAGAGAGGAAATGAGCAGATTTTACAGACCTCTTCATAAATCTATCTGGAAATTTGAAGCAATGACACTGCCCATCCACTACAAAAGTGGGCAAATGACCCAAGCTTATGAGAATAAAGGAATAGAATACAGGGAGCCATTATAGGCTCAGCCACCCACAGAAGCCGAGATGGGGCACTTGAACCAGAATCTCAATGGAAAAAAAGAGGACCAGAAAGTTGGAAACTCCTTCAAATAAGAGAAGGTGATCTTCCTGTCTCCCTTTAAGTTTTCTATTGAGGGGAGGGCGGATTCCCAAAATAGGTAGCAAAGGGAGTGCTGTTGAGTTGCCATAGGGATCTGTAGCTTTCTCTTTAGGTGCCACAGGGCTGTAATACCGGCCATTGTGTTCTGAGTTGATACTCGGTGTGATAGTTGAGTCAGTGCAGGGGAATCAGGTTTATCTGGAGTGTATTGGGACATCTTGATCTCTTGGAATTGTGGCCTGACACCCGGAGTTCCTCACGAGTTTCAGATGAGATCAACTCCTCTTGAGGTCCGACGGGAACACCGGTATCCTTTCCCGACGAAGCAGGGAAATGGACCCTCATCTCAAGATGAGGAGGAAAAACGGGGCTCTTTTTGAGTTGTGGCAGGACACTCGGTGTTCCTCTCAAGTAGAGACAGGTATATCGGGGAACTTCTTGAGTTTCATCAAGGGTGTTAAGGACCCTTTCGAGGCTCAAGAAGAAAGGTTCGATTTCCCTTGAGACGCCACAGTGGAAAGGGGCCTTATCTCTCATTGAGGGAGAATCTCCTGGTTTTTCTTGAGTTTCGGCAGGAAACTTGTGGTTCCTCTCGAGTTACAATGGGGACATGAGGGACCCGCTCGTGTTGCCTCAGGAAAGTCAAGCCTCCATGCGAGTTGAGAGGGGCCTCTCGAGATTCCTCTCCAGTCGGTGCAGGGTACTCGGTCCTCATCTCGAGTTAAGGCCGGAAGCTCAGTGTTCGCCTCCAGTGCTGACATGGAACTCAGGGTTCCTATCGTGTTTCAGCAGGGGAGTCAGGCCTCGTCTCGTGTGGAGACATGCAAGTCCACTTTCCTCTTGAGCTGTCTAAGAAGTGTCAGTCTTCCTGTTGAGTTGACATAGGGATCTGTGGCTTTCAGTCGAGGTGCCACAGGGCTGTCACACCTGCCATCGTGTTCTGACACGATATTCGGGGTGACAGTCGAGTCAGTGAGGGGAATCAGGTTTAACTGGAGTGGAATGAGACATGAGGTCTTTTTGTGGCACAACCCCTTGAGTTCCTCTGGAGTTTCAAATTGAGACCGCCTCCTTGTGAGGTGCCACTGGAACACCAGGATTCCTTTCCCGATGAAGCAAGGAAAGGGACCCTCATCTTAAGATGAAGCGGGAAAAACGGGGCTCTTCTTGAGTTTTGTCAGGACCCACGTTGTTTCTCTTGAGTGCAGGCGGGTATGTCGGGCAACTTCTTTAGTGGCATCAAGGGTGTCAAGGACCCTTTCGAGGCTCGCGAGGGACAGTGGGAATTCTCTTGAGATGCCGCAGAGGAAAATGGCCTCATCTTGCGTTGATGGGAGAATCTCCTGATTTTTCTCGAGTTGCAGTAGGAAACTTGGGGTTCCCCTCGAGTTATGACAGGGTCCTCAGGGACCCAATCGCGTTGCCTCAGGAAAGTCAAGTCTCCATGTGAATTGCGAGGGACCTCTCGAGATTGCTCTCCAGTTTGTACCCAGTTCTATGTCCTCAATTGGTATTGAGGCAGGAACCTCAGGCTTCCACTCCAGTGCTGACATAGATCTCAGGGTTCCTATGGAGTTTTAACAGGGGAATCAGGCCTTGTCTCATGTGGAGTCATGGAAGTCCGCTTTCCTCTCAAGCTGTAAAAATAGTGTCAGGATTCCTATCGAGTTGGCATAGGCATCTGTGGCTTTCTCTCGAGGCGTCACCAGGCTGTCATAGCTGCCATCGTGTTTTGAGTCGATACTTGGGGTGACAGTCGAGTCAGTGCAGGGAAATCAAGATTATCTGGAGTGGATTGGTGCATCGGGGTATTTTGGAATTGTGGCACGACCCCTGGAATAACTCCCAAGTTTCAATTTGAGACCGCCTTATCTTGAGTTGCGACGGGAACTCCGGGATTCTTTTCCTGACGAAACAGGGAAATGGACCTTTACCGGGGTGCAGCCCCCATTGATCCAGGGTGTCTGAAGTGTGGATGGTGAGGTGAGAGAGATATATAGATATATAGAGAGATCCGGAAAGGTTTTGCAGTTAAGAGAATAAAGGAGAGAAAAGAGGCTGATATTACTTGGATTACACAGAAAGCCAATAAAGTCGCAAGACAAGCGACTTACACCATTCCCGTAGGACACAGGTGCTTGCTTGAATAGCAGAGGGTGTCCTGCGTTAGGCTCCCTCTCACGTGTGTCTCAGAAGCCCTGGCAGGGAAGTGAACACGGAGGATCCCTGCATCCCAAGAGATCAGCCTGAAAAAGAAGTAAAGAGAGAAAGAAAGTACGACAAGGGAGGTCAAGCTTGTGTAAGACCTGTAACTTTATTTTCAAAAGGAGCGTATATACCCTAAGTTTTACATAATGGAAGATGCAGAGTAATTCAGGAGCAGCAGTCCTGACCCTTATTGATACCAGGCTTTCTTTCTGTATACTTTTCCGTATTCAAAAGGTCTCAGGTGATTTACATTATCTTCTGGCCAAGAGGTCTGTTAATATTTTATGTCTCTTTTCCTTGATGAATGTTAATCAACCAAAAAAATCTCATTTTCCCTTGAAGTATTTTTTCTTTAATCTTCATCACCCTCAAAGTACTAAATAAAGTTACATTCCTATAGAACAAAGGTGCAGTTGGTTACAACAAATTACTTAACTCAAAGATCTAATGTTGCTGATGCCAGTGCTACTATCTGTTTGTTCTATATACCAACTATATCAACAAATAAAAGATATGAAAACTTGGCAGTAAGCATTGGCTCAACAATGAAACCCTTAACCAGTTCTATTCTAATGATTTTTAACTCCTCAAAAGGCTCTACATTCCCACAATGTTTTAAGCTTCTTGTGCCTCTCGCAGTTGGGAGGCTGTAAACAATCACATGCTTAGACAAAAAAAAGTATGGATAAACCTGTCAGGCAAGGTAGAAAGCTATCAGAGGGGTTTGAATTGAAACACTCCAATTAAATGCCCAGGAGACTTATAAACTAGAGCTATAAGTTAATTTTCTTCAGAGAAAGAAGGTCGGGATAGCCCCACGTTTGGTAAGACAGGAGTTGGTGAAAAATAGCAGGACAAACAGATTCTGTTTTTTGGGTAGAAGCTCAAGCAGGTCTAGAGGGTCCCTCAAGCCCTGAATCTTCTTTGCCTGTAAGGCCTCGTCCTCATGACCTTTGTCATGGCCGGGATCTCCCATGCTGGCTCCGGGTAGACCCACATCTTGGGATGAGGAGGGAAAAACGGGGTTCTTCCTGAGTTGTGGCGGGACACTCAGTGTTTCTCTCGAGGGGAGATGGGTATGTCGGGGAACTTCTCGAGTTGCATCAAGGGTGCCAAAGACCCTTTCAAGGTTCAAGGGGGAAGGTGGGATTTCTTGCGAGATGCCACAGCATAAAAGGGCCTCATCTCATGTTGAGGGGAGGATCTCCTGGTTTCTCTCAAGTTGTGCCAAGAAAGTTGGGGTTCCTCTCGAGTTACGAATGGGATCTCAGGGACCAGATCGTTTTGCCTCACGAAAGTTAGGTCTCTATGCGAGTTGCAATGGGCCTCTCAGGATTCCTCTCCAGTCAGTCCCTGAGCCTAGTACCTCATCTGCAGTTGAGGCGGGAACCTCAGTATTCATCACCAGAGCTGACATGGATCTCGGGATTCCTATGGAGTTTCAACAGGGGAGTCAGGCCTCATTTCGTGTTCAGACATGGAAGTCAGCTTTCCTCTCGAGCTGTCAAAGTAGTGTCAGGCTTCCTGTCGAGTTTATATAGGGATCTGTGGCTTTCTCTTAAGGTGCCACAGGGCTTTCATACCTGCCATCATGTTTTGAGTCAAAACTCGTGGTGACAGTCGAGTCAATTCAGAAGGAATCAGGTATATCTGGAGTGGATTGGGACATGAGAGTCTTTTGGAATTGTGGCACGACTCCTGGAGTTCCTCTCGACTTTCAAGTTGAGACCGCCTCCTCTTGAGGTGCGACGGGAACGTCGGGATTCCTTTCCCTACAAAGCAGGGAAAAGGACCGTCATCTCGAGATTAGGGGGAAAAACTTGACTCTTCTTGAGTTGTGGCCAGATGCTTGGTGTTCCTCTCTAGTGAAGACGGGCATGTCGGGGAAATTCTTGGGTTGCATCAAGGGTGTCAAGGACCCTTTCAAGGCTCAAGAGAGAAGGTGCGATTTCTCTCGAGATGCCGCAGTGGAAAAGGGCCTCATCTCGCCTTGAGGGGAGAATTTCCTGGTTTTTCTCGAGTTGCAGCAGAAATCTTGGGGTTCCTCTAGAGTTACGACTGGGACCTCAGGGACCCGATTGTGTGGCTTCAGGAAAGTCCAGTCTCCATGCGAGTTGCAAGGGGCCTCTCAGGATTCCTCTCCAGTTGGTGCTGTGGGCTAGGTCCTCATCTGGAGTTGGGACTGGAACCTCAAGTTTCCCCTCCAGGGCTGACATGGATCTCGGGCGTCCTATGGAGTTTCAACAGGAGAGTCAAGCCTCATATCGTGTGGAGACATACAAGTCCGCTTTCCTCTCAAGTTGTCAAAGTAGTGTCAGGCTTCCTTTTGAGTTGACATAGAGATATGTGGCTTTCTCTCGAGGTGCCACAGCACTGTCACACCTTCCATTGTGTTTTGAGTCGATCCTCAGGGTGACAGTCGAGTCAGTGGAGGGGAATACGGTGTATCTGGAGTAGATTGGGACATTGGGGTCTTTGTGAATGGTGGCACGACACCTGGAGTTCCTCTCGACTATCAAGTTGAGACCGCCTCCTTTTGAAGTGCGACAGGAATGCCGGGATTCCTTTCCAAGCGAAGCAGGGAAAGGGACCATCATCTCGAGATGAGGAAGGAAAAACGAGGCTCTTCTTGAGTTTCGGTGGGACTCTCAATGTTCCTCTTGAGTGGAGACAGGCATGTCAGGGAACTTCTTGAGTTGCATAAAGGGTGTCAAGGACCCTTTCAAGGCTCAAGAGGGAAGGTGCGATTTCTCTCGAGATGCCACAGTGGAAAAGGGCCACATCTCGCGTTGAGGGGAGTATTTCCTGGTTTTTCTCTAGTTGCGGCAGCAATCTTGGGGTTCCTCTAGAATTACGACTGGGACCTCAGGGACCTGCTCGTGTGGCTTCAGGAAAGTCCAGTCTCCATACGAGTTGTGAGGGGCCTCTCGGTATTCCTCTCCAGTCTTTGCCAAGGCCTATGTCCTCATTGGAGATGAGGCTGAAACGTCAGGGTTCCTCTCAAAGGCTGACACGTATTTCAACGTTCCTATGGAGTTTCAACAGGGTATTCAGGCATCGTCTCGTGTGAAGACATGCTAGTCCGCTTTCCTATCAAGCTGTCAAAATAGTGTCAGGCTTCCTGTCGAGTTGACATAGGTATCTGTGTCTTTCTCTTGAGGTGCCACTGGGCTGTCACACCGGCCATGGTGTTTTGAATCTATCCTCCGGGTGACAGTTGAGTCAGTGCAGTGGAATCAGTTTTATCAGGGGTGGACTGGGACATGGGGTTCTTTTGGAATGGTGAAACGACCCTTGGAGTTCCTCTCGACTTTCAAGTGGAGACTGCCTCCTCTTGAGTTGCCACAAAAACGTCGGGATTCTTTTCCCGACGCAGCAGGGAATAGGATCCTCATCGCGAGATGAGGAGGGTAAAATTGGGCTCTTTTTGAGTTTTGGCGGAACACTCAGTGTTCCCCTCGAGTGGAGACGGGTATGTCGGGGAACTTCTTGAGTTGCCTCAAGAGTGTCAAGGACTCTTTCGAGGCTCAAGAGTAAAGTGGGATTTCTCTCTAGATGCCGCAGCAGAAAAGGGACTCATCTCACATTGAGGGGAGAATCTCCTGGTTTTTCACGAGTTGTGGCAGGAAATTTTGGGTTCCTATCGAGTTACTTTGGGGATCTAAGGGACCTGTTCATGTAGCCTCAGGAGAGTCCAGTCTCCATGAGATTTGTGAGGGGCCTCTCAGGATTCCTCTCCAGTCGGTGCTGGGTCCTATGTCCTCATCTGGGCTGAGGTCAGAACCTGAGGGTTCCTATCCAGTGCTAACATGGATCTCAGGGTTCCTATGGAGTTTCAACAGGGGAGTCAGGCCTCTTCTCATGTGGAGACATGCAAGGCCGCTTTCATCTCGAGCTGTAACACTAGTGTCAGGCATCCTGTCGAGTTGACATAGGGATCTGTGGCTTTCTTTCGAGGTGCCACTGGGATATCACACGTGCCATCGTGTTGTGAGTCGATATGCAGGGTGATTGTTCCGTCATTGCATGGGAATCAGGTGTACCTGAAGTGGATTGGGACATCGGGGTCTTTTGGAATGGTGGCATGACCCCTGGATTTCCTCTCAAGATTGAAGTTGAGACGGCCTTCTCTTGAGGTGCGACGGGAATGCCTAGAATCCTTTCCCGACTAATCAGGGAAAAGGACCCTAATTTCGAAATGAGGAGGAAAAAGCGAGTTCTTGAGTTGCTGTGGGACACTCCATGTTCCTCTCGAGTGTAGATGAGTATGTCGGGGAACTTCTTGAGTTGCTTCAAGGGTGTCAAGGACCCTTTCGAGGCTCAAGAGGGAAGGTGGGATTTTTCTTGAGACCCCGAAGCAGAAAAGAGCCTCATCTCGCATTGAGGGGAGAATCTCCTAGTTTTTCTCAAGTTGCATCAGGAAAGTTGGGTTCCTCTCGAGTTATTATAGTGAACTCAGGGAACCACTCGTTTTGCCTCAGGAAAGTCAGGTCTCCATGCGAGTTGCGAGGGGCCTCTCGGGATTCCTCTCCAGTCGGTGCCGGGTCCTAAGTCCTCATCTGCAGCTGAGGAAGGAAACCTCAGGGTTCCTCTCCATCATAGCATGGATCTCGGGTTCCTATGAAGTTTCAGGAGGGGAATTAGGCTTCGTCTCTTGTGGAGACATGCAAATCCTCTTTCCTCTCAAGCTCTAACAGTAGTGTCAGGCTTCTTGTCGAGTTGACATAGGGATCTGTGGTTTTCTCTCAAGGTGCCACAAGGCTGTCCCAAGTGCCATCTTGTTTTGTGTCGATATGCTGACAGTCGAGTCAGTGCAGGGGAATCAGATTTATCTGGAGTGGATTTGGACATTGGGGTGGATTTTGTCCCAGTTTGGATGGTGGCAGGACCCCTGGTGTTCCTCTCGACTTTCCAGTTGAGACCGCCTCCTCTTGAGGTGCAACGGGAACGCTGGTATTTGCTGGGAGCCAGCATGGGAATACCACCCGTGGCAAAGGTCTTGAGGATATGGGGCCCTACAGGCAAAGGTGAGTCGGGCCTTAAGGGAGCCTCACTGAATTTCCTTGAACATCTACCCCAAAACCAGTGTCTGCTTGCCTTACTTCATTATGCTTTCCACCTATTCTTCTGACATTACAGGGTGGCTATCCCCACCACCTTTCTCTGGAAAAAGTTAACTTAGAGCTCCAGTTAACAGTCTCCTCCATATAAAAGGTGTGTTTCAGCTCAAACTCTCTGATGGCTCTCTAACTTGCCTTACCCGGACATTTACAACTATGCATGTGATTGTTTACAGCCCCATCTATGAGAGGCACAGGAAGCCTAAAACATAGAGCCTTTCAAAGAGTTAAAAGTTATTAGAGTAGTGCAAGTGTAGGATTTCATTATTGGGCCAATGATTGTTGCTAAGTTCCCATATATCTTAGACACTGCACACCTAGAAGTACATTTGCTAACATAGTTAGAATGTAAGAAAAAACAAATGTAGCCTTGAAACTAACCACATCAGACCTTTGAGCTAATTGGTTCTTTCTTTGCTGTAACTCGCTGGATCATTGCTTCGTGAAAATGGAACTTTGTTTGATACTTTCTGAGGCTGACAGATTAGAAATATAAAGAAAAAACACTTCAAGGGAAAATAAGTTTTCTCGTTGAGCAGTCTTTATCAAAAGAGGGTCTTAAAATGTTCACAGGCCCCCAAGGCCAGAAGATAATGTACACAACATCATTTGTGGAAAACGTATAAAAGTCCTTTTGAAAATAAAGTTATTGGGCCTCGCTCACCGAAGCAGCTTGGTCTCCCAGTGTCAATCATTCTCTCTTTCTCCCTCCCACTCTCTTTTTCAGGCTGATACCTTGGAGCATAGGGGCTCCCTGCGTTCACTTACCTGCCCGGGTTTCTAAGAACTGAATGGGAAGATGCTCTGTATCTTCACTACCTGGGGAGACTGGGAAGGCATCTGTGGCTTCTGTGGACAGGGGAAATTTCTAGTCTCAAGTTTTTATTGGTTCTCTATGTAAATCAAGGAATATCAGCCTCTTTCGCTCCTCTGTTTTCTTATCTACGACATTCTTTCCTTATCTCTGTCTAAATAAATCGCCTAATCCATCCCCACTTCGAATTACCCTGGGTCCACCGGGGCTGGACCCAGGCAGGGATTCCTTTCCCGAGGGTGCAGGGAAATGGACCCTCAGCTCGAGATGAGGAGGCGAAAATGGGGCTCTTTTTGAGTTGTGGTGGGACCCTCGGTGTTCCTCTCGAGTGCAGACGGGGATGTCGGGGAACTTCTTGAGTTGCATCAAGGGTGTCAAGGACCATATCGAGGCTCAAAAGGGAAGGTGGGATTTCTCTCGAGATGCCACAGCGGAAAGGGGCCTCATCTCGCGTTGAGTGGAGAATCTCATGGTTTTTCTCGAATTGTGGCAGGGAACTTGGGGTTCCTCTCGAGTTACCACGGGGGCCTAAGGGACCCGCTCGTGTGGCCTCAGGAAAGTCCAGTCTCCATGCGAGTTGCGAGGGCCCTCTCAGGATTCCTTTCCAGTTGGTGCCGGGTCCTAGGTCCTCATCTGGAGCTGAGTCTGGATCCTCAGGGTTCCTCTTTAGTACTGACATGGCTTTCGGGGTTCCTATGGAGTTTCCACAGGAGAGTCAGGCCTCATCTCGTGTGGAGACATGCAAGTCCGCTTTCCTCTTTAACTGTAACAGTAGTGCTGTCCTTCCTGTCCAGTTGATATAGGTATCTGTGCTTTCTCTCAAGGGGCCACAAAGCTGTCACATGTGCCATTGTGTTCTGAGTCGATACTAAGGGTGATAATCGAGTCAGTACAGGGGAATCTTGTGTTTCTGGAGAGGACTGGGACATTTTTGTCTTTTGGAATGGTGGCACGACCCCTGGAGTTCCTCTCGTCATTCAAGTTGAGACCCCCCCTTATTGAGGTGCAATGGGAATGCCGGGATTCCTTTCCCAACGAAGCAGAAAAATAGACCCTCACCTCGAGATGAGGAGGCAAAAACGGGACTCTTCTTGAGTTGTGGCAAGACCCTCGGTTTTCCTCTCGAGTGGAGACGGGTATGTCGGGGAACTTCTTGAGCTGCCTCAAGGGTGTCAAGGACCCTTTCGAGGCTCAGGAGGGAAGGTGGTATTTCTCTCGTGACGCCACAGTGGAAAAATGCCTCATCTCGCATTGAAGGGAGAATCTCCTGGTTTTTCTCGAGTTGCAACAGGAATATTGGGGTTCCTCTCAAGTTATGATAAGGACTTCAGGGAGCCACTTGTGTTGCCTAGGGAAATTCCAGTCTCCATGCAAGTTGTGAGGTGCTTCTCGGGACTCCTCTCCATTTGGTGCCAGGTCCTAGGTCCTCATCTGGAGGTGAGACCGGAACACAGGGTTCCTCTCCAGTGCTTTCATGGATCTTGGGGTTCCTATGGAGTTTCCACAAGGGAGTCAGACCATGTCTCGTGTGGAGACATGAGAGTCCGCTTTCTTCTTTAGCTGTAATAGTAGTGTCAGGCTTTCTGTCGAGTTGACATAGGGATCTGTGGCTTTCTCTCGAGGTGCCACAGGGTTTGTGGCTGGGGTCCAGTGCCAGTGGATCCAGGGACTTCGAAGCGGGGATGGAGTTATGTCTGGGAAAGGACTATTTAATCAGAAATATAAGAGAGATTAGAAAAAAAATAGTGTAGTAGGAAAATTTAATGGAGAAATGAGACTGAATAACTTGCTTTGTGCAGAAAACTAATAAAACCTCGAGACAAGAGGTTTCCATTTACGTTTGGCTACCGGCGCCCACTTGAACAGCAAAGGGTTCCCTGCCTTGGGCTCCCTCTCACGTGGGTCTTAGAAGACACTGCAAATAAGTAGACGTGGTGAGCCACCGCGCTCCAGATGGGAATTCAGCCTGAGAAGGAGAGTGAGGGAGAGGGAGAAAGAGAGAGAGAGAGGAAGTCGATACGGGGGGGAGCCAGATTTCCAAGAAACCAGTTTGAGAAGCTGCTCTGAGAAACTGGTCCATCCATTATTTTCTGGAAAATCTTTTTAAACCTTTGGTTGTACATAGAGATCAATGGATAATACAAAATTGTGCAGCGTCAGCAGCCCTGACTCTTATCGGGACCAGGCTTTCTCTCTGCATACTTAGCTGTATGCACAAGTCTTAGGTGATTTACATTATCTTTTGGCCAGAGGGCCAATTAAAATTTCATAGCCATTTTCTGATAAGGGTCTGTCAACAAGAAAACCTCATAAGTGTTGTTCTTCCCACAGCCTGGTGCCACTCTCAGAAAGCACTAAATAAAGTTACATTCTTACAGAGAAAGGACACAACAATTTATAACAAAGAAAGAAGAGTACAGTGATTTATAGCAAAGAGATAATTAATTAACTCAAAACTCTAGTGTTGCTAACATCAGAACTACTATATTCCTTTTTCTGTATCCCAATTACATTGATTAATATACTTCAGGTGCCTAAAAGATAAAGAATATGGATGCCTGGGAGCAATCATGGACTCAAGAGTGAAACCCATCACCAATATAATTTTTAGCTTTTTGGAAAAGGCTCTGTATCTTTAAGATGCTTAAGGTTCATGCCTCTCGCGGTTGGACGTCTGTAAACAATCACAAGTTGTAAAAGTCCGGTGGAACCTGTCAATCAAGTTAGAGAACGATCAGAGGGATTTGAACTGAAACATTCCTTTCATATGCAGGAGACCAGTTGAAGCTCTAAGTTAACATTTTCCAGAGAAAGGTGGTGGGGGGACAGCCCCTGCTAATGTCAGAAGAGTGTAAAGCAGAGTACAATAAGGCAGGCAGACTATGGTTTTTGGAGGTAGATGCTCAGGAAAATCTAAGGGGAACCCCTGAAGCCAGATCATGTCTTTAGGTATGTCAGACTTCCTTTCTCAGGACCTTTGTCACAGGGGGGATTCCTCACGCTGGCTCCTGGCAGGATTTTACACGTGCAGTCGTGTTGTGAGTCGATTCTCAGGCTGACCATTGAGTCAGTGCAGAGGAATCAGGTGTATCTCAGTGGACTGGGATATCGGGGTCTTTTGGAATGGTGGCAGGACCCCTGGAGTTCCTCTTGACTTTCAAGTTGAGACCGTCTGCCCTTGAGATGTGATGGGAAAGCCACCATTCCTTTCCCAACGAAGCAGGGAAATGGACCCTCAACTCAAGATGACAAGGCAAAAACAGGACTCTTCTTGAGTTGTGGCAGGACCCTCGATGTTCCTCTCGAGTAGAGACGGTAATGTCGGGGAACTTCTTGAGTTGCATCAAGGATGTCAAGGACCCTTTCAAGCCGCAAGAGGGAAGGTGGGATTTCTCTCGAGACGCTGCAGCAGAAAAGGGCCTCATCTTGCGTTGAGGGGAGAATCTCCTGGTTTTTCTTGAGTTGCCGCAGGAAACTTGGGGTTACACTTGAGTTAAGAGGGGGACCTCAGGGACCCGCTCGTGTTGCCTAAGGAAAGTCCACTCTCCATGCCAATTCCGCGGGGCCTATTGGGGCACCTCTCCAGTCGGTGCCGGGTCCTAGGTCCTCATCTGGATCTCAGGCCGTAACATAAGGGTTCCTATCCAGTGCTGACATGGATCTCGCGGTTCTTAGGGAGTTTCCACAGGGGAGTCAGGCCTGGTCTTCTGTGGAGACATGCAAGTCCTCTTTCCTCTCGAGCTATAACAGTAGTGTCAGGCTTCCTGTCGAGTTGACATAGGAATCTGTGGCTGTCTCTCGAGGGGCCACAGGGCTGTCACACGTGCCATCGTGTTTTGAGTCATATCTCGGGGTGAAAGTCGAGTCTGTGCAGGGGAATCAGGTATATCTGGAGTGGATTGGGACATCGGGGTCTTTTGGAATTGTGGCACAACCCTTGGTGTTCCACTCGACTTTCTATTGGAGATCGCCTCATCTTGAGGTGGGACGGGAATGCCGGGATTCCTTTCCCAATGAAGCAGGGAAATGGACCCTCCTCTCGAGATGAGGAGGGAGAACCGGGGCTCTCCTTGAGTTGTGGTGGGACCCTCGGTGTTCCTTTTGAGTGCAGACTGTTATATTGGGGACTTCTTGACTTACATCAAGGGTTTCAAGGACCCTTTCAAGGCTTAAGAGAGAAGATGGATTTCTCTCGAGATGCTGCAGCCGAAAAGGGCCTCATCTCGCATTGAGGGAACAATCGCCTAGTTTTTCTCGAGTTGTGGCAGGAAACTTAGGGTTTTTCTCGAGTCACGACAGGGACTTCAGGGACCCACTCGTGTTGCTTCAGAAAAGTCCAGTCTCCATGTGAGTTGCGAGGGGCCTCTCTGGATTCCTCTCCAGTCAGTACAGGTTCTAGGTCCTCACCTGGAGTTGAGGCCAGAACCTCAGGATTCCTGTCCTGTGCTGACAGGGATCTTGGTGTTCCTATGGAGTTTCAACAAGGGACTCAGGCCTCATCTCTTGTGGAGACATGCAAGTCCGCTTTCCTCTCGAGTTGTAATAGTAGTGTCAGGCTTCTTGACGAGTTGACATATGGATCTGTGGCTTTCTTTCAAGGTGCCACAGAGCGGTCACACCTGCCATCGTGTTCTGAGTCAATCCTCGGGATGACCGTCGAGTCAGTGCAGGGGAGTCAGGTGTATCTGGAGTGGATTGGGACATCGGGGTCTTTTGGAATTGTGGCACGACCCCTGGATGCCTCACAAGGTTCAAGTTGAGACCGCCTCCTCTTGAGTTGCAACAGGAACGCCGGGATTCCTTTCCCGATGAAGCAGGGAAATGGACCCTCATCTCAAGATGAGGAGGGAAAACTGGGGCTCTTCTTGAGTTGTGGCGGGACCTTCGGTGTTCCTCTCTAGTGGAGACGGGTATGTTGGGGAACTTCTTGTGTTGCCTCAAGGGTGTCAAAAACCCTTTCAAGGCTCAAGAGGGAAGGTGGGATTTCTCTTGAGACACCACAGGGGAAAGAGGCCTCCTGTCGCATTGAGGGGAGAATCTCCTGGTTTTACTCAAGTTGGGGCAAGGAAATAGGGGTCCCACTCGAGTTACAATGGGGACCTCTTGGGACCCGCTCGTGTTGCCTCAAAAAGGCCAGTCTCCATGTGAACTGCGAGGGTCCTCATACTGCACTCTCCAGAATCAACGTACAGTTAAGGCACAGCCCCTCTGCAGAAGCCACTGCTCTGGCCCCACAGCCATCCAAGCTCAACAAGCCTCCTAGACAAGCTTATGGTGGCCACGGGCGTGCCGGCCTTGCCGGGCCCTTCCCCGGGGGCCAATGCCGTCCAAGGGGTGGACCCTGCCCTCCCAGGCGCACCCAGCCTCCTAGACGAGCTCTTGGCCGCTTCAGGCATCCTGGACATGAAGGTGCCTTCCCCGGGAGCCGCTGCCAACCAAGGGTGGACCCTACCTTCCCCAGTGCACCCAGCCTCCCAGAAGAGCTCTTGGCAGTCACGGGTGTCCCAGACACGAAGGCACTTTCCCAGGAGCCGCTGCCATCCAAGGGGTGGACCCTGCCCTCCCAGGTGCACCCAGCCTCCTAGACAAGCTCATGGCCGACACGGGCATCATGAACATGAAGGTGCCTTCCCCGGGAGCTGCTGCTGACCAAGGGGTGGACCCTGCCCTCCCAAGCACATCCAGCCTCCTACATGAGCTCTTGGCGGCCACAGGCGTGCCAGCCTCTCCAGAGCTTTTCCTGGGGGCCTCAGCAGTTGCAGCGCAACAACCAGCTCTCACTGGCACACCCAGCCTCTTAGAGGAAATCTTGGCTGCCACTGGCATCTGCACCACCCCGGGGCCTTCCCTGGGGCCCTGTGCCGATGAATGGGACCACCTCACCCTCCCAGGCTCACCGAGACTCCAAGACGAGCTCCTGGCTGCCCCGGGCATCCCAGGATCGCCAGGTCCTTTTCCGGGGTCCTCTCCTGTGGTCGCAGGGGCCCACCCAGCCTCCTAGAAGAAATCTTGGCTGCCATGGCCACCCGGGACACGCCCTGGTCTTCTCTGGGGGCCCCTGCGGGGGACGAGGGAGTTGAGGCCATCCTGGAAGCACCGATCAGTGAAGAGGACTACTAGGCCCTCCTCGACATGCTGCCAGGCTCCCCAGGTCCTCGGGCTTAGAGGGAGAGGAAGGAAGAGGCACCTTCTCCCCCTATCCACGTTCAGGTCTCCTTCCCTGGGATGCTCGGGGAAGGGGAGGGGGGCGGTTTTGTGTGTGGGAAGAGGAGAGAATACCGACAGGATGTCTACCAACAGCTCTGGGGACAAACCCGAGAGCTGGACCTTTGGGAAGCTGGGCCCCACCCCCAAACAGGAACACCCTACTAGAAGCCTCAAGTAATTCCTGCATGGCAGTGACCGAGAGGCTGCCTCAGAGGGAACATTCCATGGACACAAGAGAGAAACCTCGTGCCCCACACAGGTGCTTTGGGTCTGGCTCTTCTGTCTTCTGGTCCCATCCTTCCAGCAGTCCACCCAGGAGAACTCCTTCCCTATGCCAGGGGCAGCAGAGGGAGGGGGAGTGGGAGAGAGGGGAGTGAAAAGGTGGAAAGGTTGGAAGATGCAAGGTGGGAATGGGTGGGGGCCAAGGGAGAGAGTGGGGGTGAAGGGAGAGAGGGAGAGAGAGGGCGGGAGGCAGGGAGAGTTGGGTACAGTGGGAGGAAGGGGGTGGGGGAGGGGTGGGGGCGGAGCCCACGCCTGGGACTCAGTGTCAAGCACCTGGCAAACCCTGCAGGTATCCCTAAAATGCTGCGTCAGAGACACGTTGCCCTCGGTTTCAAGGTGCCTGCTCTGGCCTGGTGTTCGGAAGTCAGAGCCTCTGAGCCAGCAGTAGGGACCTACTACCCACACAACCACTGTCTTGACCAGACTCAACCATGTCCATGTGTACACCGATGCCCGGTATATCAGGAATGGCCAGTCATCTCCGTGTCTCTCTCTGACCCTCCCAGTATGGGGTGACTGAGCTCGCCCTGCCACTAGCATCCTCCCGCAGACATACAGACGGTCTTTACTTGAAAACCAGTTCCTGAATTCATGGACCCAATGGTTTCGAAGTCTGTATGAACCCCTGCCTGTTCCCATGTGAACCCCCGTGGTGGGTTTAGAAACTGGGTGTCCAAAGAATACACTGCCCAAGACGGTTGGGGTGTGTGCTGTTGTGGTTTGTCCATTTCTCTTCAACTCACTCTTTTCACCTTGTTCACAGAGAAAAGAGAAGTGCCTCTCATCGTCCATCCCCCATGTTGTTTCACGCAGCTTTCTTCTTTGTCTGCTCTGGCCTCCTGATTCCTTCCTCGTCCTCCTCCTTGTCCTCCTCCTCCTTCTCGCTGAGCTCTGTCTCTCTGAGAAAGCACACTCTCTTTCACGTCCCGTTGTTGGCACAGGTCAGGGCTTTGCTCTGTCCAGAACGTCCATGCTTCCTTCTTTGGCTTAGGGGAACCTCCTTCGCAAGAGTAGGGGGTACACTGTCCCCTTTGGCAGGGATCTCCAGGGCACTTATGCTGGGGGGTTGCCTGGGGAGGCGCGGGCCTCAGGGTCCACATGAGAAAAGCCCCAAATGGCGAGAGCTGCCCTTCCAGATGCTGGCCCTTCAGGTCTCTGGCCAGAGCCTTGAGCTCCAGGCAACTCAAAGCCCTTGGGGGTAGTGGTTTGGGACTGCTGTAGGGAAAGGACACCAAGAGGGCAAGGAGGAGTTTGGGAGGGGCATGGGAAACAGAGGAAAGGACAGCGAGGGATCTAGGTGGAGGCGCTGGAGAGAGCATCCAGTGTCCCGGAATGCCTCCGAGGAGCTGGTGGGGGGCAACTGAGGCCAAGGGACTTGTGGAATGTGAAAAGGCGGGAAACCCTAGAGCGGTTTGGAAGGCAAGGCAGGCTGGGAAAGGGGGCGTGGGCGGCCACTTCACAGGGACCTAGGGGCGTTCCCGGGCATTTAGCTCTCTTGGCACTGTTGAGGGTCCCTGAGCCTGGGGTTGATCCCACTCCCTGCTGCATGGGAGGGCCACAAACCAAAACCCCCGAACTGCCCGCCCACCCCGACGGGGACCTTTGCTGTCTGGGGCACGGGCCATGCCCGCCCAGGAAAGCCCACTCTCTCCACCAGACTCGGTCCAGGGTCTCTGCTTGAAAAGAGGCCAGGGGCGTCCCCTTCATCTATGCACCGGAACCCCATTTACGTAAATGGAGGCTGAGCCTCCTCCCGCTCTCCAAAGTCCTGAGCTGCTGGGTCCCGGCCCAGTAGGCCAGCAGTCTTCAGCATCTGTGTGGCTCTCCCACCATGGCTTCCTGCAGGTCCTCCAGCACCTCAAGCGGTACGTTTGCCCTCGGTCCCTGGGGTCGGATCACATCTCAGGGGACTTGCGGATCGCCTGGCCAAGGGTTCTCGGCAAACTTGTCCACCCACCACCAAGAATGGCGGGGACCGATCGGCCGGGCCCATGTTTCCCAGGCGTCAGGTGTGCCCAAAGGGGGCATTGTTCGTTCATCTTACTGCTTTGGCACACATATGGCTTTTCCGTTCTCTTTTCTAGGAAGATGGTGTTGTGTCAGTGGGTGGGGTGCGGGGTGGGGGGTGTGGGGCCTGGAGGGGTTCGGGAGGGGGTGCTGCGCTGGGATGAGGCCCTTTATCCTCACATCTTCCTGTGGGAATGGGTTTCCTGGAGCTCTGGGGCTTTGTTGCCTTCAGTGGCTTCCTTTCCCCAGTGGCCTAGTGCCTTCTGCCTTCCCTCAGGCATTGCGGGTTTGGGCTTCGCTTTAGCTTCCTTCCCTTTCCTTTTCCACTAGTGACGGCAAACATGGCCCTTGCTCATGTCAGCACCGGAAGGCCAGATTCCCTCCCACTAGCAACGTGATGGAGGGAAATCTGGGAGCAGCCCCATCGAGACGTCTCCCTGGCATCTCCCCCAGTCGGGTGGAAACATGCGGCGGAATACTGTGGTGGTCTTCGGTGGGTGGGATTTCTTGCTGCCTTTGTTTTGGGGCTGGGTTTGGTTTCCTTCCTGCCTGCTGGTGTTTTTTGCATTCTGGCATGCGGTGGGGGTGGGGAATGTCCCCACCACCCTTGCCTCTCAGCCTGGCTGTAGGGGTGTAGCCAAGTGGCTTCCAAATGCACACCCATCCCCAAGCTCCCAGCTTTGCCCAGGCACATGGGCAAGTCCACTGGGCGGGGAGCATGCTTGGGCTCCTCTGTCCAGTCCTCCCCCATGTGCTCTGAGACTTTGCCCTTTCTGCTCTTCTTCCACTGGGCCCGTCACCACAGGATCTCCAAGGAGGAGGCTCGTTCTGAAGCTGAGCCAGAAGGACACCCTGCAAGCGATCTTTCAAGAGAAACCCTACCCTGGGATCGCGACCAGAGAACGGCTGGCCCAGGAGCTTGGCATGACCGAAAGCAGAGTTCAGGTAGGCCCCCGTCACTGCCCCCGTTCTCCCTTTCAGGCTCTCCATGCCGATCTGAGTCAGCTGAAAGCACCTGACAGCCTTTCTCCTGAGAAGGAATTTTCTCTGTTTGCCCCTAGGTCTGGTTTCAAAACCAACGTAGAAGACAGTTAAAGCAGAGCCGATCGCCATCTGAATATGTGCACCAAGAAGGGGAAGCGGGGCCAACGTCCACGCCCACGCCACTGACACCCTCTCCTCGACCTCAGTCTTCCCCTCCAGGTAACTTAGCTAGAGTTCTCCAAAAGCAAGTCCCCTAGAGGGGGTCCCGAACCCTCCCCATCTTACCAGAGAGTTCTCTCTGCTGGTGGATGGCCACGGGAGGCCCAGGAAAACCAAGGGGGTGGGGGGTGGCGGGGGGTGTCATGGGTAAGAGGAGGAAACAGGGCTATCTGGTTGCTGCCCCCCCCCGTCACTGTCCCAGATAGGGGGCATGACACCCCCAGTTGGCGAGGGCGGGCAGCACTGGGTCCCCCTTTGCACACCCTCCTCAGCCCCCGTTGGGAACTTTAGGCTCCCGCTGCCCAAGCAACCTTGGCCGAGGGGCATGCTTCAGGGCACTCGGCGGCAAGGGTGGAGGAGGAAAGAGACACACAGGGACACGCACGTGTTCGGAGTGTGTGTGCTCGCGCATGTATCCACGATGGATGCAGGCACCCGATCCATCTGTGGCTGTATTCCTTAGAGCCCTGCCCTGGCTGCAGAGCCACCTGTGGTGATTCAGGTGTGTGGGACTCTCTCTCCCCTGCACACCGTCTAGGGTGTCTGTGCTGTGACCATTCCATCGGCTGTAATGTCCTCTCCTCTCAGTGTGTTCTTTCTTTGGTACAAGACTCGGCCAGAGAGGCCCGGAGAAAGAGGGCAGTAATCTCTCTTTCTCAAACAAGGATCCATGTGCAAGCCTTCACAAGAGATCTCTTCCCGGGGATTGCTGCCAGGGAAGAACTGGCTCGTCAGATGGAAATCCCAGAACCTCGAATCCAGGTAAGTTCTCCAGCCAGCACATGGGCCCAGGAGTCAGGAGTGTTCAGCCCTGCCCAGCGTTTGGAGCTGGATACAAGTAGGCTTGGGCTTGGGATGAGGCTGGGGTTTGAGGGGAGGGGGCCAAAAGTCGGTGGGCTGAGTGAAGGGTTTGGGGCCACTTGTGGCCGTGCGGGCACCCCCTCGTTTCCCAGGGCCAAGGGATTCTTTTGCAGAAAACGGCCCTGCAGGAGCTGCCCTGGGCCTGACAGACAAGAGACCAGGCGGCCAGGCGGGCTTTCAAATGGGCGCCACAGAGGCGCCAGCACGGTGATCTGGCCAGTCACGACTTCTGATGTGCCTGTCTGCCTTTTGCTCCCCTAGATATGGTTTCAAAACCGAAGAGCTCAGCACCACCAGCAGGGCCCGAGCGGGCCCGGCAATGGCCGGGCCCAGGGGCCAGGCAGCACAGCAGCCACGACTACTTCTGCTCCAGAGGACCGAAGGGCCCAACCCGCTGTCCAGAGCACCTCTCCTCCCTTTCGGCCCTACCCGCCACAGGAGAGCATGCCACCCTCGGCGGCTGCAGCTGCTCCTTTTGGGGTCCCCACATTCTGTGTGTCCGGGACTGCCTCTGGGGTCTGTGTGGGCCAGCCGTTGATGATCTTCATGGTCCAGCCCAGCCTGGTGGCTCTCCCGCCATGTGGGAAGCCACCACCTCTTCACCAGGTAGCAGTTCCCTGGGCTGCGTGCTTCCCTGCCATCTTGGCCCCCCGGCAGCCTGGGCAAGGGGCCATCCTGCCACCTGGACAGCCAGAGGCACACATCCCGCGCTGGCTGGAGTCATCCTACGGTAAAGACACGGCCCCTCCGCTAGAGCCACAGATGCAGCCCCGCAGCCTTCCAAGCCCGACAAGCCTCCTAGATGAGCTCATGGCCGACATGGGTGTTCCATCTTTGCCAGGGCCTTTCCCAAGGGCTGCTGCAGACCAAGGGGTGGACCCTGCCCTCCCAGGTGCACCCAGCCTCCTAGACAAGCTCTTGGCGGCAACGAGTGTCCCTGAATCTCTGGGGCCTTCCCCGGGGGCTTCTGCAGTCGCAGGGTAACAACTAGCTCTCGCTGGCACACCCAGCCTCTTAGAGGAAATCTTGGCTGCCACCAGTATCTGCGCCACCCCGGGGCCTTCCCTCAGGCCCTGTGCTGATAAGTGGGCACACCTTGCCCTCCCAGGCTCACCGAGACTCCAAGACGAGTTCCTGGCTTCCCCGGGCATTCCGGGCTCACTGGGTGCTTTTCTGGGGTCTTCTTCTGTCATCGCAGGGGCCCAACCAGCCTTCCCCGGATCACCCAGCTTCCTAGAGGAAATCTTGGCTGCCACGGCCACCCGGGACACGCCCTGGTCTCCTCCGTGGGCCTCTGCGGGGGACAAGGGAGTTAAGGCCATCCTAGAAGTATGCCTCAGTCGCGAGGATTACTGGGCCCTCCTCGACATGCTGCCAGGCTCCCCAGGTCCTCGGGCTTAGAGGGAGAGGAAGGGAGGGGCACCTTCTCCCCCTATCCACGTTCAGGTCTCCTTCCCTGGGATGCTCGGGGAAGGGGAGGGGGGCGGTTTTGTGTGTCGGAAGAGGAGAGAATACTGACAGGATGTCTACCAACAACTCTGGGGACAAACCCGAGAGCTGGACCTTAGGGAAGCTGGGCCCCACCCCCAAACAGGGACACCCTACTAGAAGCCTCAAGTAATTCCTGCATGGCAGTGACCGAGAGGCTGCCTCAGAGGGAACATTCCATGGACACAAGAGAGAAACCCCATGCCCCACACAGGTGCTTTGGGTCTGGCTCTTCTGTCTTCTGGTCCCGTCCTTCCAGCAGTCCACCCAGGAGAACTCCTTCCCTATGCCAGGAGCAGCAGAGGGAGGGAGAGCGGGAGAGAGGGAAGTGAAAAGGTGGAAAGGTTGGGAGATGCAAGGTAGGAGGGGCCGAGTGGGTGGCGGGAGTGGGTGGGGGCCAAGGGAGAGAGTGGGGGTGAAGGGAGAGAGGGAGAGAGAGGGAGTGTAAGAGGCAGGGAGAGTTGGGTATAGTGGGAGGGAGAGGGGGTCAGGGGAGGGGAGGGGGGCAGAGCCCGCACCTGGGACTCAGCGTCAAGCCCCCAGGAAACCCTGCAGGTATCCTTAAAATGCTGCATCATGGACACGTTGCCCTCGGTTTCAAGGTGCCTGCTCTGGGCGGGGGTCCGGAGGTCAGAGCCTCTGAGCCAGCAAGAGGGACCTAGCCACACAACCGCTTTCTTGACCAGACTCGACCATGTCCACGTGTACACACATGCCCAGCATACCAGCAAAGGCCAGTCCCCTTCGTGTCTCTCTCTGACCCCTCCTCCCAGTATGGGGTGACTGAGCTCGCCCTGCCACCAGCATCCTCCCGTCACCCGCAGACATACAGACATTGTTTACCTGCAAACCCGTTCTTGAATTCATCGACCCAATGGTTTTGAAGTCCATACGAACCCCTGCCTGTTCCCATGTGAACCCCCGTGGTGGGTTTAGAAACCTGGGTGTCCAAAGAATACACTGCCCAAGACGGTTGGGGTGTGTGCTGTTGTGGTTTGTCCATTTCTCTTCAACTCACTCTTTTCGCCTTGTTCACAGCGAAAAGAGAAGTGTCTCTCATGGTCCATCCCCCGTGTTGCTTCCTTGGATTAGTGGAACCTACTTCCCAACAGTAGGGGGTACACTGTCCCCTTTGGCAGGTATCTCCAGGACACTTGGGCTGGGGGGTTGCCTGGGGAGGTGTGGGCCTCAGGCTCCACATGAGAAAAGACCCAAATGTCGTGAACTGCCGGTCCAGACATTGGCCCTTCAGGTCTCTGGTGGGAGCCTTGGGCTCCAAGTAACTCAAAGCCCTCAGGGGTGGTGCTCTGGGATTGCTGTAGGGAAAGGACACCAAGAGGGCATAGAGGAGTTGGGGAGGGGCGGTGGGAAACGGAGGTGAGGACAGGGAGGGATCTAGGTGGAGGCACTGGAGAGAGCTTCCAGTGTCCCGGAATGCCTCAGAGGAGCCAGCGGGGGGCAATTGAGGCCCAGGGACCTGTGGAATGTGAAAAGGCGGGAAACCCCAGAGCGGTCTGGAAGGCAAGGCAGGCTGGGAAAGGGGGCATGGGCGGCCACTTCACAGGGACCTAGGGGCGATCCCGGGCAGTGAGCTCCCTTGGCACTGCTGAGGGCCCCTGATTGATCCACCTGGGGTTGATCCCACCCCCCGCTGCGTGGGAGGGCCACAAACCAGAGCACCCGAACTGCCTGTCTACCCCGACGGGGACCTTGGTGGTCTGGGGCACGGAAGCCCACTCACTCCACAGGACTCTGTCCAGGGTGTCTGCTTGCAAAGAGGCCAGGGGCATCTCCTCCGTCTGTGCACCCAAACCCTATTTACTTAAATAGGGGTGGAGCCGCCTCCCGCTCTCCAAAGTCCTGAGCTGCTGGGTCCCGGCCCAGTAGGCCAGCAGTCTGCAGCGTCTATGTGGCTCTCCCACCATGGCTTCGTGCGGCTCCTCCAGCATCTCAAGCGGTACATTTGCGCTCGGTCCGATGGGATCGGATCACATCTCTAGGGATTTGCAGATGACACAGCCAAGGGTGCTCGGAAAACATGTCCACCCACCACCAAGAATGTCGGGGACAAATCGGCCGGGCCCACCGTTCCCAGGCATCAGGTGTGCCCAAAAGAGGCATCGTTCGTTCATCTTGCTCCTTTGGCACACACATGGCTTCTCCGTTCTCTATTCTGGGAAGATGGTGTTGTGTCAGTGGGCAGGGTGCAGGGGGATGGGGGCTGGGGGCTGGGGTAGGGGGTCAGGAGTGGGTGCTGTGCTGGGATGAGGCCCTTTATCCTCACATCTTCCATTGGGAATGGGAGTCAGGGAGCGCTGTGGCTTTGCCGCCTTCAGTGGCTTCCTCTCCCCAATGGCCTAGTGCCTTCTGCCTTCCATCAGGCATTGCGGGTTTAGACTTCACTGCAGCTTCCTTCCCTTTCCTTTCCTTTTCCACTTGTGATGGCAAACATGGCCCTTGCTCATGTCAGCCCCGGAAGGCCAGGCTCCCTCCCACTGGCATCATCATGGAGGGAAATCTGGGCACAGCCCCATCGAGACGTCTCCCTGGCATCTCCCCCAGATGGGTGGAAACGTGGTGGGATAGTGTTGTGGTTTTCGGTGGGTGGGATTTCTTGTTGCCTTTGTTTTGGGGCTGGGTTTGGTTTCCTTTCTGCCTGCTGGTGTTTCTTGCATTCCCTCATGGGGTGGGGGTGGGGGATGTCCCCACCGCCCTTGCCTCTCAGCCTGGCTGTAGGGGTGTAGCCAAGTGACTTCCAAATGCACACCCATCCCCAAGCTCCCAGCTTTGCTCAAGCACAGTGGCAAGTCCGCTGGGCGGGGAGCACGCTTGGGGTCCTCTATCCAGTCCTCCACGATATGCTCTGAGAATTTCCCCTTCCTGTTCTTCTTCCACAGGCCCTGTCACCACAGGATCTCCAAGGAGGAGGCTCGTTCTGAAGCTGAGCCAGAAGGACACCCTGCAAGCGATCTTTCAACAGAACCCCTACTCTGGGATAGCGACCAGAGAACGGCTGCCCTGAGACCTTGGAATTGCCAAAAGCAGAGTTCAGGTAGGCCCCCATCTCTACCTCCATTCTCTCTTTCAGGCTCTCCATGCCAATCCGAGTAAGCTGAAAGCACCTGGTGGCCTTTCTCCTGAGAAGGAATTTTCTCTGTTTGCCCCAGGTCTGGTTTCAAAACCAAAGTAGAAGACAGTTAAAGAAGAGCTGATCGCCGTTTGAATATGTGAACCAAGAAGGGGAAGGGAGGCCAATGTCCACAACCATGCCACCAACGGCCCCTCCTCGACCTCAGTCTTCCTCTCCAGGTAACTTAGCCAGCGTTCTTGAAAGCAAGTCCGCCAGAGGGGGTGCCAAACCTTCCCCCTCTTACCAGAGAATTATCTCTGCTGGTGGATGGCCACAGGAAGCCCAGAAAAACCAAGGGTTAGGGGGGTTTGGGGGTGGTCAGTGCGGGGAAGAGGAGGAAACAGGGCTAACTGGTGCTGCCTCCCCAGTCAGTGTCCCAGTTGGGGCATGACAACCCCAGTTGGCATAGGTGGGCAGCACTGGGTCCCCCTTTGCAGACCCTCCCCAGCCCCCATCAGGAACTTTAGGCTCCAGCTGCCCAGGAAACCTTGGCCGAGGGGCATGCTTCAGGGCACTTGGGGGCAAGACTGGAGGAGGAAAGAGACACACAGGGACATGCATGTGTGGGGAGTGTGTGCGTTTGCTTGCACATGCAAGCATTGATGATGGATCCAGGGACCCGATCCCTCTGGGGCTATATTCCTTAGAGCCCTGCCCTGGCTGCAGAGCCACCTATGGTGTGTCAGTTGTGTGGGACTCTCCCTTCCCTCCACACCGTCTAGGATATCTGTGTTGTGACCGTTCCACAGGCCATAACGTCCTCTCCTCTCGGTGTATTCTTTCTTCTGTAGGAAACTCAGCCAGAGAGGCCCGGAGAAAGAGGACAGTCATACTCTCCTTCTCAAACAAGGCACCTTGTGCAAACTTTCACGAGGGATCTCTTCCAGGGGATTACCACCAGGAAAGAACTGGCTCGTCATATGGGAATCCCAGAAACTCGAATCCAGGTAAGTTCGCCAGTCAGCCCATGGGCACAGGACATGGCCCAGGAGTCAGGAGGGTTCAGCCCAGCCGAGCGTTTGGAGCTGGATACACGTAGGCTTGGGCTCAGGCTGGAGATAGGGCTTGGGGTGAGGGGCCGAAAGTCGCTGGGCTGAGTGGAGGGTTTGAGGCCGCTTGTGGCCATGCAGGCACCCCTCTTTTCCCAGGGTCAAGGAATTCACTTGCAGAAAACAGCCCTGCAGGAGCCACACTGGGCCTGACAGACCAGAGGCTGGGCGGCCAGGCAGACTTTCGAATGGGCACCACAGAGGCGCCAACACGGTGAACTGGACAATCACGACTTTTAATGTGCCTGTCTGCCTTTTGCTCCCCAGATATGGTTTCAAAACTGAAGAGTTCGGAACCCACAGCACAGACAAAGAGAGCCCGGCAATGGCTGGGCCCAAGGGCCAGGCGGCACAGCAGCCACGACTACTCCTGCTCCAGAGGACCGAAGGGCCCCTCCCGCTGTTCAGAGCTCTCCTCGCTATTAACCCTCCCCACCACGGGAGAGCATTCGACAATTGAACGAGGCCAAATTGAGACCCAGGGACCCAGGGGTGAGGTATTAAGTAACTTGGTCAAGGGGGGAGGGAGATGAAGTGAGCGGTGGGCGGGGATTGAGAGGAAAAAGAGGTGGCGCCTAGGCCCATGCCTCCGCCCACGCCTGAACCAATGCGCTCTTCCGGCCACTGACCAGCGGAGAAGGCACAAATTGTCCGGCGCCAATACAGGGGAATTCTGGAAAACCAGGATGGTTAATAGCCTAGGATGCCTGCAATGACCTTTTCCACAGTGCGTGTGGGCAGGAGCAGTCCTCCAAGAGAAAGGCTACTCCAGTTTGCCTGGGGATATATAGCAATCACTTCCTTCAAACTTCAACCGCACCATGCCCTAACAAGCCCCCCTCCTTGTCCCGCTTACTAAGGAGGGTAAAAGCGCCTTATGGCCAAGGGCATCGTTTTTGAAAAGGAAAACCTCATCTCCTCTTCTCACCCCTCCCCACCACACCCCACCATGCACCCAGGAGGTGCAGCGTTTTGGGTCAGGAGGGCTGGGTTGAGGAGGGCGGCTGGAGCCAAGGAGAGCCTGGCTGTGAGTGGTGGTCCTGCCAGGCGCAGTTGGCGATGCCGCCCTGGACCTGCGGCTGCAGCAGTGAAGTGGAAGGCCTTGCCGGGGGATCAAGCAGCTCGGGTCAGGCTCAATGCACTTCCCCTCCCGCCCTAAGCGAGAAGAAGTGAAATGGGGTAAGGCCCCTGGCAGAGATGGGAGCTGCGCCCTGGTCATACGCACCAGGCTTCCTAGCATGAAGACATTTGTCAAGCACCCAAACTGTCCAGGGAAAAAGAAAGTTGTGTGGACGGGCAACGAGCTGCTGTGTCCGCCCCAAGGCGTTTTCTGCTCACATCCCCCCTCTCGAGAAGAACACGGTTTCCTGCACGGGGTGAACCAGTCGGCTGATCCTGGAGGACAGTGAGGCCAGGGGAAAGAAGCCAGTCCCGGGAGGACAGTGCCTCCACTGGGGCTCCTTCCTCTGATGTATGCCTCCTCATTCAGGCTGGGACGGGCCCTTTGCTGGGACGTGGGGCGGGGGAGGGGGGGCTGCCGGCGGGTGGCAGAAGGATGAGGCCGAGTCCAGCCAGCCTGGCGTCTCCTGGGGGCATGGCCTTGAACTTGGCCTGGCAGTGCTCGGGGCTTCCCTGATAGCTCAGTTGGTAAAGGATCCACCTGCAATGCAGGAGGGCATGGTTCGATGCCTGCGTTGGGAAGATCCGCTGCCCAAGGGAGTAAGCTAGGATCCGGCCTGCAGAACTGGTCCACGGGGTCACAAAGCGTCGGACAGGACTGTGTGTGCATGCGTCCGTGCGTGCGCGCGTGCGTGCGTGCGTGCCTGGCCAGGCGTGTGCGAAGTGGAGCGGGGAATAGAACTTTTGCCCTGGCAGGATCAGTGGGGCGGGATGCAGTGTCACGGGGGCGGGTGGCTCGAATGCTGTCTTTCCTCCTCTTGGGATCAGTTACCAGCCCACCGGAGGGGCAGGGGCAGCAGGTGGGGAGGGGGCGGAAAAGAATCCCGTGGAGCGAGTGGGCTTTCACGGGCACAGCATGTGCCACAGAACCCCAGGGTCCACGTTGGGCTGGGTGGGCCGCTTGCGGCTTTGGATTGAGGCCCTGCCACGCAGCAGAGACGATCAGCCCCGGGCTCGGGGCCGTCAGCCATGCACAGAGGCCTCACTGCCCGGGAATTCCCCCAGGCCCCTTTGAAGTAGCCACCCACACCCCCTTTCCCAGCCTGCCTTGCCTCCAGAAACTCTCTGGGCTTTCCCGCCTTTCCACATTCCACACATACCTTGGCCTCAGTTGCCTAGGCCGGCTCCTCCCAGGCATTCCCGGGCACTGGAGGCTCTCTCTAGTGCCTCCAGCTGGATCCCTTGCTTCCCTCACCTGCGTTTCCCACGTACCTCCTCAACTCCTCCGGGCCCTCATGGCGTCCTTTCCCTACAGCAGTCCCAGTCCACCGCCCCCAGGCCTTTGAGTTGCCGGGAGCTCAAGTCTACTGCCAGAGACCTCACGGGCCAGTGTCTCCAATGGCAGCTCACACCATTTAGGGCTTTTCCAGGTGGGGCCAGATGCCCACATGGCCCCAGCCCAGCCCGCACCCCAAGTGTCCTGGAGAGCCCCGGGAAAGGAGACAGTGTACGCCCTCCTCTCAGGAAGGAGGGTCCACTAAACCAAGGAAGGCAGCAAGCACATTCTGGACAGAACGAAGCCCTGACCTGTGCCAGCAACGGGACATGGAAAGAGTGTGTGCTTTCCTAAAGAGACGGAGGGCAGAGAGGAGAAGGTGGAGGAAATCAGGAGGCAGGAGCAGACAAAGAAGGAAGAGGCTGCGTGAAGCAACGTGGGGGACGGATGATGAGAGGCACTTGTCCTTTCACTCTGAACAGGTCCCAGGGAATGGCAAAGAAACCAAGGAACCACAGCGCCACCCGCACAGCCATCAGTAGCAATGGATTCTTTGGCCAGCCAGGTTTCTAACCCCAACCACGGGGTTTCATGGGAGAACAGTCAGGGGTCTGTATGTACTTCAAAACGGCCGGGTCGACGAATTCCGGATCGGGTTTGCAAGTCGATAATGTCTGTATTCTCAGCTCTTGGTGGATGCCTAGATGTCTCCCACTTGGTTGAGGGCCCCGGTGTCCCAGCGCCACCCACCAGGAGCACCGTGGTCATTCTGCGGCGACCCAAGGGTCGGTGAGTGAGTGGGTGCCCCCGCTAGGCTGCACCCATGCGCCCTCCTTCTCTTTCTGTTAAGACACATGGTTCCTTTGAGCTCGACCAGGCTGGCTTGAGATGCTGAGAGGCGACGTGAGAGAGGAAGGGCCGGACTGCCGGCTGAGGGCTTCAGCGGGGAGGGGGTGCTGGCGACAAAGAGCCCTCCTATCCCTGCCCTCGCTGGAGGTGCGCGAGAATCTAGGGGGCTGACCCGAGGCCAGCAGCGATGTGGAGCCCGTGCGCCTGGAGCTGGGAGGCGGCAGGCGGCGGGAGGGGGCCGGGGAGGTCGGTGTCCTCTGCAGCGGTGCCGGCGAGCCCAGCCGGGGCTCCTTCTTCCTGGGGCCTGGGTGCACGAGGACCCCTTCGTCTGGCAGAATGGCGCAGGGCTGCTGAGATCCGGTGAGACAGGGTTCCCCTCCTGCGCGCCAGGGCGAGACAGTAGCAAGCGGAAGGGCAAGGGTGTGAGCGGCCAGGCCGCGTCGCGGGAGGGCCGCTGTGGCGGGGAGGTGTTCCACACTGACCGGCACCCTGGCGAGACCGGCAAGACCCAGGCTCCAGTGGGCCGGACCCTTGGCCAGGGTGTGGCGGGAAGAAACCTTCAGCGGGAGGGGCGGGCACACCCTGGCTACATCCCAGTGGGAAGTTAAATGAGCATGGCAGCACGGGACAAGAGGCCAGAGTCCTTGCTGGGGAAAGAGCAAAGGGAAGGGAGTCAAGCCATGACGTCTGTGCCAGAACGGGCCTTTCCAGCCTGGACCCGGGCCACTGTGGCGGACATGTGGGGGTGGTGGGAGACGAGCCGGGAGTCACGACAGGAGAGCCCCAGCCCGCTGCTGCAGGAGAGCCCAGAGGAGACTCCCCGCAAGAGGCGCAGGAGGTCTGCCAGGGCCCGGGCGGTGGGCAGGGCTCTGCCTCCAGCTGGTGCCAAGGAGGAGTGCAGGGGGCCCCGTGGGTCTCCCAGGTGCCTGTGTCTCAGCTCTGGGGAGACCCTGCCAAAGAGATGGAGAAGGTCTGCCAGAGCCCCAGCAAAATCGACGGAGGTCTGGAGGTGGCGGCTTGACCCCTCTTCCCACCCGCCTTTCGGAGAGGGGCAGTTAGGCCAGGAGCTGGTGACTCACAAGATTCAGGGCCCCAGTCCAGGGAACATTCTGACAAATAGACGGAGTATGTCTCCCAGGGCCATGGGGCACTGGGCCTTCTGCCCTCTGTGTCCCGCCCTCCCCTCGTAGGGCTGGGTGGCAGCCAGAAGTTGGCTGTCTTGGGGGGTTCCACAGGGTCAGGGCCCCAGCTCAAAGGAGATTCCGCTGACGAGACAGGGGAGGTCTGCCAAGGATCCTGGAGCTGCCATCTGTGACCCGCCAGGGTCTCGGCTGGATGCACGGCGGCCAGGAGCCTGGGCCCTCGGTAGGCTCACTAGGTTCAGGGCCCCGTTCCAGGAAATATTGTGCCGAAGAAACCGAGGAGGTTTCTGAGGTCTTGCTCACCCAGTTGGCTGCCTTCAGCTCCCCCGCTCAGGGGAGACCCAAGGAAGACATGAGAGATGTCTCCCTGGTCCCCACTGGGCCCGGTCGTCTTCCCTCTGCATTGGTACTGCCTGTCTGAATAATGCAGGGCTGCTGGGAGCTGGCGGCCTACAGGGTCTCACCTGGTTTGGGGCCCCATCTCAAGGGAGACCCCCATCAAAGAGACTGGTGTGGTTTGCTAGTGACCCGCGGAGCTGCTGTCTGAAAACTGTCAACAGCTTGATGGGCTGCTGGCTGGCAGGACATGGAGGCATTGGAGGACTCTCCAGAATCTGTGTCCCAGCCCATGAAAAACTCCACTGAAGAATCCAGGGACATCTGCCAGGGACCTGACAGGCTAGACCTTGCCTCCCCCCGGCACCTCTGGCAGCTTTGGGGTTCCCCAAGAGGCTCCCAGAGCTCTGCACCCCCGCTCAGGGGGGACTCTGCCAAGGACACGGGGGAGGTCTGCCAGAGCCCCTCAGTGTCGAAGGGGCTGGCCTCTGCCTCCCGCTGGCTTCTCGGTGCGGTGCAGGGTGGCCAGGATTCGAGGGTCACAAGTGAACCCAGGGAAGACCCTGGACCAACACTATGGCAGGCTTGGTTCTCGGGCAAGCACCGAGGGACCCACAAGTCTGGGAACATTGGGAGAGTAGCAGGGGTCCTTGGGGAAGTCTGAGGGGGCTACCGCTGATGCCAGGGACAACCCTGTGCAAGACATGCGTGAACTCTGCCAGGGACTGCTGGTGTCCCAAGGACTGGGTTCTAATTCCCACTGGCTTCTGGGAGTTGTGCTTGGCGATGAGAAGATGGGGCTCAATGACGACCCAATGAGGGGAGGACTTGAAGGAATAAGAATAAGATAAGATGAACAAATGTTACTTCATGGTGAAGTCAGGGGACAGCGAGGACACCACGTCAGTAGAAGCTGATGTTGAGCCCCCTGAATCTGGTGGGTTCTTCCACATGATCTCTCCCCAGGGAAGCAGGAAATCCAAGTATGGCACTGGGGCTGGAACTGCCAAGGTGCTCGGCCTGGGGGTGGAGGGAAACTGCCCCAGAGGTACTGACCTTCTCCCTGCATTGCCTGTGCAGCCTGAGAGGCCAGGGAAGCCTGGTCCACCACGTGTGCAGTGGAGGCCAGAGGACCCTTGGGAGGGACGTCTATTTTGTTTGTCCCCTCACGCGCCAACTGGAGAAAAGCTTTGGCTTTTAGAACATCCTGACCCCACACCCCCTTTCTGCCTTCTTCTCCTCCTCCACCACCCTCAACAAAAATGAGAGATGAGGTATGTGCAGGTGTGCGTGTGTGTGCGCGTGTGTGCATGTAGCATGTGCTTGAGTAGTGCTTCCATGAACGCATGAGGTAGCGCCTGCAGGGTCAAGGATGGAACATGTCCCCACTCCCCACCACCAACCCACTGACTACCAGCCCTCCCTGCCCCCCCCCCCACCAATAACAAGAGTAATAGCAACACTCCCCACATTACCCAGCAGCTCAGATATAAAAACAAAAAGAGAGACCTATACTCAGGCTTTCCCTCCTTTTGTCTTGGCAAAGGGCTTCCAAGTCACAGGGCACTGTGAGCACCGGGCACAGGGAGAAGGTCAGGGAGAAGTGTCTCTCTCTGAGTAGTCCTTGGCCAAAGAGAGACCCAGGGACTTCGGGGTGAGGCCTTAAGTAACCTTGGTCTGGGGGTAGAGGCGGTGGTCAGGGATTGAGAGGCAAAAGCAGTGGAGCCTTGGCCCACGCCTCTGCCCATGCCTGAAGGAATGCATTCTTCTAGCCACGGACTAGCGGAGAAGGCAGAAATTGTCCACCACCTGATGCAGGGGAATTCCTGAAAACCAGGATGGTTAATAGCGTAGGATGCATGCAATAACTTTTTCCCCCAGAGGGTGTTGACTGGAGCAGTCCTCCTAGAGAAAGGCTACTCTTGTTTGCCTGGGGATATATAGCAAGTACTTCCCTCGAACTTCAACCGCACTATGCCCCCTCTCCCCCACCCCCGATCCAGCTGAACTGAGCTTGGTAAAAGTGTCCTATGGCCAACAGCAACGTTTTCAAAAAAGGAAAAACTTGTCTCCCCTTCCCAACACTCCCCACCCCACCCCACAATGCACCCAGGAGATGGAGCTTCCTTGGGTCAGGGGTGCTGGGTTGTGGAGGGCGCCTGGAGTCAAGAGGAGTCTGGCTG
This sequence comes from Rupicapra rupicapra, assembly GCA_963981305.1. Lineage (NCBI taxonomy): Eukaryota > Metazoa > Chordata > Mammalia > Artiodactyla > Bovidae > Rupicapra > Rupicapra rupicapra. Next base: position 120,166,924 of record OZ022270.1, on the reverse strand, counting down.
TGAGTGGTGGTCCTGCCAGGTGCAGTTGCCGATGCTGCCGTGGACCTGCAGCTGCAGCAGTGGAGTGGAAGGCCCTGCCAGGGTATATCAAGCAGCTCAAGCCAGGCTCAATGCACTGCCCCCTCACACCCTAACCAAGAAGAAATGGTGTACAGCCCCTGTCAGAGATGTGGTCTGTGCCATGGTCATCAGCACCAGGCATCCCAAGCATGAACACTGTTTTCAAGCACCGAAACTATCCAAGGAAAAGGAAAGGTGTATGGACGCGGTAGCGCTGCTCTGTCCACCCAAAGGCGTTTTCTCCTCCCATCCCACCTCTTGAATAGACTATGCTCTTCTGCATGGCACGAGCCACACGACTGAACCTGGAGGACACCAAGGCCAGGGGAAAGAAGCCAGTCCTCGGAAGACTGTGCCTCCACTGGGGCTCGTTCCTCTGACGTATGCCTTCTCATTCAGGCTGGGACAAGCCCTTTGCTGGGATGTGAGGGGGCTGGGGTGTGGCGGTCGGATGACACCAGATCAGTTAGCCTGGCATCTCCTGGGGGCATGGCCTTGAATTTGGCTTGGCGGTGCTCAGGGCTTCCCTGATGGTTCAGTTGGTAAAGGATCTGCCTGCAATTCAAGAGACATCCTTTAAATGCCTACGTTCTGGAGATCTACTGAAGAAGGGAGAAAGCTACCATCTGTCCTCAGAACTTGTCCATGGGGATGCAAAGCGTTAGAGAGGACTGTGTGTGCTTTCATGCTTTCGTGAGTGAGCAGGCATTCACAAAGAAGAGAGGGGAATAGACCTTTTGCCCTGATGCAGTCTCACTAGGGCAGGTGGCTCAAATTCTGTATTTCCTCCCCTTGAATCAGTTACCAGCCCACCAGAGGGGCAGGGGGAGGAAAAGAATCCTGTGGAGTGAGTGGGCTTTCTTGGGCACGGCCTGAGCCACTGAACCCCAAGTTCCACATTGATCCGGGTGGGCCGTTCAGGGCTTTGTTTTGAGGCCCTGCCACACAGCAGAAAGGATCAACCCCAGGTTTGGGGCTGTCAGCAGTGCACAGAGGCCTAACTGCCCAGGAATTCCCCTAGGTCCCTTTGAAATGGCCACCCAGGCCACCTTTCCCAGCCTGCCTTGCCTTCTGAAAAGGTCTGGGTTTTCCTGTCTTTTCATATTCCACACGTCCGTTGGCCTCAATTGCCTTCTTCAGCCCCTCCTAGACATTCCTGAACACCAGAGGCTCTCTTCAGTGCCTCTACCTAGTTCCCTTGCTTTCCTTGCATCCGTTTCCCATGTTCCTCCCCAACTCTTCCATGTCCTCCTGACACACTTTCCCTATCGTGATCCCAGACCATTGCCCCCAAGCCTTTGAGTTGCCTGGAGCTCAAGTATACTGCCAGAGCCCTGATGGGCCAGTGACTCGAATGACAGTTCACGCCATTTGGTGCTTTTCCAGGTGGAGCCTGATGTCTGCATGTCCCCAGCCCATCCCCCAGCCCAAATGACCTAGAGATATCTGTGAAATGGTACAGTATACCCCCTACTTTTAGGAAGGAGTTTCCACTAAGCCAAGGAAGGAGGCATGGACCTTCTGGACAGAATGAAGCCCTGACCTGTGCCTACAAATGGGACATGAAAAGCGTGTGTGCTTTCTTAAAGAGATGGAGGGTGGCGAGGAGAAGGAGGAAGAAATCAGGAGGCAAGAGCAAAGAAGGAAGTAGGCTGCATGAAGCCACGTGTGGAATGCATGAGAGGGCACTTCTATTTTCGCTGTGAACATGCCCCAATGAATTGAAAAGAAATCAACTAACCACAATACCACGCTACAACTGTCTTTAACAATTTATTTTTTGGCCACCCACGTTTCTAAACCCAACCATGGCGCTTCACATGAAAACAGTCAGGGGTTCATATGTACTTTGAAACCATTGGGTCTATGAATTAAGGAGCGGGTTTGCAAGTAAATAATGTCTGTATGTCTGCAGGTGACAGGAAGATGCTGGTGGCAGGGCAAGCTCAGTCACTACATTTTGAGGGTTGAAAGAGACACAGAGATGATTGGCCTTTGCAGATATACCAGGTATGTGTGTTCACATGGAGTCTGGTCATGACAGCGGTTGTGTGGGTAGGTCCCTACTGCTTGCTCAAAGGATCTGATCTCGGGAAAACCTCCCAGAGCAGGCATCTCCATACTGAGGGAAGCGTGTCCCGGATGCTACATTTTAGGGAATACCTGCAGGGTTTGCCGGGGGCTTGAAGCCGAGTCCCAGAGGTGGGCTCCACCCCCCTCCTGCGACACCGCTCTCCCTCCCTTTGTCCCCAGATCTCCCTGTCTCCCTTCCCTCCCTCCCTCCCTCCCTCTGAAACTCAGCCTTCGCCAGCTCTCTTCCTTCACACGCACTCTCTCCCTCTGCCCCCACCCTCTCCCTCCACCCACTCACCCCCTCCCAGCTTGCACCTCCCAACCGTCCACCTTCCCACTCCCCTCTCTCCCACTGCTCCTTCCTCTGCTGCCTCTGGAATAGGGAAGTTCTCCTGTGTGGAGTGCTGGAAAAAACGGGACCAGAACACAGGAGAGCCAGATCAAAAGAACCTGTGTGGGGCACGGGGTTTCTTTATTGGTTTCATGGCATGTTCCCTTTTAGGCACCCTCTTAGTCACTGCGATACTGGAATTCCTTGATGCTTCAGCTGGTGTGTCCCTCTTGGGGGGAAGGGCTTGCTTCCCAAAGGTCCAGCTCTCAGGTTTGTCCCTAATGTTGTTGGTAGACATCCCATCTGTATTCTCTCCTCCCCTCACCTGAAACCACCCCACTCCCTGAGCTCCATAGCTCCACATCCCAGGCAAGGAGACCTGAAAGAGGCTCGGGGGAGAAGGTGCTCTTTCTTTCCTCTCCCTCTAAACCTGAGTGCCTGGGAAACCTGGCAGCATTTTGAGGAGGGCCTCATAATTGTCCTCACTGAGGGGTGTTTCAGGATTGCCTCAACTACTTCCTCTACCACAGCCCCCGGGGAAGACCAAGGCATGTCCTGGATGGCCGTGGAGGCCTAAATTTCCTCTAGGAGGCTAGGTGACCAGGGGAGGGCTGGGTGGTCCCCTGCAAGAACAGTAGAGGATCCTGGGGAAGGATCCAGTGAGCCCAGGATGCACATTGCAGCCAGGAGCTCGTCTTGGAGGCTGTGTGTGCCTGGGAGTGCAGGGTGCACTCCTGCATTGGCAGCAGCCCCCAAGGAAGGCGCCTGCCAGTCCAGGACTCCCGTGGCCACCAAGAGCTCATCTAAGAGGCTTTTCAAGCTTGGAAGGCTGGGGGGCTGTGGCTGTGGCTCTAGCAGAGTGGCCATGTGTTCACCATCGGGTGACTCTGGCCATCGTGGTGTGTGTGTCTCAGGCTGTACAGGTGGCAGGATTGCCCCTTGCCCAGGCTGCCAAGGGGCAAAGACCACAGGGGAGCATGCAGCAGAGGGGACTGCCACCTGGGGAGGAGATGGTGGCTTCCCACTTGGCTGGAGAGCCACTGGGCTGGGCTGGACAATGAAGATCATCAACAGCTGGCCCCCACAGACTCCAGAGGCAGTCCCAGGCACCCAGAAAGTGGGGGCCCAAAATTGAGTGGCTGCTCCAAGGATGATATGCTCTCCTGTGGCTCAGATGGGGGAAGGGGAGAAGTGGTTCTCTGGACAGTAGCTGGGGCCCTTTGGTCCTCTGGAACAGGAGTAGTCATGACCTATTCACCTCCTGCCCCATGGGCTCGGCCATTGCTGGGCCTTCTTGAGCTCTACTGGGGGTGCTAAGCTCTTTGATTGTGAAACCATATCTAGGGGAGCAGAATGCAGACAGGCACATCAGAAGTTGTGACCATCCAGATCACTGTGCTGGCGCCTCCGCAGCGCAAATTCGACAGCCTGCCTTCCTGCCCATCCTCTGGTCTGTCAGGCCCAGGGCAACTTCTGTGGGGCCATTTTCTGCAAATGAATCCCTTGGCCCTGGGAAATGAGGGTGCCTGCATGGCCACAAGCAGCCCAAAACCCATCACTCAGCCCACCAACTTTTGGCCCCCTCCTCCCAAGCCCAAGCCAAAGCCCAAGCCCCAAACGAAGCCTATGTGTATCCAGCTCCAACGCTTCGAAGGCTGAATGCTCCTTTCTCCTGGGTCACGTCCTGGGCCCATGCACTGGGTGGAGAACTTACCTGCATTCAAAGATCTGGGATTCCTGTCTGATGAGCCAGTTCTTCCCCAGCAGGCTATCCCTCGTGAAGGGTTGCGCAAAGATCCTTGTTTGAGAATGAGACATGACTGTCTTTCTCCAGGCCCCTCTGGCCAAATGTTCTACCAAAGAAAACACACCGAGAGGAGAGAACGTTAAGGCCCATAGAACGTTCACAGCACAGATAACCTAGACGGTGTGGAGAGGATGGAGAGTCCCGCACACTTGAATCACTTCAGGTGGCTCTGCAGCTGGGGCAGAGCTCTAAGGAATCCACACACAGATAGATCCTGTGCCTGGATCCATTGTGGATGTATGCATGCACACAGGAACACACGCACACTCCACACATGTGCATGTCCATGTATGTCTCTTTCCTCCTCCAGTCTTGCCATGGAGTGCCCTGAAGCATGCTCCTCGGCCAAGTTTGTCTGGGCAGCCAGAGGCTAAAGTTCTTGACGGGTGCTGGGGAGGGAGTGCAAAGGCGGAACAGTGCTGCCCACCCATGCCTACTGGGGGCGTGTTGCCACGATCTGCGACACTGATGGGGAGAGCAACCTGAAGGCTCTGTTTCCTCTACCCTTGGTGTTTCTGGGCCTCCTGTGATCATCCGCCAGCAGAGAGAATTCTCTGGAAAGAAGGGGAGGGTACGGGATCACCTCTGCAGGACTTGCTTTTGGAGAAGGCTGGATAAATGACCTTGAGAGGAAGACTGAGGTCAAGGAGGTGGTGACGGTGGCATGGGTGTGGACCTTGGCCCCCCCTTCCCCTTCTTGGTGCAAATATTAAGATGGCGATTGGCTCTGCTTTAACCATCTTCTTTGTTGCTTTTGAAACCAGACCTGGGGGCAAACAGAAAGAATTCCTTCTCAGGAGAAAGGCCGCCAGGTGCTTTCAGCTGACTTGAATTGGCATGGAGAGCCTGAAAGACAGAATGGATGGAGAGACAGGGGCCTACCTGAACTCTGCTTTCGGCAATGCCAAGCTCCTGGGCCAGCCGTTCTCTGGTCGCTATCCCAGGGTAGGGGTTCTGTTGAAAGAGTGCTTGCAGGGCACCCTTCTGGCTCAGCTTCAGAACGAGCCTCCTCTTTTGAGATCCTGTGGCCATGGGGCCTGTGGAAGAAGAGCAGGAAGGGAAAAGTCTCAGAGTACATGGGGGAGGACTGGACAGAGGAGCCCAAGCATGCTTCCCCCCCCTCAGGGGATTTGCCCCTGTGCCTGAGCAAAGTTGGGAGCTTGGGGACAGGTGTGCATTTGGAAGTCACTTGGCTACACCCTGGCAGCCAGGCTGAGAGGGCAAGGGCGGTGGGGAAATCCCCTACCCCCACCCCCACCCACGCCAGAATCCAAGAAACAGAGCAAGCATAAAGGAAACCAAACCCAGCCCCTAAACAAAGGCAGTAAGAAATCCCACCCACCAAAGACCACAACACTATCCCACCACATTTTTCCACCCATCTGAGGAGGTGCCTGGGTAATGTCTTGATGGAATTTCTCCCAGATTTCTCTCCATCACGATGCCAACAGGAGGGAACATGGCTCCTTGGGGCTAACAACAGCACAGGCCATATTAGCAGTCACTAGTGGAAAAGGGAAGGAAGCCGAAACGAAGCTCAACATGCAACGCCTGATGGAAGATAGAAGGCATTAGGCCATTGTGAAGAGAAAGTCACTGAAGGAGGCAAAGCTACAGAGGTCCCTGACTTCCATTTCCACAGGAAGATGAGGAAAAAGGGCCGCATCACTGTTCCCCCTCCCCCAGCCCCCCTCAACCAACACCATCATCCCAGGAAAGAGAAAGTAGAAGCCATGTGTGTGCCAAGGGAGCAAAACTACCAAGCAGTGCCTCTTGGGCACACCTGATGCCTAGGAACCATGGGCCCAGCCTATCAGTCCCCGCCATTCTTAGTGGGCAGTCAACACGTTTGCCTTGAGCCCTTGGCCTGGTGATCCACAAACCCCCTGAGATGTGATCCAACTCCAGGGAGTGAGGGCAAACATACCGCTTGAGGTACTGGAGGAGCTGGACCAAGCAATGGTGGGAGAGCCACACTGATGCTGCAGCTTGGTGGCCTAGTGGCCCCGGACCCAGAAGCTCAGGACTTTGGATAGGGTGAGGCAGCTCCACCCCTGTTTATGTAAGTAGTGGTGGGTACTTAGATGGAGGGGACACCCCTGGCCTCTTTCCAAGCAGAGAACCTGGACATAATCCTGAGGAGCGAGTGGGCTTTCATAGGCATGGCCCATGCCACAGACCCTCAATGTCCATGTTGGGCTGGGCAGGCCATTCAGGACTTTGGTTTCTGGCCCTGCCACGCAGCAGGTGTGATCAGTCCCAGGCTCGGGGGCCATCAGCAGTGCACAGAGTCCTAACTTCCCAGGAATTTCCCTAGGTCCCTTTCAAGTTCTCCCCCATGGCCCCTTTCCCAGCCTGCCTTGCCTTCCAATATGCTCGGGGTCTTCCTGTCTTTTCACATTCCACACGTTTGTTGGCCTCAATTGCCTCCACTGGTTCCTCTGAGGCATTCCCGGACACTGAACTCTTTCTCCAGTGCCTCCAACTAGATCTCTCGCTTTCCTTGCCTCTGTTTCCCACATCCCTCCCCAGCTCCTCCGTGCCCGCTGGAGTCCTTTCCCTACAGCAGTCCCTGTCCAGCACCCTCCCCACACCCACCTACACTCTCATGTCTCTGGGTGGCCAGAAACTCAAGTCTACTGCCAGAGAAGTGATGGGCCAACATCTCAAATGGCAGCTCAAACCATTTGGGGCTGTTTCAGGTGGAGACTGATGCCCGCCCATCCCCAGCCCACCTGCCAGCCCAAGCGCCCTGGAGAGACCCGTGTAAGGGGACAGTGTACCCCCTGCTCTTAGGAAGGAGGCTCCACTAAGCCAAGGAAGGAAGCATGGAGGTTCTGGACAGAACGAAGCCCTGACCTGTGCCAACAATGGGACATGGAAAAGCTGTGTGCTTTCTTAAAGAAACGGAGGGCACAAAGGAGCAGGAGGAGGCAATCAGGAGGCAGGAGCAGACAAAGAAGGAAGAAGGCCTAAGACAAAGAAGGAAGCAGTCGCTGTCCACTGCCCTGCCCTCCCCAGCACAACCCCTACTCCCACTCCTGAAGCTTTGATTTGTTGGGAACTCAAGTCTACTGCCAGAGTCGTGATGGGCCAATGTCTCACATGGCAGCTTATGCTATTCTGGTCTTTTTCAGCTGCAGGCTGAAAGTTGTACCAAACACCCTCACCCACCCCTCATCCACCCCAAGTGCCCTGGAGAGACGAGAAAGGGGACAGTGTACCCCCTACTGTTATGAAGGAGGTTCCTCTAAGCCAAGGAAGGAAGCAAGGGTTTACTTGGCTTCTTGACTACAGGACCGAAAATAAGGATACTAGACCATTCTCAATTATACAAGGTTAGATTGTGCCTTAGTGTAACCCAGGTACAGCCCCCTAGGTGGCATGAAAAGAGGACTAAAGCACCAGATTATTATACCAATACCAGCTTCCTCTCATCCTCACCTAGTTAGTGTTATAGATTAGTATGGCCACTGTGGCTGTTCAAAACCAGTAACTACAGCCAAACTCACACTGACACTCAAGTTTGCCTTACAAGAGTGGGGCAAGGCAGAGTAGGAAATTAACCCTCATGTGCCGCCAACACTCTATAAATAGCAAGAGGACACTGAAGCCAAGATGATTTTGGGGAGTGAGATGTTTCAGGGCATAGCACTGGGATCAGCAACCAGAATGGACAGGCACAAACGTGACTAAGTCTAGTATATAGACTAGGCACTGGAAAAGCAGTCAATGTGGGGGCATCTACTCTGTCACATCGGGGCCTGAAGATATCAGAAATAATCCCAATGCTAATCAGCTGCCAAAGAAAGACACCTGGTCTTACTGTCCAATACCTCCAGCAGAAAAATTGTGCCTTTTCCCTCAAGGGACATTGAGTGGCACCTTTGCTTGTCTCATAGGTGTTGAGATCAACATTAACAGCAGGGAATAACAAATAGTCTACGAAACTTCCTCCAACACACACCCAACAAACTCTTTTCCCCCATCACTATATACCAGCCCCCATGGAGTCCAGGTGCACTTCATCTGAGAAGACTTCCAGCCAAGTAAGCCAGGGATGACACTCACAAGCAGCCATCTGAGCAAGAAGACTGACAGCAATAATGATAGACAGCATACATGCAAGTTGAAAGCCACGGTGCAGGGGACACAGGAATTGTCCAGGTAAGGAAGAGCTCAGATAAGATTGGGCCCCTAGGAAATCAACCAGGGCAGCACCTCCACAGACCCAAGGGTGGCCCTATACCTTGGAGGTCAGACAGCCTTAGCCATATCTACATTTTCTATGACTCAACCCCACCAATAAGCCCACTTGAGAAGGATCCATTGCCATGGAAAAGCTGCCCACATGCTTATCATCCCATCTGTATCTACCCTAATCTTCTTCACCATGGGTTCCACATCCAAAGGAAATGTTTTCAGAGAGCAACCACATCCATGCCTGTGTACTACACAGGCTTTGACACAGGATGGGAGCAAGCAAGGCAGCTCCTCATAGTGAGGCAACAGATAAGTTGAAAATGAGCATTCCCCCTTAGCACACAACCTGGAACCCACACATATATCCACACCCGTGCCAGACATCAGGCTGGGGGGGACCCACATTGACTCAGAGTAGGAAAGCACAGACTGTAGTAATCAAAGGGAAGTGGTGGTCAGCTGCACCATGGTGTCACCACAGGGGAAGTTAGCAAGCTTTGCTCACTGGCAGTGGCACCTCACCAATGAGTACTACACATTTTGAAAGTGCAGCACCTTAAGGGTTCAGTACTCCCCCAACTAGCTCTCAGATCACTAGATAGGGCTTTTTACACCAAAGCACACACTCTCCAATTATTACCATTTCCCAGTGAGACCCTCAGAGGCACTTAAACAAGTGCCAGGGCTTAATTGGGTCTGGAGTAATTCGTAGCAGAAGTAATCAGTGGACCAACCTGAGACCTCATAGTGAAGGCTAGGAAGCACTGCCTCTGACTCATCTGAGTCTCACTTGAAGTCTTAGCCCTCTTTGCATTTCCTTCCCTGCACCATTGTTCATGTGTCCATATATAACCCTGGCAAAGGGGGATTCACAGCACCCATCCAGCCAAGTCCATTGCCCTTGCCACACAGTAGGGATGACCATAATGAAGCACCTGCCCCACAAGTGGAGAAGGTGTGTCCCCATTATCTTGGTCTTTAAGAAAGAAACTCAAAGAATGTCCCACTATAGTGCAAACAAGAGAGGTTCAATGAGAAGAGAAAATTATACCACCATCCAGTCTCAAGCATCTGAGGGAAAACCTGGAACCCTTCAGGAAAATCACAAGCAAGTCAATAAAACACACTTGTGGACTGATGGGGAACACAACAATGGGGCCCAGCCCTCTTCATGATAGGAAGAACCACTCAAGAAACACAAACCAAGAAAGTGAAGAGTGAGGCATCAGAGGACCTCAGCCTTATTAATGACATTAGACAGATATTGGAAGGCTGAAATCACACCAGATTCCACACTCTTGCTTTCTACACACCAGGAGGTAAAAAGACAAGGTGAGAAACCATGGATAAGAAGAAGAAGAAGAAGAAGAAGAAAAAAACCTTGCTAACATAAGTTCATTCATCATCTAGAATGGCTTAGACACATCCTCAGAGAGCCCATCATCAGTATAGCACATAATCATGGTATATAAAACCTCCCAGAAGGAAGTCTAATGAGAACAATCAATGACAGAGTCTGTTTCAGCCTTACCAGCCACCTTTTCTCAGGTGAGCATGCCCAACAACTCCAGGAAGATTACATCTAATGCATGGCATGGAATCTCTGTGATAGAGCTGTCTCTATCACTACCAGGTGCCTCTGGAAGGGAGCAAACAGGACAGAAAACCCACCATGCATGGCTTTACTTCTCTTGCATTGCCACCTTCTTCACTGCAAGTTGTCAGATACACCCTCAAGAACCAGCACTCAGCTCAGGGGGAGTCAAGAAAGTGAAAATACAGTTGGTATAAACTGATAGTTAAGTCTAGAGCCCAGTGCATGCCCAGAAATCAAAGTTACTTGCCAACAGACACTAAAAAACACCAAGCCAACACCTACCTGGCAGCAAAAAATGCTCACTTTGGGTGAAAAAATTACTGTGCCCAGAAATCCAGACTATCCACAAGTTGCAAGGGGCCCCTCAGACCTCACTCTGGCAACAGGTTCCAAGTACTATCCCCTTACCACCAGCCCCAGAGCTCTCAGGGCCATATGGTGGACCCAGGTATTGTGGTGGTGAGAGGGTAACAGACAGGAAGGCCAGGGATCTCCGAAGGGAGGAAATAGGCTGCAAGTGTCAGACATTTTTTAATCTCTCCCTTAAGCGGCAGGAGGAAACAAATGCTCTATGGAAATGTTTTTCTTAAGCTATGTTAATAAAACTTATGTATTTCATTTGGAATTTCCTTTCTTCAAAATGGTTCCACCTAAGACTAACGTTTTTTTCTTTTTGCAAACCCTGGGCTGATAATAGCTCAACAAACCAGAATTCATATCAATTGTTTCATGGCTGAGGGATGACACACCTTGTGCCAACCTATGTAAAAAATGCATATTGTGGGAGAAGGGCCTGGTGAAACTCCATCAGCCTTGAGATGTTTCTCTTATCTGATTAGTAGCTTTCTAACAGACATAAAACAGCTTGCTAACACTAGCAAGGGTGGTACTTTCTGTCCCCTTCTGATGTCTATGTCAGAAGTCTTGTCTGTCCCTTTTCACTTTAATAAAACTCTGCTATACAAAAGCTCTTGAGTTACCAAGCCTGGTCCCCAGTCCTAAAGTTAAATCTTCTTCAGAGATCACAAATCTGACATTGTTCACCATAAGCTATCACTGGCTAAGCACTAAGAACATAGGGTTAGTGAACTGGGCAAATCCCCTCCCAATTCATCCAAAGAAGAACTGTTCTATCCAAGTCTCTGAATGGGGACTTGGTGAAAAACACAGGGAGCTCTGAGGCTGGACCCCACAAGACACTGGGCCCATGCCATGATATCCATCTCACTTTTCACAGCCCATGCTGGTCTGCACCTCCAGAGTGGAAGTTTGAAAACTCAAAGTCAATGACCAGGACTCAAGCCCGCATGCCACTCATGCCCTCCACAGTCCTGACCTCACACCTGTCCTTATCTCTGGAATGGGAAGCAGAGAGGAAATGGGGAAATTAATAAGGTACAAAATGATCAAGTCATGTGCATGGAAGCGGGGACACTCTTTCCCTTTTCCCTTCAGCAGCCTGACCAGAGTCAGGTCAGGTCACAGCTGGAGGAGTACTGTGAATTATGGTTAGATCAGGCCAGGCAACCTCACCCCTGGGCTCTGGAGCACAGTGCTGATCACCCTCCCAATGCTCCCCCCCAGGGGAAAAAAAAAAAAAAAAAACAACCTACATCCCCCATCTTCAGCGAGAGCATGAGATGCCCATTCTCCCCATGCAACCACAATAGTCACCAGTGGAGCAGCTGGTCTCTCAAAACTGCCTCAGACCCAGAGATGAAATCCCATCCCTTGAGAAAGTTGCCAGTTGCCAGTTGCCAGAGGAAGAGATAGCATAAAAGTGGCCGCCAGATGGCGCCAGACAACAGGCTACAACGTCCGCTGGTTTTCTGCAGATCGCTTATTCCTGTCCGAGGACAGAGGAGCCTGGCGGGCTACAGTGCACTGGATCGCAGAGTGGTGCGGGGGGCGCTCCGCAGAAAGAGAGAGGCAGTGGAACTTCCCTCAGCAGAGCTGAGGGGTCCCAAGGAAAAGTGAGCCTGCTGTCCACCAACACAGCCCCTCAGCAAGCGAGAGACAATCAGATGCGACAGGGGTTCTGTCTAAGCAGTTAAGCTTTATTGTCGTAAGCTCCTGGTTTATATAGGCAAGCAGGGGGGTTTTGCGAGGGACTTTCCATAGTTCTACCAATCAAGTTAAAGGTCAGATTACCAAATGCTTACATCACGACAGGGGTCTATGGTGATCACGCGTTGTCCACGTGCACAGAAATCAAGAGAGCCAATCAAAAATTTTGACAAACAACTTAAGCCTCGGCCTCATCTCTTCCGCCAGGCGCCATCTTGGCTCTAAACTGCAAAGCTAGCCCTTCTTTTTAAGGTTTCCCATTTAGGGCCCCACAGAGTGGGACCCAACAGAGCACGCATGCATGCAGCCTGAGGGTGTGTACTTGCTGCACAGAGGCAGGAACTCTTCCTGGACGGCTGAAGGCTTCAGTTTCAGACTAGAGGCATGGCTTTGGAGCTAGCTCCCAGCTAGGCACCACTTGACTCTGGATGAATCCATTTCATTCCCCAGATTGGGGGTGTAGGGAGGACTAGGAAAACACTGGCAGGAGGATTCCTAAAGAAGAAACAATCCCCAAGTGATCCCTGGGTGGAGAAAAGTCTGGGGAGACTCTGGGGAATGGGACCGCAGGCACCGCCCGGCTGCCCAGGGCTGCATGAGCAAGACCCTGGGCTTCTCTCGGGGTCTTGAGACAGAGGTAGCAAGGGAGTGAGGCAGGGAAGTGGGGAGTGAGGGGGGGAGGCAGAGAGGGAGCGATGGAAGACGGGAGGCTGGAAGGCAGTGAGGGAAGGAGAGAGGGAAGATCTGCTGCTGCTCAGACACTCAGTAGTGCCCCACTCTTTGCTGTCCCTTGGGCTGTAGTCCACCAGGCTCCTCTGTCCATGGAATTCTTCTAGCAAGAATACTGGAGTAGGGTCAAATTTCCTCTGCCAGGAGATATTCCCAATCCAGGGATCAAACCTGTGTCTTTTGGATTTGCAGGCAAATTCTCTACTACTGGCTGCTGCTGCTGCTGCCCACCAGGCTCCCCCGTCCCTGGGATTCTCCAGGCAAGAACACTGGAGTAGGTTGCCATTTCCTTCTCCATTATTACTGGCACCACCTGGCAACCCAGGAAAGAAGATGAGGTCTGACAAATGAAAATCAGGCAAGCGCTCAGAGAACAACGCAGGGACTGCTGTTATTGAATGGAGGTCTTTTGAAAGCAGACTGAAAAAGTCCATAAGTTAGAAAAGATGATACACTTGAACCTATACAAGTGGAAATAAGAATCCATCTCTTCATAAATCACGACAAAATCTAAAGACAACAAGTGAGTGTGTGCGGGACACTGGGGAAAATGTGTTTGTGATCAAGAGAACATGGATTTCAGCATGACTTCTGACAATAACAGGGAAAAAGTTTCCTGTGAAAGTCAATAGCTAGCCATTAAATAAATCAAGTTCTGAGGCAATCTATGTAATGCTACACTATAAATGTGCTTTTGAAATATGTTAAATGTTGACCCATTGTAGTCCATTTAAAATAGAAAAACAAAAACACCACCAAAACTCAGTTTGTAGAACTTCCTCCTGATTTTTTTAAAAGTAAATAAGAACAGAGAACAAAACACTCGTCTGATAAGGGATTCTATCCAAGAAAACCAAGAACATACTGAACTCAACTTCTGAAAAACAAGCAGCCTATTGAAAACACTGGGCAGAAGACTCGAACAGACATACACCTCACAGTTCAGAGAAACAGGAACCCCAGATGAATCACACATTCCACTTCATGATGATTCCTCATTCATCACACCATCCATAAAAGTAAACTCAACAGGGATCAAAGACTTCAACCTGATACTGCAACTGTAAATCTCGTAGAAGAAAACACAAGCAGTATGTGCACTCTTTGACATCAATCTTAGCAAGATTTTATTTGGATCTTCAAAAAAATAAAAAAAGGAACAACCTGGAAAAAATGGGCAGGAGATCCAAATGGACTTTTTTTTTTTTTTACACACACAAAAAAAATATACAGATGGCCAACAGGCACATGGAAAGATGTTCAACATCACTCCTTACTGGGGAGATGCACATCAAAACCACACTGTGATATCACCTCACATCTGACAGAATGACTATCCTACAAAGTACTATAGACAGCAGGTGAATATGTGGAGAAAAGAGAACATCCATTTGTACAACTGCTATGGAAAATGATACGGAGGTCCTCAAACAAAATACTATCTATACCTCAAAAGAAAAAAAATACTATGAAACAAAATACTATCTTATGATCCACTGCTGAAAATTTTTCCAAGGAAAACAAAAACATGAAAAAGATATATGCACCCCTGTGTTCATGTTACTATTATTGACAAGAGCAAAGATACAGAGACCACCTAAATGCCCATGAATAGATGAATGGATTAGAAAGAAAGAAAAGCTAATCTTTATAGAGGCTCTGCCTGTAAGCAGAACCTTCACCCTAAAACCCAGTTATGCCTCACACTCTAAGCCTTTACATAAGACAAAACACACTAGTTTAGTCACTAAACAGAGCCAAGGACCTTTAGTTACTCCTCAGGGATCATAGATAATATTCTGAGCCATATCCTGTGAGCTGATTTTCAGATACTGAAGTCCCCTCACCAGGCAGAAGAAGGTGACTATGTGATGAGAGGATGACTGCATGATGACCAGACAGAAGCTATGAATGCGGAGGGGCTTCCATGGTTGTCCAGTGGTTAAGAATCTGCCTTGCTAAGCAAGGATCATGGGTTCATTCCCTGTTTCAGGAAGTTCCCACCAGCCTTGGAACAAATAAGCCTGTGTGCCACAACTACTGAGCCTATGAGCTGCAACTACTGAAGCCACGTTCTGCAACATGAGAAGCCCAAGCACTGAAACAAAGAATAGACCTCACTCATCAGAACTAGAAAAGCGCAAGTACAGCAATGAAGACCCACCCAGCCAGAATATAAATTAATATTTTTATTTCACAAAATGTGGAATTTTTTTCTTTGAAAATGTATTTGACACAATGATCTATATGCTAAAGTCTTCCAATGTCATGACAGCGTAGTATGTAAACAATAAAGTTGTGAATATCATGATATAATCATGCACCAACTTTCTAAGTCAGCACAATTTTACTTTGACCTAATTTCACACAGTCCTCACCTTGCAGGGTAGTTCAAGGACCATAAAATGATCATGAAAGCTGAACCTGAATAAAGAATAGATACATGTCTTTGTACAACTGAGTCACTTTGTTCTACAACTGAAACTAACACAACATTGTGAATCAATTATACTCTAATTGAAAATAAAAAGTAAAACAATAATTGCCATTTTGCTAATCAATGGGGAAAATACAATTGTTCAAGGACATTAAAAATTTTTGTCAAAGCATTCAAAACTATCTTATTAACAATTTAAAAAATATATAACATAAGAAGGCTGCCCTAAGATGGCAGAGGAATAGAACAGGGAGACAACTTTCTCCTCCACAAATTCATCAAAAGAACATTTGAACGCTGAGTAAATTCCACAAAACAACTTCTGAATGCCACAAGAGGACATCAGACACCCAGAAAAGCAGCCCACTGTCTTCGAAAGGAGGTAGGAAAAAATACAAAAGATAAAAAGAGAGACAAAAGATGTAGGGATGGAGATCCATCCTAGGAAGGGAGTCTTAAAAGAGAGAAGTTTCCAAACACCAGGAAACACTTTCACTTTTGAGTCTGTGGTGAGTCTTGGGACCTCAGAGGGCAACATAACCAGGAGGAAAAATAAATATTTAAACCCCAAAGATTATGTGTCCAAAGGTAATTCTCAACGGAGAAGCAGTGCAGACACCTGCACCCACCACTAGCAAGGAGCGGCTAGGCAGGGAGATGCGGACTGCATTGCTTAGAGTAAAGATGGGGCCTGAATGCCCCGAGGCCAATCTGAGGGAACTAAATTGAGATAGAAAACCAGACTATGGGATAGCTACCCTGCGAAAAGCCCTAACCTAAGACACTGCCAGGTCCACTCACAGAACAAAGGACTGACTAGAGCTAGCCAGCTGCAGACCAGCCCATCCCCTGCTGGAGACAGGCAGGCTAGGGCAGCCAGAGCCAGAAGGAGGTAATCGTGGCCCCAGAGCAGCAGCATCTACCAAAATGCAAGCAGGCTTCATTGCTAACCAAGACTTCTTGGGATTCTGGATGGTGGACATTTGCCTGAGAAGGTACACTGGTTGTACACCCAGAAAACCGAGTGGCAGGGATGGAAGAAGCGATAAGTCACAGTGACTGCATTCACCAAACACCTGGTCACCTGAGCTGCTCGGACCTGGGAAGGGCACAAAATGCAGGCCCAACCGGGTCTGCACCATTGAGGAATACCCAAGTTCCTGAACCTGAGCGGCTTAGACCTGGGAAATGCATACAACCCAGGGCTGGCCTCAGACAGTTCCTGGCAGAGCAACCTAGAGCCTGAGCAGTGTGGGCAGGGAAGGCACATTCGCCCTGAATGGGGGCAACCGCAGTGTGGCCAAATCACTGCAAGCACTCCCCACACACGCCAGAGTTATTTGTTTGCAGTGTTCCTCCCTCCCCACTGCATGACTGAACAAGTGAGCCTAAAAAAGCATCCACAACAGCCCCCTTATGTCAGGGAGGAAATTAGACACTGAAGAGACCAGTAAACAGAAGAAGCTAAAACATAGGGAACTGCCTTGGAAGTGACAGGTGCAATAGATTAAAACCCTGTAGTTAGCACCGACTACATAGGGAAACAGTGGAAACAGTGTCAAACTTTATTTTGGGGGGACTCCAAAATGGCAGATGGTGACTGCAGCCATGAAATTAAAAGACACTTACTCCTTTGAAGAAAAGTAATGACCAACCTAAAGAGCATATTGAAGAGCATAGACATTACTTTGCCAACAAAAGTCCGTCTAGTCAAGGCTATCATTTTTCTAGTGGTCATGTATGGATGTGAGAGTTGGACTGTGAAGAAAGCTGAGCGCCAAAGAATTGATGCTTTTGAACTGTGGTGTTGGAGAAGACTCTTGAAAGTCCCTTGGACTGCAAGAAGATCCAACCAGTCCATTCTGAAGGAGATCAACCCTGGGATTTCTTTGGAAGGAATGATACTAAAGCTGAAACTCCAGTACTTTGGCAACTTCATGTGAAGAGTTGACTCATTGGAAAAGGCTCTGATGCTGGGAGGAATTGGGGACAGGAGGAGAAGGTGACGACAGAGGATGAGATGGCTGGATGGCATCACTGACTCGATGGACGTGAGTCTGAGTGAACTCCGGGAGTTGATGATGGACAGGGAGGCCTGGCATGTTGCGATTCATGGGGTCACAAAGAGTTGGACACGACTGAACGACTGAAATGAACTGAACTGAACTGAACTGAACATAGGATGGGGCCTTTGGATCTTGAGAAGTATAAGCTGGATAAAGGAACTATCTGAAAATGAACTGATCCTACACTGTCCAAAACAACACCAGAGAAAGTCCTAGATATATTTTTACTATTGTCATTCTTTAATTTTTTAAAATTTTAAGTCCTTTATTACTTCTTTAATTTTCATTTTTATAACCTACTATTACTTTGCAAAAAAAAGACCCTATTTTTTTAAAGCAAACTTCATATATACATATTTTATAATTTTTGTGACTTTTTTTCCCCTTTAACATTGTATTTTTGAGAATCCAATGTCTACTCTAGATTTTTCAGCTTTGCTTTTTGGTATTTGTTATCAATTATGTACCTTTAAGAACTGAATCTTCAGTACCCATTTTGGCATGGGAGAGAGATTACTGGCTTGACTGCTCTCTCCCCCTTTGGACTTTCCTTTTCCTCCACCGGGTCACCTCTATTTCCTCCCTCCCCCTTCTCTTCTCTACCCAACTCTGTGAATCTCTTTGTGTATTCTGGGATATGAAGAGCACTTAAGGAACTGATTACTGGCTAGATCTGTCTCGCTCCTTTTGATTCCCCCCTTTATCCTCCTGGCCACCTCTGTCTCCTTCCTCCCTCTTCTCTTCTCTTCTCTGTGTAACTCCATGAACATCTTTGAGGGATCCAGACTATGGAGAGCACATAGGGAAGTGATTACTGGCTAGGTTTCTCTCTCCTCTTTTGATCCCCCCTCTTCTCCTCCTGGTCACCTCTATCTCCCTCCTCCCTCTTCTCTTCTCCATATAACTCTGTGAACCTCTCTGGGTTTCCCTCACTGTGGAGAAACTTTTCATCTTTAACCTAAAGGTTTTATCATTGATGTTGTGTAAATGGGGAAGTCTTGAGCCTACTATAAGAATAAGACTGAAAACCAGAGGCAGGAGGCTTAAATCCAAATCCTGAGAACAACAGAGAACTCCTGACTCCATGGAACATTAATTGATAGGAGCTCATCAAACACCTCCATACCTACACTGAAACCAAGCACCACCCATGGGCCAACAAGGGCCAGAGGAAGACATACCACACAAATTCTCTAGCAACACAGGAACATAGCCCTGAGCTTCAATATACAGGCTGCCCAAAGTGACTCCAAACCCATTGACATCTCATAACTCATTACTGGATATTTTACTGCACTCACAACAGAAGAAATCTGCTCCACCCACCAGAATAATGACCCAAGCTTCCCTAACCAGGAAGCCTTGACAAGGCACCCATCCAACCCCACCCACAATGAGAAAACTCCACAATAAAGAGAACTCCACAAACTGCCAGAATATGGAAAGGCCACTCCAAACACAGCAATATAAAAAAGATGAAGAGGCAGAGAAATACCCAGCAGGTAAAAGAACAGGATAAAAGAACCCCAAGCCAAACAAAAGAGGAAGAGATAGGGAATCTACCTGATAAAGAATTCCAAATAATGATAGTGAAAATGATCCAAAATCTTGAAAACAAAATAGATAAATAGCCTGGAGACAAGGATTGAGAAGATGCAAGAAAGGTTTAACAAGGACCTAGAAAAAAAAAACAGTCAATATATAATGAATAATGCAATAAATGAAATAAAAAACACTCTGGAGGGAACCAACAGTAGAATAATGGAGGCAGAAGATAGGATAAGTGAAATAGAATACAGAATAATAGAAATAAATAAAATAGAGAGGAAAAAAGAAAAACAAATTAAAAGAAATAAGGACAATCTCAGAGACCTCTGGGAAAATGTTAAACACCCCAATATTCGAATCATAGGAGTCCCAGAAGAAGAAGACAAAAAGGAAGACCATGAGAAAACACTTGAGGAGATAATAGTTGAAAACTCCCTAAAATGGAGAAGGAAATAATCACCTAAGTCCAAGAAACCCAGAGAGTCCAAAACAGGATAAACCCAAGGCAAAACACCCCAAGACACATATTAATCAAATTAACAAAGATCAAGCACAAAGAACAAATATCAAAAGCAGCAAGGGAAAAACAACAAATAACACACAAGGGGATTCCCATAGGGATAACAGCTGATCTTTCCATAGAAACTCTTCAAGCCAGGAGGGAATGGCAGGACATACTTAAAGTGATTCAGGAAAATAACCTACAGCCCAGAATACTGTACCCAGCAAGGGTCTCATTCAAATATGAAGGAGAAATCAAAAGCTTTACAGACAAGCAAAAGCTGAGAGAATTCAGCACCACCAAGCCAACTCTCCAACAAATGTGAAAGGATCTTCTCTAGATAGGAAACACAGAGTAAACTCGAACCCAAAACAATAAAGTAAATGGCAAAGGGGTAATACTTATCAATAATTACCTTAAATGTAAATGGGTGGATGCACCAACCAAAAGACAAACATTGGCTGAAATGATTAAAAAAAAAAAAAAAAAAAAAAAAACCCTGTAACAGGAGACCCACCTTGAAACAAGGGACAGATACAGACTGAAAGTGAAGGGTTGGAAAAAGATATTCCACACAAATAGAGACCAAAGGAAAGCAGGAGTAGCAATACTCATATCAGATAAAATAGACTTTAAAACAAAGGCTGTGAAAAGAGACAAAGAAGGACACTACATAATGATCAAAGGAACAATCCAAGAAGAAGATATAACAATTATAAATATATATGCAGCCAATATAGGAGCACTGCAATATGTAAGACAAATGCTAACAAGTATGAAAGGGGAAATTAACAATAAGACAATAATAGTGGGAGACTTTAATACCCCACTCACACCTATGGATAGATCAACTAAACAGAAAATTAACAAGGAAACACAAACTTTAAATGATACAATAGACCAGTTAGATCTAATTGATATCTATAGGACATTTCACCCCAAAACAATGAAATTTCACCTTTTTCTCAAATGCACATGGAACCTTCTCCAAGATAGATCACATCCTGGGTCATAAATCTAGCCTTGGTAAATTCAATAAAACTGAAATCATTCCAACCATCTTTTCTGACCATAATACAGTAAGATTAGATCTCAGTTACAGGAGCAAAACTTAAAAATTCCAACATATGGAGGCTGAACAACACCTTGCTGATTAACTAACAAGTCACAGGAAAAAAAAATAAAAAAATAAAAATATGCATAGAAACTAATGAAAATGAAAACACAACAACTGAAAACCTGTGGGACACTGTAAAAGCAGTGCTAAGAGGAAGGTTCATAGCAATACAGGCATACCTCAAGAACAAGAAAAAAGTTAAATAAATAACCTAACTCTACACCTAAAGTACCTAGAAAAGGAAGAAATTAAGAACCCCAGGCTCAGTAGAATGAAATACATCTTTAAAATCACGGCAGAAATAAATGCAAAAGAAACAAAAGAGACCTTTTGAAAAATCAACGGAGCTAAAATCTGGTTTATTGAGATGATAAATAAAATTGACAAACCACTAGCCAGATTCATCAAAAAACAAAGGGAGAAAAATCAAATCAATAAAATTAGAAATGAAATTGGAGAGATCGCAACAGACAACACAGAAATACAAAGGATCATAAGAGACTACTATCAGCAATTATATGCCAATAAAATGGACAACGTGGAAGAAATGGACAAATTCTTAGAAAGGTACAACTTTCCAAAACTGAACCAGGAAGAAATAGAAAACCTTAACAGACCCATCACAAGCATGGAAATTGAAACTGTAATCAGAAATTTTCCAGCAAACAAAAGCCCAGGTCCAGACAGCTTCACAGCTGAATTCTACCAAAAATTTAGAGAAGAGCTAACACCTGTCTTATTCAAACTCTTCCAGAAAATTTCAGAGGAAGGTAAACTTCCAAACTTATTCTATGAGTCCACCATCACCTTAATACCAAAACCTGAAAATGATGCCACAACAAAAGAAAACTACAGGCCAATATTACTGATGAACATAGATGCAAAAATCCATAACAAAATTCTAGCAAACAGAATCCAACAACACATTAAAAAGATTATACATCATGCCCAAGCTGGCATTATCCCAGGGATGCCAGGATTCTTCAATATCCACAAATCAATCAATGCAATACACCACATTAACAAATTGAAAAATAAAAGCGATATGATTATCTCAATAGATGCAGAGAAAGTCTTTGACAAAATTCAACATCCACTTATGATAAAAAAAAAACCTCCAGAAAGCAGAAATAGAAGGAACATACCTCAACATAATAGAAGCTATATATGACAAACCCATAAAAACACAGCAAATATTATCTTCAATGTTGAAAACTGAAAGCATTTCCCCTAAAGTCAGGAATAAGACAAGGGTGCCCACTCTCATCACTACTATTCAAGATAGTCTTGGAAGTTTTGACCACAGCAATCAGAGAAGAAAAAGAAATAAAAGGAATCCAAATTGCAAAAGAAGTAAAACACTCAGTGTTTGCAGATGACATGATTCTCTACATCAGTTAAGTTCAGTTCAGTCGCTCAGTTGCATCCAACTCTTTGCGACCCCATGAATCACAGCACACCAGGCCTCCTTGTCCATCACCAACTCCCAGAGTACGCTCAAACTCACGTTCATCGAGTCGGTGATGCCATCCAGACATCTCATCCTCTGTCATCCCCCTTTCTTCCTTCCCCCAATCCCTCCCAGCATCAGTCTTATCCAATGAGCCAACTCTTCTCATGAGGTGGCCAAACTACTAGAGTTTCAGCTTTAGCATCATCCCTTCCAAAGAACACTCAGGGCTGATCTTCTTTAGAATAGACTTGTTGGATCCCCTTGCAGTCCAAGGGACTCTCAAGAGTCTTCTCCAACACCACATTTCAAAAGCATCAATTCTTCACTGCTCAGCTTTCTTCACAGTCCAACTCTCACATCCATACATGACCATTGGAAAAACCATAGCCTTGACTAGATGGACCTTTGTTGGCAAAGTAATGTCTCTGCTTTTCAATATGCTATCTACGTAGAAAACCCTGAAGACTCCACCAGAAAATTATTAGAGCCAATCAATGCATATAGTAAAGTTGCAGGATATAAAATCAACACACAGAAATCCTTTTCATCCCTATACACTAATAACGAGAAAATAGAAAGAGAAATTAAGGAAACAATCCCGTTCACCATTGCAATGAAAAGAGTAAAATGCTTAGGGATATATTTACCTAAGGAAACAAAAGGCCTATATATAGAAAACTATAAAACACTGGTAAAAGAAATCAAAGAGGACACTAACAGATGGAGAAGTATACCATGCTCATGGATCAGAAGAATCAATATACTGAAAATGAGTATACTACCCAAAGCAATCTATAGATTCAATGCAATTCCTATCAGACTACCAACGGTATTTTTCACAGAGCTAGAACAAGTAATTTCACAATTTGTATGGAAATACAAAAAAAAAAAAAAAACTCAAACAGCCAAAACAATCTTGAGAAAGGAGAATGGAACTGGAGGAATCAACCTTCCTGACTTCAGGCTCTGCTACAAAGCCACAGTCATCAAGACAATATGGTACTGGCACAAAGACAGAAATATAGATCAATAGAACAAAATAGAAAACCCAGAGATAAATTTGTGCACCTATGGACACCTTATGTTTAACAAAAGAGGCAAGAATATACAATGGAGAAAAGACAATCTCTTTAGCAAGTGGTGCTGGGAAAACTGGTCAACCACTTGTAAAACAATGAAACCAGAACACTTTCTAACACCATACACAAAAATAAACTCAAAATGTATTAAGGATCTAAATGTAAGGCCAGAAACTATAAAACTCCTAAAGGAGAACGTAGGCAAAACACTCTCTGACATAAATCACAGCAGGATCCCCTATGGCTCACCTCCCAGAATATTGGAAATAAAAGCAAAAATAAACAAATGGGACCTAATTAAAATCAAAAGCTTCTGCACAACGAAGGAAACTCTAAGCAAGATGAAAAGACAGCCTTCAGAATGGGAGAAAATAATAGCAAACAAAGCAATGACAAAGAATCTCAAAAATATACAAGCAACTCCTGCAGCTCAATTCCAGAAAATTAAACTACCCGAAAAAAAAAAAAAAAATGGGCCAAAGAACTAAACAGACATTTCTCCAAAGAAGACATATAGATGATGGCTAACAAACACATGAAAAGATGCTCAACATCATGCATTATCAGAGAAACACAAATCAAAACCATAATGAGGTACCATTTCATGCCAGTCAGAATGGCTGCTATCCAAAGTCTACAAGCAATAGATGCAGGAGAGGGTGTGGAGAAAAGGGAACTGTCTTACACTGTTTATGGGAATGCAAACTAGTACAGCCACTATGGAGAACTGTGTGGAGATTCCTTAAAAAACTGGAAATAGAACTGCCATATAGCCAAGCAATCCCACTTCTGGGCATACACACTGAGGAAGCCATAACTGAAAGAGACATTTGTACCCCAATGTTCATCGCAGCACTGTCTATAATAGCCAGGACATGGAAGCAACCTAGATGTACATCAGGAGACTAATGGATAAGGAAGCTGTGGTACATATACACAATGGATATTACTCAGCCATTAAAAAGAATACATTTGAATCAGTTCTAATGAGGTGGATGAAACTGGAGCCTATTATACAGAGTGAAGTAATCCAGAAAGAAAAACACCAATACAGTATACTAATGCATATGTATGGAATTTAGAAAGATGGGTAATAATAACCCTGTATGCTAGACAGCAAAAGAGACAGAGATGTATAGAACAATCTTGAGAAGGTAACAGGCAGGAAGGCCAGGGGTCTGCAAAAGGAGGAAATAGCAGCAGAAGCAGCCTGCAAGTGTCAGACATTTTTATCTCTCTTAAGCGGCAGGAGAAAAGAAACTAGCGATTTTTTTTTTTTCCTTCTCTACAAATTTAAAAGGAGGTTTCTCTTAAAATACTGTGTTGCCATAATGACACCCGGTTTCATCTGAAGTTACTATTCTCAAACCTTGAGATAACCAATACATTTTTTCATGGAAATGTTTGTCTTAAGCTATGCTAATATTCTATGCATTTACCCCAAACTTTGTCTTCAAGTCGGTCCTGCCTAATGGCTCAGAACCTACTTGACAAACCAGTATATTATACTCAGACACTGTTGCCTTAGTCTATGTAAATGAAACCATTTGTATGGTAGTCTGTCCTACAAGCTTCAAGTTAATCATTTTATGGCCCAGGATGAACCATTTGGTGCCAAGATTATCCCAAAATGCATCTTATGGGTGAGGGGCCTGGTGCCATTCTGAGTTTTATGACATTCCTTTCTTTTATTAACAAACTGCTGCTGCTGCTGCTGCTAAGTCGCTTCAGTCGTGTCCAACTCTGTGCGACCCCATAGACGGAAGCCCACCAGGCTCCCCGTCCCTGGAATTCTCCAGGCAAGAATACTGGAGTGGGTTGCCGTTTCCCTCTCCAATGCATGAAAGTGAAAATTGAAAGTGAAGTCACTCAGTCGTGTCCGACTCTTAGTGACCCCATGGACTGCAGCCTACCAGGCTCCTCCATCCATGGGATTTTCCAGGCAAGACTACTGGAGTGGGGTGCCATTGCTTTTTCCGTGACTATATAACGTCCAGCTGAAGACTAGCAGGGGGGTACTCTTCCTGCCTCTTCTGATGCCTATGTCAGAAGCTTTCCCTATCTCCTTTATACTTTAATAAAACTTTATTACAGGAAAGCTCTGAGCAATCAAGCCTCATCTCTGGCCTTGGATAAAATTCTTCTCCTCCAGGGGCCAAGAATCCCAGCTTCTTTGTGTGATTCAGCAAACCCTTTCAGTCTTTTGGACTCTGTGGGAGAGGGCGAGGGTGGGATGATTAGTGAGAATGGCATTGAAACATGTATATTATCATATGTGAAACGAATCACTAGTCCAGGTTCAATGTATGATACAGGATGCTCGGGGATGGTGCACTGGGATGACCCAGAGGGATGGTATGGGGAGGGAGGTGGGAGGGCAGTTCAGGATGGGGAACATATGTACAGCCATGGTGGATTCATGTCAATGTATAGCAAAACCAATATAATATTGTAAAGTAATTAGCCTCCAATTAAAGTAAATAAATTATATTTTAAAATAAAATTATATATAACATAAAACATCAGAACTATTATTTATTATTCTATAACTGAAAGCATTAAAATTAATTTATTAAGTATTATATTAATAGTCATTTGAATGGTGTTTGCCTCCTTTGCATGTTATCTTTTCTGTAACTTGATGAAGTCATACTGCTTTCTAAGTTAAGATCAGCTTCCAACATTTTACCCTTAGTGCTTTAAATAACCTGCAATATGTCTCAGAGTTCCTTGGATGGAAAAGTTCTCACCAACATCACTTCCCTGAAACATCTTCATCTTGTCCTTCTTTACAGTGTGGAACTCTCTTGCATTCAGTTCTTTTGCTGGCACATCCACAGCCTCACATATAATGGCACTGTTGTCATATGCATGTTCAGCTGTCTCCTAAACACATCCAGTGTCACAATTTTGTTTATTTGTTTCTTTGTCGTGCTTTCATCTTTCTTGGATGATTCTTATTTTCCACTTATGGGGGGACAAGGTGGCAACACAATTATCCCTGGAAAACAGATGCACATATAGCAATCACCAGCAGGCTCTGAAGGAGAACTGGTTGCAGATCATGATACACTGGTGTTATTTATATATTGATTGCAGACTTAAGAGGCAGCAACAAACTTTGTACTTCATACAGTTACAGTTGACAATTTGTGGAAACCGAAATTTGAATCACATTGTTAGGGTATTGGTGTTACTTAACTAAGCCATAGTCATCGAAATTTGTGCATACTGGAACTATACAAGGTGAGATCTCTCTCCTTGCAGTCCAAAGGGCTCTTTTCCAGCATCACAGTTTGAAAACATCAGTTCTTCAGTGCTCAGCCTTCTTAAGAAGGCAGAGGTGAGTGGCTTGCAGCAGGAGAAAGAACACTGACACCTGTGACCCACGACAAACATTTATTATTATTCTTTTATTTTGATTCATTCTATAGTTGCTTCTGGATTTTTTTAATCTTCTTTTTTCCCCTCTGTTGCTGTTTTTGTTGCTTTTATTATTATTATTATCTGTGTTTAAGCTTTTAAGAACTTTTTAAAAGGTAACTTTTTAAAATCACACTTTTTTCCCTTTATATACTTTCACCTCTATGTTAGCTTTTTACAATTCTGTGGATTTTCCCCCTTATTTTCCCCTTTATTTTTGTTTTTCTCTTGTACTTTTTCTTTAATATATATTTTGCCTATTTTTTTCTTTTTCTTTTTCTCCAAGTGTGTTAATCTGTTTTGTTTTCTTTGCTTTCTTTGTTTTATTATGTTATTATTTGCCATTCTGCTTTGGTCTTGTCTTTTGTGTTTTAGTTAGCTTTGTTTATTAAATTATTTTATTTTTGAAATTATGAAAATATGATAACATTTACAAGAGACTTGGGAAATACAGAATAAAATTACATATAGTTCTATTATTTAAAAAAAAAGTGAAGTGTTAGTTGCTAAGTCATGTCTGACTCTTTGCAACCTCATGGACTGTAGGCCACCAGGCTCCTCTGCCCATGAATTCTCCAGGCAAGAATACTGGAGTGGGTAGCCATTCCCTTCTCCTGGGGATCTTCCCAACCCAGGGATAGAACATGGGTCTCCTGCATTGCAGATTCTTTTCCATCAAAGCCACCAGGGAAGCCCCATGAGTATTTTTTTTTAAGAAGATAAATTAAGATTTTTAGTTGGAGTTTCAATATCAAACTCTCAAAAATTATGAGACATAAAAGTATAAGTATAAATATACCTGACAACCACTATGAACCAATTCAACATAATTAAGATTTATACAATTTTCACACAATATAGGCACATAGATTCTATTCAAGTTCCCATAGACTATAAACTAAAAGACACTGGAACATATCCAGGACATAAAACAAGGTAAAAAATATTTCATAGTCTTAAACTATTGAAATTATGCAGACCCTGTTCTCTTACCAGTGTGAAATTATGTTAGAAATAAATATCAAAAATAATTGAAAATAACTCACATGGTTTCAAGTGCAAATAACATTTATCAAGAGCAAAAAGATTATATATATAACCTTTATAAACATGCACATATAATAGATATATACACAAAACTTTTCTACTACACTTGATAAAGGCTTGAGAAAGAACAACAAAAGGAGAGTCAGAGAAACTGGAAAACATACACTAAATGAAATGAGACTACTGAATATGAAGTAAAAAAGGTGAAAGAAGATAAATAAAGATAAAAGGTCATCATTTAGTCCAGTTGTTTTTAAATAGAGCTACTCATTAGAATCACTTCTGGAGCACTGAAGAAAAAAAAAATACTTGGGCATTTGTATTAACAATTTTTTTTTTTCCAAGAAAATTCCAAATGTGCATCTGTATTTTAAAAAGCGATCACAAGCTTTTCTTTAAATGGTAGTTTTAGTGATATAGAATTCTATTGTTTTCTGTAGGCCAGTCATGATACGGTTTTATTAAAACAAATATTAGTTACATAATCACAACAATAAAAGATGTTTTATCAGTTTACACAATTAATGTCCAGACAAAAAATAAAAGATAACTACAATTGCAAGCCACAATGTAAACATGATTATACTAACAGTATAAATTAATTACATACAAATTTGGGGTGTTAAATAGAGTGATGTGGTAAGTGTAATGCATACATGTATATGTTTTCATCCACTCAGCCAGTGGATGGAATGTAATTACCAGACAGCGGATGTAATTACCTCATATTTAAGGTAATTATTGATATGTATGATCATATTACCCCTTTCTTAATTGTTTTGGGTTTATTCTTTGTAGGTATCTTTCTTCTCTGTGTTTCCTGCCTAAAGAAGTTTCTTTAGTGTTTGTTGTAAAGCTGGTTTGATGATGCTGAATTCTCTTAATTTTTGCTTGTCTATAAGGCTTTTGATTTCTCTGTCATACTTGAAAAAGAATATTGATGGTTAGAGTACTCTTGGTTGTAGGATATTCCTCTTCATCAGTTTAAATATATCACACAGTTTCATCCATCCATTCATCTGTTGATGGACATCTAGGTTGTTTCCATGTCCTGGCTATTATAAACAGTGCTGCGATGAACATTGGGGTACATGT
This sequence comes from Rupicapra rupicapra, assembly GCA_963981305.1. Taxonomy (NCBI): domain Eukaryota; kingdom Metazoa; phylum Chordata; class Mammalia; order Artiodactyla; family Bovidae; genus Rupicapra; species Rupicapra rupicapra. The sequence goes on along the minus strand of OZ022270.1, from coordinate 120,138,290 downwards.
GTCTCTTTCAATTCTGGTTTCCTCGGTGTGTATGCCCAGCAGTGGGATTGCTGGGTCATAAGGTAGTTCTATTTGCAATTTTCTAAGGAATCTCCACACTGTCCTCCATAGTGGCTGTACTAATTTGCATTCCCACCAACAGTGTAGGAGGGTTCCCTTTTCTCCACACCCTCTCCAGCATTTATTGCTTGCAGATTTTTTGGATCGCAGCCATTCTGACTGGTGTGAAGTGGTACCTCATTGTGGTTTTGATTTGCATTTCTCTAATAATGAGTGATGTTGAGCATCTTTTCATGTGTTTGTTAGTCATCCGTATGTCTTCTTTGGAGAAATGTCTATTTAGTTCTTTGGCCCATTTTTTGATTGGGTCGTTTATTTTTCTGGAATTGAGCTGCATAAGTTGCTTGTATATTTTTGAGATTAGTTGTTTGTCAGTTGCTTCATTTGCTATTATCCGATTATGCAGAGTGAAGTAGCCAGAAAGAAAAACACCAATACAGTATACTAACACATATATATGGAATTTAGGAAGATCGCAATGACGACCCTGTATGCAAGACAGGAAAAAAGACACAGATGTGTATAACGGACTTTTGGACTCAGAGGGAGAGGGAGAGGGTGGGATGATTTGGGAGAATGGCATTCTATCATGTATACTACCGTGTAAGAATTGAATCGCCAGTCTATGTCTGACGCAGGATACAGCATGCTTGGGGCTGGTGCATGGGGATGACCCAGAGAGATGTTATGGGGAGGGAGGTGGGAGGGGGGTTCATGTTTGGGAACGCATGTAAGAATTAAAGATCTTAAAATTTAAAAAATAAAAAAATAAAAAATAAAAATAATAAAAAATAATAAAAAAATAAAAATATTAATTAATGGAATTTAGATAGATTATCTCTCCATAAAAATAAATAAATAAATAAATATATCACACAATTTCTCTTCTGGCTTGCAGAATTTTTATTTAGAAATCAACTGATAAACCTATGGGAGTTCCCTTTTATGTTATTTGTCATTTTTTCCTTGTTGCTTTCAATATTTTATCTTTGTTTTTATTTTTTGTCAGTTTGATTACTATGTGCCTTGCTGTGTTCCTCCTTGGGTTTATCCTGCCTAGGACTCTCTGCAGTTACATGGCATGGTTGGTTATTTCTTTTCCCACTTTGGGGAAGTTTTAAGTTATTATCTCTTCAAATATTTTCTCGGGTCCTTTCTCTCTTCTCTATAATGCAAACGTTGATATGTTTAATATTGTCATAGAGGACTCTTACACTGTCTTCATTTTTTTTTATTCTTTTGTCTATATTAGGTTCTGTGGCAGTGATTTCCATCATTCTGTCTTTCATTCTTCTGTCTACTATTTTGCTATTGATTCTTTCTAATGTATTGTTGAAGAAGACTCTTGGGAGTCCATTGACTACAAGGAGATCCAACCAAACCATCCTAAAGATCAGTCCTGGGTGTTCATTGGGAAGACTGATGCTGAAGCTGAAACTCCAATACTTTGTCCACCTCATGTGAAGTTGACTCATTGGAAAAGACCCTGATGCTGGTAGGGATTGGAGGCAGGAGGAGAAGGGGGCGACAAAGTTTGAGATGGCTGGATGGCATCACCGACTCGAGGGACATGAGTTTGAGTAAACTCCAGGAGTTGGTGATGGACAGGGAGGCCTGGTGTGCTATGATTCATGGGGTCACAAAGAGCCGGACATGACGGAGTGACTGAACTGAATGTATTGTTCATCTCTGTTTGTTCCTTTGTTACTCTAGGTCTTCGGTAAACATTTCTTGCATCTTCCCTGTTCTTTTTTTAAGATCCAAGATCATCTGCACTATCATTGTTTTGAATTCTTTTTCTGGAAGGCTGCCAACCTCCACTTCATTTAGTTGTTTTTCTGGGGTATTATCTTGTTCTTTCATCTGGGAGATAATCCTGTTTGTTTGTTTGTTTCAATTAACTTTCTGTGGCTGGTTTTTGTTGTTGTTGTTGTTGTTGTTGTTGTTGTTGTTGTTCTGTAGGCTGCAGGACTGTAGTTCTTGCTTTTCTGTCTGCCCTATGGTGCATGATGCTTAAGGGAGGAACTGGCAATGGGAAAAACTGGTTCTTGTTCTGGTGGGCAGGGTCATGCTCAGTAAAACTTGAATCTAATTATATGCTGATAATTAAAGGTGGGGCTGCACTCCCTCCCTGTTAGTTTTTTGACTGGAGGTGACCCAACCCTGCCATCTACAGGCTGTATGATAGAGTTAATGGTGACTTCCAAGAGGGCCAAGGGGCATTTCCCAGGACTGATGCTGCCAGTGCCCCGATCCCTGTGGTGAGCCAATGCTGACCCATGCCTCCACAGGAAACCCTCCGACACTAACAAGCAGGTGTGGTTCATTCTCCTATAGGGTCACTGCTCCTTTCTCCTGGGTCTTGGTGCATCCTAGCTTTATTTGCACCCTCCGAAAGTGTAGTCTCTGTTTCTCCTAATCTTCTGGAAGTCCTGTAATCAAATCCTCCTGGACTTCAAAGTCAGATTCCCTGGGAATTTCTAGTTCCGTTGCTGGATCTCCAGACTAGGAAGGCTGATTTAGGGCTCTGAAACTTCACAAGAGTGAAAGAACTTCTTGGATATTATTGTTCTCCAGTTTGTGGGCCACTCACCCAGTGGGTATGGGATTTGATTTTATTGTGATTGTGCCTTTCCTACCATCTTGTTTTGGCTTCTCCTTTGTCTTTTGATGTGGAGTATCATTTTTTGGTGAGCTCCAGTGCCCTCCTGTCAAAGGTTGTTCAACAGCTAGTTGCCATTTTGGTGCTCTTGCAGGAGGAGATGAGTGCACATCTAATTAGCTTCATTTTTAATTGGTTAATATCATTTTTGGCTTCCTTTACTCACTGGGTCACTCTCGTACTTTCTTTCCTTTGAACTCTGTTGGTTTTGTTTGTGTGTGTGTATATCTCGGTGTGTGTATAAGCTTCTTTGTCTTTTTACTTGTCTGATTTTGCATTTACCATTTGTTTGTGGTTCGTTTTCATTTCTTTCTGTTTGCTTAATTTTTTTTAATCCTTTTATTGCCATACAAGGAGTTTGCAGGATCTAAGTTCCTTAATCAGAGATTGGGCTTGAGCCCCTGGGGTGTGAGTGCTGAACCCAGGACACTAGATTGCCAGAAAACTCCTGACCCTAGGGAGTGTTAATTAATTGAGAACTCCCATGAAGGCCTCCACGTATGTCCAAGACCTGGCACCACCCAGCTGTCAGCAATACCCAGTGCAGGGCACCTCACCCAAACAACAAACAAGACAAGAACACAAATCCAATAATCATCAGAGAGACTTCCGACAGATACCCCAAAGCACATCAACTTGCATACCCCTGCCCATCAGACAAAAAAAAAAAAAAAATTCACCTCCTCCCACCAGAATGTAGACACAAATTCTTCCCAACCCAAAGCCTACACAAACCACTGGACCAATCACACCCACTAAAGGCAGAGGCCAAAAGCAACAGAAAGTATGATCCTATAGCCTGAGGAAAAGAGTCCTCAAACTGTAAGTAAGATAAAATGAAAGGCAGAGAAAATTGTGCAAATGAAAGAATAAGGTAAAAACCCACAAAACCAAATAAACAAAGAAGAAATAGGTAAACTCCCTGAAAATGAATTCTGAATAATGATAGTGAAGATGACTCCAAATCTCTAAAATAGAATGGAGAAAATGTAAGAATAATTTAACACATTTAATAAGGACCTAGAAGAAATAAATAATAAATAAACAGTGATGAACAACACAACTACTGAAATAAAAAATACTCTGTGCTAAATTGTTTCAAAGGAGTGCATATTTCTGCTGTCTGGTTTGGGGCGTGACTACTGGGATTTTATATGCTCTCCATAAGATCAACTTAGGCATCAAAGTGTGAGAATCACTGCAGGTGGACTGTCAAAATATCACCTCAGTCACACGTTACCTCCTTTCTCTAATTTATAACATAGTATGATTAGGACCAAGGAAAAGTATATGACTTTATAGAAGGAGAGTCCTAAGAGGAAAAAAAAAAAGGCTGCTCCCTGCATCCTACAGAATGTCTGTTTGAGAAGTGCATCTTTATTCTGCAGAACTCTGGAGCTCCAGGGCAGAAGAACCACTGGCTGGATGAAGACAACAGGCTTCAAGTAGGGAGGAAGAAGAGGTGCCCCACTAGGGGCAACACCTAGACTCTGCTATAACTTTGGATCTGACCTTGTCTCCTGTGTCCTACTTCACAGTTTATGTTTTTTACTCCCTTGTTTTCTAGGAGTAAAGTCAGCACTGGGACTCACAAATGGCAAATACAATACTGTGAAGCATAGCTGGAGTGATTTTCTCTACACAACTAAGTATTTGTTCATTCCAATCCTGCCCTTTTACTCAGTGACAGAATCTTACAAAACCCAAATAACTTTCATCTTCCTTTCTGGCATTGTATACGGTCTGAATCAGTTCAGTTGCTCAGTCATGTCTGACTCTTTGTGACCCCATGGACTGCAGCAAAGCAAGCTTCCCTGTCCTTCACCAACTCCCAGAGCCTATTCAAATTCATGTCCATTGAGTTGGTGATGCCATCCAACCATCTCATCCTTGGTCATCCCCTTCTCCTCCTGCCTTCAGTCTTTCCAAGCATCAGGTGGCCAAAGCATTGGAGTTTCAACTTCAGCATCAGTCCTTCCAATGAATATTCAGGACTGATTTCCTTTAGGATGGACTGGTTGGATCTCCTTGAAGTCTAAGGGACTCTCCAAAGTCTTCTACAACACTACAGTCAAAAGCATCAATTCTTTGGCACTCAGCTTTCTTTATGGTCCAACTCTCACACCCATACATGACCACTAGAAAAACCAGAGCATTGACTGACAGATTTTGTTGGAAAAGTAATGTCTCTGCTTTTTAATATGCTGTCTACATTAGTCATAACTTTTCTTCCAAGGAGCAAATTTCTTTTAATTTCATGGCTGCAGTCACCATCTGCAGTGATTTTTGAATCATCTGCAGGGTCTGAATAGATACTGATAAAAGTTCCCCTATCTGGAATCATTTGAGCCTTACTGAAGTGAAGAATAGGCTTTACAAGAGCAGTTTGAAACTAGAATTAAGAAATGGGCTCAAGAGTCATTGGCCTGCAAACACAGGCAGCAGGATTAGATTACCCATGAACATTTTAGTGATACAGTGACCCTGATGTGAGGGTCACTGAAAACAAGTGCCATCAATTTCAGTTCAGTTCAGTCACTCAGTCGTGTCCGACTCTTTGCAACCCCATGAACTGCAGCATGCCAGGCCTCCCTGTCCATCACCAACTCCTGGAGTCCATCCAAACCCATGTCCACTGAGTCGGTGATGCCATCCAGCCATCTCATCTTCTGCCATCCCCTTCTCCTCCTGGCCTCAATCTTTTCGAGCATCAGGGCTATTTCCAATGAGTCAGGTCTTCGTATCAAGTGGTCAAAGTATTGGAGTTTCAGTTTCAACATCAGTCCTTCAAATGAACACCCAGGACTGATCTCCTTTAGGATGGACTGGTTGGATCTCCTCACAGACCAAGGGACTCTCAAGAGTCTTCTCCAACATCACAGTTCAAAAGCATCAATTCTTCAGTGCTCAGCTTTCTTTATAGTCCAACTCTCACACTGACACATGACCACTAGAAAAACTATAGCCTTGACTAGATGGACCTTTGTTGACAAAGTATTGCCTCTGCTTTATAATATGCTGTCTAGGTTGGTTGTAACTTTCCTTCCAAGGAGCAAGCATCTTTTAATTTCATGGCTGCAATCACCATCTGCAGTGATTTTGAAGCCCAGAAAAATAAAATCAGCCACTGTTTCCACTGTTTCCCCATTTATTTCCCTTGAAGTGATGGGACTGGATGCCATGATCTTCGTTTTCTGAATGTTAAGCTTAAAGCCAACTTTTTCACTCTCCTCATTCACTTTCATCAAGAGGCTCTTTCGTTCTTCTTTACTTTCTGCCATAAGGGTGGTATCATGTGCATATCTGAGGTTAATGATATTTCTCCGAGCAATCTTGATTCTAGCTTGTACTTCTTCCAGCCCAGCATTTCTCATGTTGTACTCTGCGTATAAGTTAAATAAGCAGGGTGACAATATACAACCTTGATGTACTCCTTTTCCTATTGGAACCAGTGTGTTGTTCCATATTCAGTTCTAACTGTTGCTTCCTGACCTGCATACAGGTTACTCAAGAGGCAGGCCAAGTGGTCTGGTATTCCCCTCTCTTTCAGAATTTTCCAAAATTTATTGTGATTCACAAAAAGGTTTTGGGATAGTCAGTAAAACAGAAATAGATGTTTTTCTGGAATTCTCTTGCTTTTTCTATGATCCAGAGGATGTTGTCAATTTAATCTCTGGTTCCTCTGCCTTTTCTAAAACCAACTTGAACATCAGGCAGTTCACATATTGCTGAAGCCTGACTTGGAGAATTTTGAGCATTTCTTTACTACCGTGTGAGATGAGTGCAATTGTGCGGTTGTTTGAGCATTCTTTGGCATTGCCTTTCTTTGGAATTGGAATGAAAACTGACCTTTACAGTCCTGTGGCCACTGCTGAGTTTTCCAAATTTGCTGGCATATTGAGTGTAGCACTTTGACAGCATCCTCTTTCAGGATTTGAAATAGCTCCACTGGAATTCCATCACCTCCACTAGCTTTCTTTGTAGTGATATTTTCTAAGGACCACTTTACTTCACATTGCAAGATGTCTGACTCTAGGTGAGTGATCACGCTATCGTGATTATCTGGGTCATGAAGATCTTTCTTGTGCAGGTCTTCTGTGTATTCTTCTTGGCCACTGCCCTTCGGGCATGGGGTCCTCCCGGCTTCTGCCCCTGACCTTGGACGTGGGATAGCTCCTCTCCGCTGCACTTAGTGCGCTGGCCACAGCCACCTGCACTTAGTGCGCTGGCCAGGCTGCGACAGAACAGGAAAGGCCAAGAGGAGGTACCCCGCATCTGAGGTCAGGGGTGGCGGCCGAGAGGAGCCACCCTGGGTCCGAGACCAGGGGTGGCGCCTGAGGCCAGGAGCGGTGGCCGGGAGGAGCAACCCCACGCCTGAGGCCAGGGGCAGTGGCTGAGAGGGGCAACCCGACGTCCAAGGAGTCATGGCTGCGTGGGCGCAGGAAGGCCTGGAAGAGCCATCCCACGTTGAAGGTCAGGAAGGGCGGCAGTGAGGAGATACCCCTCATCCAAGGTAAGGAGCAATGGCTGTGCTTTGCTGGAGCAGCTGTGAAGAGATACCCCATGCCCAAGGTAAGAAAAACCCAAATAAGTTGGTAGGTTTTGCAAGAGGGCATCAGAGGACAGACACGTTGAAACCATACTCAGAAAACTAGACAATCCAATCACACTAGGACCACAGTCTTTTCTAACTCAATGAAACTTAGCCATGCCCACGGGGCAAACCAGGGCTGGCAGGTCATGGTGGAGAGGTCTGACAGAATGTGGTGCACTGCAGCAGGGAATGGCAAACCACTTCAGTATTCTTGCCTTGAGAACACCATGAACAGCATGAAAAGGCAAAATGATAGGATACTGAAAGAGGAACTCCCCAGGTCAGTAGGTGCTCAATATGCTACTGGAGATCAGTGGAGAAATAACTCCAGAGAGAATGAAGGGATGGAGCCAAAGCAAAAACAATACCCAGCTGTGGATGTGACTGGTGATAAAAGCAAGGTCCAATGCTGTAAACAGCAATATTGCATAGGAACCTGGAATGTCAGGTCCATGAATCAAGGCAAATTGAAGTGGTCAAACAAGAGATGGCAAGAGTGAATGTCGACATTCTAGGAATCAGTGAACTAAAATGGACTGGAATGGGTGAATTTAACTCAGATGATCATTATATCTACTACTGTGGGCAGGAATCCCTCAGAAGAAATGGAGTAGCCATCATGGTCAACAAAAGAGTCTGAAATGCAGTACTTGGATGCAATCTCAAAAATAACAGAATGATCTCTGTTAGTCTCCAAGGCAAACCATTCAATATCACAGTAATCCAAGTCTATGCCACAACTAGTAACGCTGAAGAAGCTGAAGCTGAACGGGTCTATGAAGACCTATGAGACCTTTTAGAACTAACATCTAAAAAGATGTCCTTTTCATTCTAGGGGACTGGAATGCAAAAGTAGGAAGTCAAGAAACACCTGGAGTAACAGGCAAATTTGGCCTTGGAATGCAGAATGAAGCAGGGCAAAGACTAATAGAGTTTTGCCGAGAAAATGCACTGGTCATAGCAAACACCCTTTTCCAACAATACAAGAGAAGACTCTACACATGGACATCACCAGATGGTCAACACTGAAATAAGATTGATTATATTCTTTGCAGCCAAATATGGAGAAGCTCTATACAGTCAACAAAAACAAGACCAGGAGCTGACTGTGGCTCAGATCATGAACTCCTTATTACCAAATTCAGACTTAAATTGAAGAAAGTAGGGGAAACCGCTAGACCATTCAGGTATGACCTAAATCAAACCCCTTATGATTATACAGTGGAAGTGAGAAATAGATTTAAGGGCTTAGATCTGATAGATAGAGTACCTGATGAACTATGGAATGAGGTTCGTGACATTGTACAGGAGACAGGGATCAAGACCATCCCCATGGAAAAGAAATGCAAAAAAGCAAAATGGCTGTCTGGGGAGGCCTTAATAATAGCTGAGAAAAGAAGAGAAGCAAAAAGGAAAGATATAAGCATCTGAATGCAGAGTTCCAAAGAATAGCTGAAAAGATAAGAAGAGATAAGAAAGCCTTCTTCAGCGATCAATGTATAAGAAATAGAGGAAAAGAACAGAATGGGAAAGACTAGAGATCTCTTCAAGAAAATTAGAGATACCAAGGGAACATGTCATGCAAAGATGGGCTCGATAAAGGACAGAAGTGGTATGGACCTAATAGAAGCAGAAGATATTAAGAAGAGGTGGCAAGAATACATGGAAGAACTGTACAAAAAAGATCTTCACTACCCAGATGATCACGATGGTGTGATCACGCATCTAGAGCCAGACATCATGGAATGTGAAGTCAAGTGGTCCTTAGAAAGCATCACTACAAAGAAAGCTAGTGGAGGTGATGGAATTCCAGTTGAACTATTTCAAATCCTGAAAGAGGATGCTGTCAAAGTGCTGCACTCAATATGCCAGCAAATGTGGAAAGCTCAGCAGTGGCCACAGGACTGGAAAAGATCAGTTTTCATTCCAATTCCAAAGAAAGGCAATGCCAAAGAATGCTCAAACAACCGCACAATTGCACGCATCTCAAGTGGTAGTAAAGAAATGCTCAAAATTCTCCAAGTCAGGCTTCAGCAATATGTGAATCATGAACTGCCTAATGTTCAAGCTGGTTTTAGAAAAGACAAAGGAACCAGAGATCAAATTGCCAACATCCAATGGATCATGGAAAAAGCAAGAAAATTCCGGAAAAACATCTATTTCCAATTTATTGACTATGCCAAAGCCTTTGACTGTGTGGACCACAATAAACTATACAAAATTCTGAGAGAGATGGGTATACCAGACCACCTGAACTGCCTCTTCAGAAATCTGTATGCAGGTCAGGAAGCAACAGTTAGAACTGGACATGGAACAACAGACTGGTTTCAAATAGGAAAAGGAGTACATCAAGGCTGTATATTGTCACCCTGCTTATTTAACTTCTATGCAGAGTACATCATGAGAAACGCTGGACTGGAAGAAACACAAGCTGGAATCAAGATTGCCGGGAGAAATATCACTAACCTCAGATATGCAGATGACACCACCCTTATGACAGAAAGTGAAGAGGAACTAAAAAGTCTCTTGATGAAAGTAAAAGAGGAGAGTGAAAAAGTTGGCTTCAAGCTCAACATTCAGGAAACAAAGATCATAGCATCCGGTCACATCACTCCATGGGAAATAGATGGGGAAACAATGGAAACAGTGTCAGACCTTATTTTGGGGGGCTCCAAAATCACTGCAGATGGTGATTGCAGCCATGAAATGAAAAGACACTTCCTCCTTGGAGGAAAAGTTATGAGCAACCTAGATAGCATATTCAAAAGCAGAGACATTATTTTGCCAACTAAGGTCCTTCTAGTCAAGGCTGTTGTCATGTATGGATGTGACAGTTGGACTGTGAAGAAGGCTGAGCACAGAAGAATTGATGCTTTTGAACTTTGGTGTTGGAGAAGACTCTTGAGAGTCCCTTAGACTGCAAGGAGATCCAACCCGTCCATTCTAAAAGAGATCAGCCCTGGGATTACTTTGGAAGGAATGATGCTAAAGCTGAAGCTGCAGTACTTTAGCCACCTCATTCAAAGAATTGACTCATTGGAGAAGACTTTGATGCTGGGAGACGTTGGGGGCAGGAGGAGAAGGGGACGCCTGAGGATGAGATGGCTGGATGGCATCACTGACTCGATGGGCACGACTCTGAGTGAACTCTGGGAGTTCACGATGGACAGGGAGGCCTGGCTTGCTGTGATTCGTGGGGTCGCAAAGAGTCGGACACGACTGAGCGACTGAAATGAACTGAACTGAACTGAACTGAACATCATGAGAAAGGCTGGAGTGGAAAAAACACAATCTGGAATCAAGATTGACGGGAGAAATATCAATAACCTCAGATATGCAGATGACACCACCCTCATGACAGAAAGTGAAGAGGAACTAAAAAGCCTCTTGATGAAAGTGAAAGAGGAGAGAGAAAAAGTTGGCTTCAAGCTCAACATTCAGAAAACAAAGATCATGGCATCTGGTCCCATCACTTCATGGGAAATAGATGGGGAAATAGTGGAAACAGTATCATACTTTATTTTGGGGGGCTCCAAAATCACTGCAGAAGGTGATTGCAGCCATGAAATTAAAAGACCCTTACTCCTTGGAAGAAAAGTTATGACCAATCTAGATAGCATATTCAAAATCAGAGACATTACTTTGCCAACTAAGGTCCGTATAGTCAAGGCTATGGTTTTTCCTGTGGTCATGTATGGATGTCAGAGTTGGACTGTGAAGAAAGCTGAGCGCCAAAGAATTGATGCTTTTGAACTGTGGTGTTGGAGAAGACTCTTGAGAGTCCCTTGGACTGCAAGGAGATCCAACCAGTCCATTCTGATGGAGATCAGCCCTGGGATTTCTTTGGAAGGAATGATACTAAAGCTGAAACTCCAGTACTTTGGCCACCTCATGTGAAGAGTTGACTCATTGGAAAAGACTTTGATGCTGGGAGGTATTGGGGGCAGGAGGAGAAGGGGACGACAGAGGATGAGATGGCTGGATGGCATCACTGACTCGATGAACATGAATCTGAGTGAAATCCGGGAGTTGGTGATGGACAGGGAGGTCTGACGTGGTGCGATTCATGGGGTCGCAAAGAGTCGGACACGAGTGAGCCACTGAACTCAACTGACTCTGTGTATTCTTGCTACCTCTTCTTAATATTTTCTGCTTCTGTTGGGTCCATAACATTTCTGAGTTTGATTGAGCCCATCTTTGCATGAAATGTTCTCTTTGTATCTCTAATTTTCTTGAAGAGATCTCTAGTCTTTCCCATTCTATTATTTTCCTCTATTCTTTACATTGATTGCTGAAGAAGGCTTTCTTATCTCTCCTTGCTATTCTTTGAAACTCTGTATTCAAATGGGTATATCTTTCCTTTTCTTCTTTGCTTTTTGCTTCTCTTCTTTTTACAGCTATTTGTAAGGCCTCCTAAGACAGCCCTTTTGGTTTTTTGCATTTCTTTTTCTTGAGGATGGTCTTGATTCCTGTCTCCTGTACAATGTCATGGACCTCCATCCATAGTTCATTAGGCACTCTGTCTATCAGATCTAGTCCCTTGAATCTATTTCTCACTTCCACTGTATATTCATAAGGGATTTGATTTAGGTCATACCTGAATAGTGTAGTGCTTTTCCCCACTTTCTTCAACTTCAGTCCGAATTTGGCAATAAGGAGTTCATGATCTGAGCCACTCCCAGTCACTCCCAGTCAGCTCACTCCCACTGAGTCAGCTCCCAGTTTTGTTTTTGTTTTTGTTTTTGTTTTTTTTCTGACGGTATAAAGTTTCTCCATCTTTAGCTGCAGAGAATATAATCAATCTGATTTTGCTGTAGACCATTTGGTGATGTCCTTGTGTAAAGTCTTCTGTTGTGTTGTTGGATGGGGGTGTTTGCTATGACCAGTGTGTTCTCTTGGCAGAACTCTATTAGCCTTTGACCTGCTTCATTCTGTACTGCAAGGCCAAATTTGTCTGTTACTCCAGGTGTTTCTTGACTTCCTACTTTTGCATTCCAGTCCCCCGTAATGAAAAGGACATCTTTGGGTGTTAGTTCTATAAATTTAGAGAATATTTTAAAAGAAATATATCCATAGCAAGTCAGGAAACTCACTCACCATACTTGATAGAAAATTCTCAGACAGAATTTTAAATAATGGTTTACTTTTTTTGAAATGATCCTTCAATGAGCCCAAGAAACAAAGATACTGACAAAGGTGAAATTTCAATGTATGTAGAAAGTATGAAAAAACACTGGATACCATTTGAACTAATCTCAAATTTATTTGAACTTATCAAGTCATCTAAAGGGAAGTGAATTAGATCCATGATTTGTAGGAAAGGAGAAAAAAATCAGGGAGATCAAGTGATGAACATACAGAAACAAAGATAGATAGACAATCATACATACACGTGTATACGTATAAAGATGATGGATATTAGATGGATACTCTAAAATTGTTTATTTTAAAATAGTTTCTGAAACACCCCTACATCTTCACATTTCAAAGTCATGGTCCTATTATATGTAATGCACTTAGCTCAAAGATGAGCCTTTGGCTCCTGAAGGATAGGCCTTCAAAGGGAAAAAGAACATTTTATGTCTTAAGGGTAACAATGCACATTCTGTGTAGGTATTATCCATCTTCACTGCCCATTGATTCATGGATTGGGAATGACATAAAGCATTGTTGTGGTTTAGTTACTAAGTCATGCCCAACTCTTTTGTGACCCCAAGGACTGTAGCCTGCCAGTCTCCTCTGTCCATAGGATTTCCCAGGCAAGAATACTGGAGTATGTTACCATTTCCTTCTCCAGGGGATCTTCCTGGCCCAGGGATCAAATCTATGTCTTCTGTATTGCAGGCAGATTCATTACCACTGAACCCCCAGGGAAGCCACATAAAGCATTATAAATTGTGTCTATTTCTCCAGAAAGAGTACAATTTTGATTCTGTAATCTAGTCATTGAGTTTCTTGAGTTGAGTTTGTGTTATCATGCAAGATTCTGATTCACATTCTTCATATAAGTAATTCTGACACAAAGACTGATAAGATATATTATTTTTCCTACTATACATTTCATGAAGATGTCCATTCATCCACATGGAAATCATCACTGGGATTCACAAATGACAATGAAAATGCTGTGAAGCACAGGTGTAGTTACTTTCTCTACAGGCCTTGCAAGGCTAACTAAGTATATTTCCATTTATACTTGCAACCACTTCATTTGACCATATCATAAAAGAAATAAAATTGCATACCAAGATGAGATGTGAAATAAAAGAGTACCAGTACCCAGCTGTGAAGCTACTGGTCTACTGGAGGAGAAAAGTTTGCCTCAGGAAACCTGTAGATGAGTTCAGTGTTCAGTAATTTTTTACAGTTTTCAGTAATCTTTCCCAGCATCAGGGTCTTTTCCAGTGAGTCAGTTCTTCGCATCACGTGGCCAAAGTATTGGAGTTTCAGCTTCAGCATCAGTCTTTCCAATGAATATTCAGGACTGATTTCCTTTAGGATGATCCTAGTTGGGTCTCCTTGCAGTCCAAGGGACTCTCAAGAGTCTTCAACACCACAGTTAGAAAGCATCAATTCTTTAGCACTCAGCTTTCTTTATGATCCAAATCTCACATCCATACATAACTACTGGAAAAACAACAGCTTTGACTAGACGGACCTTTGTCAGCAAAGTAATATCTATGCTTTTTAATATGTCGTATATGTTGGTCATAGCTTTGAAGTCACCATCTGCAGTGATTTAGGAGCCCAAGAAAATAAAATCTGTCACTGTTTCCTTTGTTTCCCCGTCTCTTTGCCATGAATTCATGAGACCAGTTGCCATGATATTAGCTTTTTGAATGTTTTTTTGAATGTTTTTTTTTTTTTTGAGCTTTAAGCCAACTTTTTCACTCTCCTCTTTCACTTTCATCAAGAGGCTTTTTAGTTCCTCTTCAATTTCTGCCATAAGGGTGGTGTCATCTGCGTATCTGAGGTTATTGATATTTCTCCTGGCAATCTTGATTCCAGCTTGGGCTTCATTTAGGCCAGTATTTTGCATGATGTACTCTGAATATAAGTTAAATATGTTCCCAATTTGGAACAAGTCTGTTGTTCCATATCCGGTTCTAACCTGCTTCTTGACCTGCATACAGATTTCTCAGGAGGCAGGTAAGGTGGTCTGGTATTCCCATCACTTGAAGAGTTTTCCCCAGATTGTTGTGATCTACACAGTCAAAGGCTTTGGTGTAATCAATAAAGCAGAAGTAGTTATACCTAAGCTGTATTTGGAAATATGTAAATTATGTTACATAAAGCAGTCCACAGGGAAAAAATGCAATGTGATACGTAAATAGTTAGTAGAATGTTATATCTATTCGACCACAAAAACATCATGGAATGCAAAAAAAAAAAAAAAAGGCATAGGAAAATAGTATTTTCTGTCTCTTTTGAAAATTAGTATAATGGTAAAGATACAGACCATTCAGGGTAAGCCCTAAAGTAATGAAAATGCAATAACACCAAGTGCAGGTGCCTCCTTTGATGTGAGGTGGAAGAGAGGTGAGAGATTAGGATCCTATGGTAGTAAACACTCCAGGAGGTTACGTGACCTTAAAGCCCTATATAAGTTGGCTGGTCAGAAAATTTCCTCATAAGTTTTCATGGCTGCATTTCATGCTGCACCTTCTCCAGCAGTGTTAACCAGCACCCACGTTTCATAAACCTAGTGATAGACAGGTGAACCAGAGCTCAAGCTCAGGTTGACATTCTGTGAATTTGATATTCAGCATATTTATCTTCGGCTAATTAGACAAGTGCTCAAATATTTTCCTGATTGCATTTAGGAAATGAAGGACCTTTTTTGTCTGTTTGCCTTATTTCTTTATTTGCTTGTTTTTCCCCCTGTATTTGCACATTAATATAGCCTTAGATGGGCTTCCCAGGTGGCACTAGTGGTAAAGAACATGCCTGAAATGCAGGAGACATAAGAGAATCTTTTTGATCCCTGGGTCAGGAAGATCCCCTGGAGGAAGGCATGGAAAGCCACTACAGTATTCTTGCTTGGAGAATCCTATGGACAGAGGACCCTGGTGGGCCACAGTCTATCGGGTCACAAATAATTGGACATGACTAAAGTGACTTAGCACATAGTCTTAGACAGGCACCATTGGTAGTATACAAGTAAGGTTTTAGTACAAAGCAAGATATCAGAATCTCTCACTCCATACACTTGTTCCAAACATGATTACTATATTCTATGGGACACCATACTCTGAAATGCCTTTTCCCACTATGTCCATCTTCCTAAGCTCCTTTATTACAAACATGTTCTACTCTCTGCTATGTATCTTTAATTTTTTCTAACTTTGTTTTTCTAGTAAACTTTTATTAATTGTTTTTCTTGCTGTTTATGTTTCTCACAAAAATGAATTCAATCATATTTCTCTTCTTTTTCTGACCTTTTACTCAGATGGGTTCATTCAAGGTTCCCGCTCTGTCTGAAATGAAATCAGATTCCACCCTGGTTTTGGTTCAGTAGGCTGAACACAGCTACTTTATTACTAACTCTTTATTATGCACATTTATGATTCCTTTATGCATGACTGTGCAACCTTAGGAAGGTTTGTATATCCTATAATTTCTGAGAAATTGTACATGTTCCTCTTTTATAATGATGTATCCTAAGAATTTATTTAATGTGTTTTCTGTATATGCAAGAAAGTCATTGAAATTCCTTCCATGGATAGGTAATTGGGAAACCCAACTTCAAAAAAATATTTTGTTCTTAAAAAAACAAATTTGTTCTTAATATACCATATTTCATGAAAATGGCAAAGAAACAACAGTAAAGTCAGCATTGTCACCCCTATATAGCCCTGAAAGAGCGATAAACACTGCTGGAATCATTTTTCTATAAGCTTTGAAAATGCAAATAATTTTGGCTTATTTATACCTCTTCAATGATCATATGATACAGTGAGTAAATACATAAATAATAACAAAAATTGCACATCAGGATAGAAATAGAGATTAAAGAGTTTGAAACAGGAATTATATTGAAACAGGGTTTGCTATCCTTTGCTTGCCAGTTAAAACTGAGCTGTAATCAAACTGTAACACTGGTCCACCATTTCAAGTCTTTGCTGTGGTGAGATATAACTGAGGAAATTACACACTCCCCCAACATCTCTGGTGCCATGACTCGAATTTAACCTAGCTGAAACAACCTTGGCTTGACCTCCGTGAAGCGGAGGCCAAGCACAGCAGAAGCTCAGCTTGGCAAAAGTTCCTTCAGTGGAAGCTGAACATGAAGAAAACCCAGCACAGTGGAAATGACAAGAAGCCCTCCATGTTGGAAACCAGAACAGCAAAAACAAACTTGGCAGAAAGCTCACACGGCTCAGTTTCCAATTCCAGAAGACCTCCGTTTAAGGTAGGAGGTCTGCCCCTATGGCTGGAAGGGCATATGGCTAATAAAATCTTAATTCCTTTTCAATCTCTCATTTCTTGTTTCCTCTAATGCCCTGCAAACAGGTGAGTGGCAGTGGATACAGTGAGGGCCTCTGGCATTGTGAAGGAACTAGTTGAGGGGAAAATATATTGCCTAAGAAAACTTGTGGATGACGACTGATTAATCTTCAGTAGCATGGGAAGCCCTTGTATTCATAAATCAACATACTCAGTTTCAAATTAAGAGGGTTAACAGGTAGGAAGGCCATAGGTCTCCAAGTGGCTGGAGGAAATAAACTGCAAGTGGCAGACTTTTGTCCCTTCTCTACACAAAATTAAAAGAGACTTCTTTTAATTCTGTGTTGTTGACACCTGATTCTGCCTGAACATAACTATTCTCAAACCTTGAGCTAACCAATGTGTTTTTCCTATGGAAATGTTTTACTTAAGCTATGTTAATAATCTGCCTTTCTTCAAATCTGTCTAATTTCTTCAAGTCTGCCTAAGACTAACTTTTTTTCTTTTCTCAAACCTTGGGCTGATAAAGGCTTAATAAACCAGTATTCTTCTCAATCGTTTTATGGATGGGAGAGGGGGTGACACACTTTGTACCATTCTATCTCAAAAATGCATATTGCAAGAGGGGCCTGGTGAAACTCCCTCAGCCTTGAGATGCCTCTCATCTGATTAGAAGCTTGCTAACAGACATAAAACACTTTGCTAAAACCTAGCAAGGAGGCACTCTTTCTGCTCCCTTCTGATGTATCTGTCAGAAGCTTTCTCTATCTCTATTATACTGTAATGAAACTTCGCTACACAAAAAGCTACAAATGGTCAAGCCCCATCTCTGGCCCCAGATCAAACTCTTCTCCTCTTAAGGTCACGAATCCTAGCATAGCACATGACTTGAAGCTGCAATCTTTCAATATATAGATGTCTGTGTCAAAGCACTAAGAAAAGCTTCCTGTGTTCCGAGAAAAGCAGTATTTGGAGACATGTAAATTATCTTACATAAGGAAGTCTACAGGAAAAAAAAAAAAAAACCTCCAACTGATACGTAAATAGTATATTAAATATATTTTATCATGAAAAATGTGTGAAATTCAGAAAAAAATAAGCATCTGTAAATAATATTTCCATCTCTTCTGGAGATGAATATAATTGTAAAGAAACACACTAATTGAGGTAAGCCAAAAACTAGTGAAAACACTATAAAACTGCAAGTGCCACCTTTGATGTAAGGTATGAAAAGAGGTGAAAGATTAGGACCCTCTGGTGTAGGTGCTCCAGGAGGTCATGTTACCTTAAAATGCTATATAAGTCCACCTGTTATTAAGGAAAGTTCCTCATACACTTTACCAGCTGCATTGGAAGCTGTATTTCTCCAGGGGAGTTTTACTATACCCACATTTCACAGAGCTAGTGACAGAGGTGAACTGGAGCTCACCCTCAGGTTGATTTTCTATAAATTTGATGTTCAGCCTATTTCTCAGGGAAATAGACCAGTTTTCAAATACCTTTCTCTTTGGGTTTAAGAAATGGAGGACCATTTTTTGGTGTGTGTGTGTGTGTGCGTGTGTGTGTGTGTGTGTGTGTTTATTTTTCCCTGTATGTAGACTTTTATATAACCTTAGATAGGCACCATTGCTAGTATACAAGGATAGTTTTAATACAAAGCAAGATATCAGAATCTCTCTTTCCATACCCACATCCTACCTACAGTTACTGTACCTTTATATAGGCATGTATTTTTTTTTCTGTGTATCTTTAAATATTTTGTTCCTCAGGAACTTTATTTCATGAGAATGGCCATGAAATTACATTAAAATCAGCATTGCAATTCAAATGTTGCCCTGAGAGAGCCAAGAAACAGTACTGAAGTCATTTTTCCATAAGGTTAAATGTGCAAATGATTTTGGTTTATTTTTTCCTAAAACATCTTCTATGATAATATGATAAAACAGTATTTTACAAAGCTGGGTTTCTGAATTACCTATCAATGGAATGAATTTCAATCACTTTCTTGCTTATATATCCAACTCAAATCAGGGAAACTCATAGGATGCAATCATTATGAAACAGGAACATGTACAATTTCTTATAAATGATACAATATACAATATTTCCTATGGTTGCACATCCATGCATAAACAGACAATGAACATGCTTGTGAAAGGTTGTTGTTGAATCACGACACCAGGATTCTTGGCCCCTGGAGGAGAAGAACTCAATCCGGGGCCAGAGATGAGCCTTGATCGCTCAGAGCTTTTGTGTAATAAAGTTTTATTAAAGTATAAAGGAGATAGAGAAAGCTTCTGACATAGGCATAAGAAGGGGGTAGAAAGAGTACCCCCTTGCTAGTGTTAACAATGGAGTTATATACTCTCCAGTAAATCAAAAGAATGTCTGGAGGTTGTAAAGACCTCATCAGACCTACTCCCATAATTTACATTTAGCCAGAAGGTTTAATCCAGAGACTGTCCTCAGGCAGAATACATTGTTGTTATATAATCCTAAGTAGAGAAGGAAAAAACAGTTTGTCCTTTCTTCCTCCTTGAGAATTCCAGACCCCTCTCTCCTTGGGGACCCCTAGACTTCTTACCAACCTGCCTAGAAAATGACTCTCTCATTTGCATATTGAAGAATTAGTAATGAAGTAACTGTGCTCAGCCGAGTGAATGAAAACCATGGTGAAATCTAGTCTTATTTCAGAAAGAGGAGGAAACTTGACTTGCCCATGAGAAGTGTTCGAAAAACAAGATAACTATATTTTAATTCATTTTTGTGAGATATATAAACGATAAGGAGGAAACAAAAGTGATAGGCGTTAGAGGAACCAAGTCTCAGAAAACTGAGATTCACAGAAGAGAAAAGACATGCCTGTTAAGAGGTGTTTGGGAAGATGGATGCGGTGAAAAAAGACATTTAAGAGTATGGTGTCCCATAGCATGTAGTAACTGTGGGTGGAACATAGGTATGGAAAGAGACATTCTGATATCTTGCTTTGTTTTAAAACTATAGGTGTATATTACTAATAGTTCCTATCTAAGACAATATAAAAGTGTACATACAGGGAAAAAACACACAAAAGTTAACAAACAAAAAATGATTATCCATTTCTTAAACCCCATCAGTAAAGAATTTTATTATAGTACCGATCCAAACACAACTACTTCATTACTAATTATTCATGTTCATTATTGATTTATGAATGGATTTTCAACTTCAGGAAGGATTGTGTAGCCTATCATTTTTAGGAAATTGTATGGGTTTCTGTTCTGCATTGACTGCGTCCTGTATGTTTCTCTGCTGTGAGTTCACTTGTATGTGCAAGAAGGTGATTGAAATTATTTCCATGGATAGGAAAATCCACCTTCAAAAAGTATTTCATTCTTCACATACCGTATTTCATGAGAATGGCCATGAAACATTGTTAAAGTCAGCATTGTGGTTCATAAGTAGCCCTAAAAGAGACCATAAACACTGCTGGAGTCATTTTTGTTTTTCTATAAGGTTTGAATGTGCAAGTAATCTTGGTTTATTTTTATATGAAACCTGTTCTATGATCATATGATAAAATGAATATATACATAAGAATGCATAAGAATAAAAAAATGGCACAGCAAGAGAGAACACAAGATTAAAAAAATCAAACAAGGAGTTATAAAGGGTGGAGGAAAATAATATGCCTAAGCAAACCTGTGGATGACAGAGGGCTTCTTCTGTTAAGTGGGAAACTCTAGTATTCAGGAAGTCAGCATACCCAGTTTCATATATAGATGCCTCTCTTTCCATACACAGGTTTTACCTCTAATTACTACGTTCTTGTGGAAACCAAACTCTTAGCTGCCCCTTATCACTCTGTCCACTTCCGTACACAGCTTTTTATAGGTATGTACAATTCTCTTCTATATATCTTTAATTTCTTTTCTGAGACTTATTTCCTCTAATATACTTTCAATTACTGTTACTTTCTTGCAGCTTATGTTTGTCAAAAAGTGAATTCATGTGTATTCATCTTCTTTTTCTGACCTTTTCCTTGGAATGTCCATTCAATGTTCCTCCTATTTCTGAAATAAAACTTGATCCTACACTGGTTTTTGTTCAATAGGATGAACATAGCCCCTTCATTACTAATTCTTCATTATTCATGTTCACCATCCATTTAGGTATGCATACACAGCCTCTGACCATTCAGGGACTTCCCTGGTGGCTTAGATGGTAAAGCATCTGTCTACAATGCAGGAGACCTGGGAAGATCCCCTGGAGAAGGAAATGGCAATCCACTAGAGTACTATTGCCTGGAAAATCCCATGGACAGAGGAGCCTGGTAGGCTACAGTCCATGGGGTCGCAAAGAGTCGGACATGACTGAGCAACTTCACTTCATTCACACAACCTTAGGTAAGATTGTATAGCCTATCATTTACAATAAATTGTACACTTTTCTGTTCCATAATGATTACATCCTAAGAATTTTTCTGATGTGAGTTCACTGTATAGGGAAGAAAGTGATCCAGATTCTTTCCATTGATAGGTAATTCAAAATCCCAGCCTAATAAAATATTTTGTTTTCCTTGTACTTTATTTCATGAGAACAGCCATGAAGTGACATTTAAATCAATATTGCACAAGTAACCCTGAAAGAGCCCAGACACAACGCTAGAGTCATTTTTCTCTAAGCTTTGAGTGTGCAAATAATTTCTGATTTATTTTTACTTGAAATCTCTTCTATGATCATGTGATAGAATGAATGAATAAATAAATATAAAGAAAGTAGTACAACAAGATGGAAGGTGTTAGTCAAGCAGTCATGTCCAACTCTTTATGATCCCATGAATTGTAGTCCGTCAGTCTCTTCTGTCTGTAGAATTCTCCAGGCAAAAACACTGAACTGGGTAGCCATTCTCTTCTCCAACCCAGGGACCTTCCGAACCCAGGGATCAAACTCAGGTCTCCTGCATTGCAGGCAGATTCTTTACCATATGAGCCACCAATGAAGCCCTGAAATTAAAGAGTTCGAATACACAGTTACAGAGGAGCTAATCCAGGGGAGGAAAAAAGTTTTCCTAGGTAAATCTGCAGGTAAGATTTATCCACAGATAAATCTCCTGTTGATCTGCTGTCCCATGGAAAAGCCTCGGTTTCAGAAAGACAGCATACAAATGCCTTTGCCAAAATATCAAGAAAGGCTGCCCATGTTCCTAGAAAAACATTATTTTGAAATATGTAAGTTATGTTACATAACATAGTCCAGAGGGGAAAAAACTCGAAGAGATGTGTAAGTAGTATGTTATGTATATTTTTCCACGAGAAACGTCCTGGAATTCAGAGAAAATAGACATATGTAAATAATATTCTCCCCTTCTTTCATAAATAATTAGAATGCTAAAGATACACACTATTGCTGTTAAGCCCAAAACAAGTGAAAACATTATCACACAAACTACAAGTTCCTTCATTGACATAAGGTTTGAAAAGACTGAGGGATTAGGATCCTCTGATGGTAAACACTCCAGAAGTTCACTTGACCTTAAAGTCCTATATAGGCAGCTAGTCAGGATACTTCCTCATACAGTGCCCCTGCACCTAGGAATCTGTATCTAATCCAGGGGTGTCTTTCAGTACTCGCATTTCTTAGACCTAGTGAAAGACTGGTGAATTAGAGCTCAAGATCAGGTTTTCTGAAATGTGCTGTTCACCTATCCCTCGGCATAATAGATCAATGCTCAAATTCTTTCCCAATTGAATTCAGGAAATGCATGACCATTTTACTTGTTCCTTTATTTTTTTTTTTTAATTTTTCCCATGAATGTACTTTTTTTCATGAATTTACATTTTGATGCAGTCTTAGATAGGCACCATTGGTAATATAATTTTAATACAAAGCAAGATATCTGAGTCTCTCTTCCCATACACATATTCTACCCATAATTACCACATTCTATCAGACACTAATGCTCTTTTTTATTGTTTCCACTTCTCTAAACACCTCTTTACAGGCATCTCCTATTCTCTACTGTGTATCTTTAATTTGTTCTTTGAGGTTGGCTCCTCTAATACTTTCCATTTCTGTTTCTTTCTTGTAGTTTACTTCTCTCAAAATGAATGGCCATATATTTATCTTCTTTTCCTGATCCCTTCCATGGGCAAGTCCACTCACGGTTCTACCTTCTTCTGAAATGAGACTAGATTTCACCATGGTTTTGATTTGGTAGGCTGACCACAGTTACTTCATTATTAATTGCTCATTATGCAGGTTCATAATCCATTTATATATGACAGTGCAACTTTAGGAAGGATTATGTATCTTATCGTTTCTAGGAAATTTTACAGGCTTCTGTTCCATGAAGATTTCATTCTATGAGTTTTTCTGATGTGAGTTCACTGTATATGCAAGAAATTGATCGAAATTATTTTCAACAATAGGTATTTGTGAACTTGGCCTGTAAAATATTTCATTTCATGAGAATGGTATATAGTGACATTGTTATCAGCATTGTGATTCACAAGTAGCCCAGAAAAAGCCCAGACACTATGCTGGAGTCATTTTTCTATAAGCATTGAATATGCAGATAGTTTTTGATTTATTTTTACCTGATTCCTCTTCTATGATCATATGATTAAAATGAATAAATAAATAATAAAGAAAATGGCACAGCAAAACCCCCACAAAATTAGAAAATTCAATCATGAATTTGTCAAGTGAAGGAACTTGTCAAGTGAATGAACAAAGTTTGCCTAGTAAACCTGTGAATGACAGTAGGCTCATCTGGTGTCCCAAGAGAAAGCTTATTTCTCAGGTAGTCAGCATATTCAGGTTGAAATATAAATGTTTCAAGATATCAGGAAAGGCTTCCCATATTCCTAAGAAAGCTGCATTTGGAAATATGTAAATTATGTTAAATAATGAAGTCCATATGATAAAACTTCCAATTGATATGCAAATAGTAAATAGAACATTGTATATATTTTACCAGGAAAATTGACCTGGAATGCAGGAAAAGTAGGCATATGTAAATAATGTTTTCTGCTCTTTTGGAAATGATTATAAATTGTAATGTACTCACTATTGAGGATAAACCCAAAGCTAATGAAAACACAACCACACCAACTGCAGGTGCCTTCTTTGGTGTAAGGTGTGAAAAGAGGTGAGAGATTAGGATCCTCTGCCAGTAAACACTTCAGGAGGCCACGTGATCTTAAAGCCCTGTGTAAGTCAGCTAGTTGTGAAAGTTCCTCCTACACTTTATCAGATGCCTTGGAAGTTGCATCTTCTCCAGGGGAGTTTTTTGGCATCCATGTTCCTTAGACCTATCAAAAGACAGGCAAACCAGAACTCAGGTTCAGGTTGGTTTTCTATATATTTGGTGTTCAGCTTATCCCTCAGTGAAACAGAGTAGTAATTAAATTCATTCTTGATAGGGTTTACGAAATGGACCACTGCTTTTGGTTATTAGTGGGATTTTTGTTGTTGTTGTTGTTGTTGCTTCATTGTCTGTTTCTTTTACTTGAATTTGTACTTTTATATAATCTTAGATAGGAATCACTGGTATTATACAAGTATAGTTTTAATATAAAGTAAGATATGGGGATCTTTTTCCATACACACATTCCATTCAGATTGCTACATTCTTTGGGACACCATAATCTTAACTGCTTCCCCCCCCCCCCACTGCTTCCTCCTCCCTAAACAGCTTTTTTACACTCATGCCCTATTCTCTTCTATGGCCATAAAACAACATTGAAATCAATAATGTGATTTATAAATACCCCTTAAAGAGTCCAGATACAATGCTGGAGTCGCTTTTCTATAAGCACTGAGTACAAATAATTTTGCATTTATTTTTACCTGAAACCTCCTCTATGATCATAAGATAAAGAATAAATAAATAATTAAGAAACTTGAAAAGGAAAATAGAACACAAGATTAAAGATTTCGAACAGACAGTTATGAAGGGACTACCTGAGTAGAGGAGAGAATTTTGCCTAGGCAAACCTGTGCTTAAGAGTAGACTTATCTGGTGTCCCATGGAAAAACCTATGTTTCAGGAAGTCAGCATACTCAACGTGATATATATATATATATATATATATATATATATATATATATATATATATATATATATATATATGACTGTGCAAAATATCAAGAATTTCCTAGGAATTTCCATATTCCTAGGAAAGCTGTATTTGGAAATATATAAATTATGTAAAATCATGTTACATAAAAAAGTCCAATAGGAAGAAACTACCAAGTGATGTGTAAGCATTAAATAGTTTATTATGTATGTGGAATCCAGAAAAAAAATAGTCATCAGTTCAGTTCAGTTGTTCAGTCATGCCTGATTCTTTGTGAACCCAAGAATCTCCGCACTCCAGGCCTCCCTGTTCATCACCAATCCCCGGAGTTCACTCAGACATCATAGTGTCAGTGATGCCATCCAGCTATCTCATCCTCTGTCGTCCCCTTCTCCTCCTGCCCCCAATCCCTCCCAGCATCAGAGTCTTTTCCAATGAGTCAGGTCTTCACATAAGGTAGCCAAAGTACTGGAGTTTCAGCTTTAGCATCATTCCTTCCAAAGGAATCCCAGGGCTGATCTCCTTCAGAATGGACTGGTTGGATCTCCTTGCAGTCCAAGGAACCCTCAAGAGTCTTCTCCAACACCACATTTCAAAAGCATCAATTCTTCAGCCCTCAGCTTTCTTCACAGTCCAACTCTCACATCCATACCTGACCACTGGAAAAATCATAGCATTGAGTAGACGGACCTTTGTTGGCAAAGTAATGTCTCTGATTTTCAATATGCTATCTAAGTTGGTTATAACTTTCCTTCTCAGGAGTAAGCGTCTTTTAATTTCATGGCTGCAGTCACCATCTGCAGTGAACCTACTAAATGCATAGAAATAAAAACAGAAAATTAGGCAAAATGAGGTGACAGAGGAACATGCTCCCAGTGAAGAAATTATATTAAACCTCCAAAAAAGAATTAAATGAAGTTGAGGAATAAATCTACCCAATAGAGTTCAGGTAATGTTTGATGATGAAGATGGTCAAAGAAATCCAGAAAGAATTGGACAAACGGAGTAAGAAATCATAATTTTTAACAGAGCTGGAAAATATAAAGAAGAACAAAATACAGATGAAGAATACAATAACAGACCAAAAAAAAAAAAAAAAACTAAAAAGAATCAATGGTAGATTGGATGGTACAGAGGAACAGATCAGCGAGTGGGAAGGCAGAATAGTGGAAATCACTGAAGCTGGAGATTAAAAGGAAAGAGTGAGGATAGTTTGAGAGACATGTGAGATAACATCAACCACATTAATATTCACATTATTGAGTATAGAGTTGCCAGAAGAAGATAAAGAAAGAGGCAGAGAACATATTTGAAAAAGTCCCTAAACCTGGGAAAGGAAATAGGTATTCAGGTTCAGGAAGCACATAGAGTCCCAGAGAGGACTGTGACTTACAAGACACACTGTAATTAAAATGGCAAAAACTAAAGAAAAATATAAAGAAAGAATATTAAAAGCAAGAAAAAGAAAAAGCAAGAAGTTACATACAAGGGAATTCTCATAAGGCCATCAGCTGGCTTTTTAGCAGAAACTGCAGGCCAGAAGGGAGTGGCATTATATAGTTAAAGTAATGAAAGGGAAAACTTACAACCAAGAATATTCTGGCCAAATTCTCATTTAGATTTGGTGGACATAAAGAGTTTTAGAGACAAGCAAAACCTCAGAGTTCAGCACCACCAAAGCAGCTTCACAAGAAATGTTAAAGGAACTTCTCCAAATAAAAGAAAAAAGGTCAAAACTTAAAAAGGAAAAGGCCCACTGGTAAAGACAAATAAATAGTAAAGGTAGTAAACTAACCATGAACAAAGATAGTAGCACGATTAAGAACTAAAGTAGGATGATTAAGAACTAAAGAGCCCCTTGAAGAAAGTCAAAGAGGAGAGTGAAAAAGTTTGCTTAAAACTCAACATTCAGAAAACTAAGATCATGGCAACTGGTCCCATCACTTTATGGCAAATAAACGGGGATTCAGTGGAAACCGTGACAAACTTTATTTTCTTGGGCTCCAAAATCACTGCAGATGGTGACTGAAGCCATGAAATTAAAAGATGCTTACTCCTTGGAAGAAAAGTTATGAACAACCTAGACAGCATATTAAAAAGCAGAGACATTACTTTTTCAACACAGGTCCATCTAGTCAAGGCTATGGTGTTCCCAGTACTCATGTATGGATGTGAGAGTTGGACTATAAAGAAAGCTGAGTGCAGTAGAATTGATGCTTTTGAGCTGTGATGTTTGAGAAGACTCTTGAGAGTCCCTTGGACTGCAAGGAGATTGAACCAGTCCATCCTAAAGGAGATCAGTCCTGGGTGTTCATTGGAAGGACTGGTGTTGAAGCTGAAACTCTAATACTTTGGCCACCTAATGCAAAGAACTGACTCATTTGAAAAGAGCCTGATTCTGAGAAAGATTGAAGGCAGGAGGAGAAGGGGATTACAGAGGATAAGATGGTTGGATGTCATCACTGACTCAATGGACATGAGTTTGAGTTAAGCTCCAGGAGTTGGTGATGGACAGGGAGATCTGGAGTGCTACAATCCATGCGGTCACAAAGAGTCGGACGTGAATGAGCAACTGAACTGAACTGAACAGATCCATCAATAATTACTTTAAATATACATGGACTAAATGCTCTTATCAGAAGATATAGAGTGGCTGAATAGATGAAAAAGCAAAATCTACATACATGTTACTTACAAGATACTCACTATGCTGTCTACAAGACACTAACTGTGCTGCCTATGGGACACTCACTTCACGTCTAAAGATACACAAAGACAAAGTGAGCTGATAGAAAAGTTATTCCATGAAAAATGGAATTGAAAAGAAAGCTGGAGTAGCAATACTTATATTAGACAAAATAGAATTTAAAACAAAGACTGTAAAGAGACAAAGAAGGATTTGAGGTCAATAAGAAGATGTAGCAACTGTAAATATGTGTATATCAACATAAACACCTAAATACACAAAGCAAATATTAACAACATAACTAGAGAAATTGATAATAAAACAATAATAGCCGGTGATTTTAACACTCTACTTACATCAATGGAGAGATCATCCAGACAGAAAGCCAATAAGGAAACATTGGCTTAAATGACACAATAGACCATACAGACTTAATAGATATACACAAAACACTCTACCCAAAAGCAGAAAACTACACATTCCTTTCAAGTGTACAAAGGACATTTTCCAGGAAGGATCACATATTAGGACACAAAATATCTCTGAGTAAATTTAAGAACAATGAAATCACAGCAATAGTATTTTCTGACCATAACACTATGAGATTAGATTCAAGTACAAGTAAAGAAAAAAAATGTAAGAACACAAACAAATAAAGGCTAAACAGTACGTTATTAAACAACCAATGGATTGCGGGGGCAAAATCAAATAGAAAATTTTAAAATATATATATGTGTAGACAAATGAAAATGAAACACAATTCAAAATCTATGGAATACAAGAAAAGTGCTTTGAAAGTTGAAGTTTATAGTAATACAAGTCTACCAGATGGTGACTACAGCCATGAAATTAAAAGATGCTTGCTCCTTGGAAGGAAAGCTATGATCAACCTAGACAGCATATTAAAAAGCAGAGACATAATTTGCTGACAAAGGTCAGTCTAGTCAAAACTACAGTTTTTCCAGTAGTCATGTATGGATGTGAGAGTTGAACTATAAAGAAAACTGAGCACCAAAGAATTGATGCTTTTGAACTGTGGTATTGAAGAAGACTCTTGAGAGTCCCTTGGACTGCAAGGAGATCCAGCTAGTCCATCCTAAAGGAAATCAGTCCTGAATATTCATAGGAAGGACTGATACTGAAGCTGAAGCTCCAATACTTTGGCCACCTGATGAAAAGAATTGACTCATTGGAAAAGACCCTGGTGCTGGGAAAGATTGAAGGCAGGAGGAGAAGGGGACAACAGAGCATGAGATGGTTGGATGGCATCATGGACTCAATGGACATGAGTTTGAGTAAGCTCCTGGCGTTGGTGATGGACAAGGAAGTCTAGAGTGCTGCAGTCCATGGGGTCGCAAAGAGTCAGACATGACTGAGCAACTAAACTGAAGCCTAACTTAGGAAACAAAAATAAAATCTCAAAAAAAAAAAAAAAGAAAAATGCAACAAATTTAATCCTACACATAGAGGAATTTGAAAAATAAAAATGAAGAAAAAATTTCGTAGAAGGAAAAAACATAAAGATCAAAGCAGAAATAAATGAAATAGAGACAAAGAAAGAAAGAAAGAAAGAAAAAACACTTTTAAAAGTCAGTCTATTTCACTTCCAGTGATTGGTCTGTTCATTCAGTTTTGACAGGCTGTATGTTTCTAAAAGCTTATCCATCTTATCCATTTCTTCTGGATTGTCCAATTTGTTGGCATATGATTGTTCATCACATTGTTTCTTTCCATCTATTTTTTCTGTATTTTTGTGGAATTGGTTGTTATTTCTTTACTTTCATTTCTCTCTTTCTTTCTTTCTTTTTCTTTTTTTTTTGAGGGGGCATGGTCCACTGTCTTTTCTTCTTGGTGAGTTCTTCAGTTTGTTAATGTGGTTTTTCACAGTGATTAATTTGTGGATATTGTACAATTTCTGCATCCTGGAGATGAATCCCACTTGATGAAGATAAATGATACTTTTAATGCATTGTCGAATATGACTTGCTAATACTTTGTTGAGGATTTTAACATTTATATTTATCAGTGATATTGGTAAGTAATCTTTTTAATTATATCTTTGTCTGACTTTGGTATTAGTGTGATACTGGCCTTATAGAAGGTGTTTAGAAGCATTTCTTGCTCTGGAATTTTTTGGAATAGTTTGTCAAAGATAGATGCTAACTTAAAAAATAATAATTGGTAGAGTTCACCTGTGAAGCATCTGGACCTGGACTTTTTGCTTGTTGGATTTTTTATTACTATTTTAATTTCACTGCTGGTAATTGGTCTATTAATATTTCTGCTTTTTCCTGATTCAGTCTTGGGGGTTTCTGCATTCCTTGGAATTTGTCCATTTTTTCCTCATTGTCCATTATATTGGCTTATAGTTGTTTATAGAAATCTCTTATGATTGTATTTCTGTGGTGTTTGTAACCTTTCCTTTTTCATTTCTGATTTTACTGATTTTAGCACTCTGCCCATGCTCTGCAATAAGAGAAGCTGACACAATGAGATATCCATGCACTGCAACTATAAGTAAACCCTGCTTGCTACAACTAGAGAAAGCCCCTGTGCAGCAACAAAGAGCCTATGCACTGCAACAAAGGCTCAGTGCAGCCAAAAAGAAATAAGTAAAAATTTTTAAAAGATTGAAAAGAAGAGAACACTCAAAAGGTTACTCTATGAAGTCACCTTAACACTGATACTAAAAGCAGACACTGCCAAAAAAAGAAAATTACAGGCCAATATCTTTGATTAATATAAATGTAAAGATCCTCAACAAAATATTAGCAAAGCAAATACAACACATAATAATCCCTTTTCATACACCATGATCAAGCTGGATTCATCCCAGGGTCTCAAAGATGGTTCCACATATGCAAATCATCAATGTGGTACACCATATCAACAAAAGAAAATTGAAAAAAAAAAAAAGATCATTTCAATGTGCATGCATGTTAAGTTATTTAGCCATGTCCAACTCTTTGCGATACTATGTACTGTAGCCTGCCAGGCTCCTATGTCCATGGGATTTCCCAGGCAAGAATACTGGAGTGGGTTGCCATGTCCTCCTCTAGGGGATCTTCCTGACCCAGGGATCAAACCCATGTCTCTTGTGTCTCCTGCATTGGTAGCAGGTTCTTTACCACTAGCGTCACCTGGGAAGCCTTTGATAAACCCTTGATAAACATCACTTATTATCACAGAAATGCAAATCAAAACCATAATGAGGTATCATCTCACGCCAGTCAGAATGGCTGCTATCAAAAAGTCTACAAACAATAAATGCTGGAGAGGGTGTGGAGAAAAGGGAACCCTCTTACACTGTTGGTCGGAATGCAAACTAGTGCAGCCACTTTGGAGAACAGTGTGGAGATTCCTTAAAAACCTGCAAATAGAATTTCCATGTGACCCAGCAATCCCACTGCTGGGCATACATACCAAGGAAACCAGAATTGAAAGAGACACGTGTACCCCAATGTTCACCACAGCACTGTTCACAATACCCAGGAAATGGAAGCAACCTAGATGTCCATCAGGAGACTAATGGATAAGAAAGCTGTGGTACATATACACAATGGAACATTACTCAGCCATTAAAAAGAATGCATTTGAGTCAGTTCTAAAGGGGTGGATGAAACTGGAGCCTATTATACAGAGTGAAGTAAGTCAGAAAGAAAAACACCAATACAGTATATTAACACATATATGTGGAAGTTAGAAAGATGGTAATGATGACCCTATATGCAAGACAGCAAAAGAGACACAGATGTGTAGAAGAGTCTTTTGGACTCTTTAGGAGAAGGCAAGGTTGGGATGATTTAAGAGAATAGCATTGAAACATGTATATTATCATATGTGAAACAGATCACCAATCCAGGTTCGATGCATGAGACAGAGTGCTCAAGGCTGATGCACTGGGATGACCCTGAGGATTGGGATGGGGAGGGAGGTGGAAGGGGGTTCATGATGGGGAATACATGTACACCCATGGCTGATTCATGCCCATGTATGGCAAAAACCATTACAATATTGCAACATAGCCTCTAATTAAAATAAATAAACTAATTTTTAAAACAAACAAAAATATTTGATAAAATTCAACATCCATTCATGAAAAATAGTCTGACTAAAGTGGATATAGAGGTAAAATCAGTTCCGTTCAGTCACTAAGTCATATCCAACTCTTTGCAACCCCATGGGCTGCAGCACGCCAGGCTTCCCTGTCCATCGCCAACTCCCAGAGCTTTCTCAAACTCATGTCTTGACTCGATAGAGGTAACATGATTCAGCATAATAAAAGCTATTTATGACAAACTTACAGTCAACATGGTATTCAAAGTTGAATAGTTGAAAGCCTTTCCACTCAATTCAGAGAACAAAGGATGACCACTCTCATGACTTCTATACAACATATGAAATGCAACAGCAGTCGGGCAAGACAAAGAAATTAAAGGCATCCAAATTGGAAGGAAAGAAGTAAAACTGTATTATATGCAGATAATATGATGCAATCTATAGAAAACCCAAAAAAATCCACACAAAAATTCCTAGAACTGATAAGAGAATTCAGCAAGTTATTAAGGTACAAGTTTAACATACAGAAATTGGTCGCATTTCTTTTAACTAACAATAAAATATCAGAAGAAGGCAGTCTTTTTTTTTTTTTTTAAATCTCTTTTTAAATTGTGCCAAAAAAAAAAAAAAAAAAAAAAACTTAGGGATAAACCTGACCAAGCAGGTTTATATACTGAAAACTTATACACTGAAAACTTATACACTGAAAACTATAAAACATTGATAAAGGAAATTGAAGATGATTCAAAGAAATGGAAAGACATTGCATGATCTGGGATTATAAGAATTAATATTGTTAAGGTGGCCATATTACCCAAAGCAATATACAAATTTCATGCAATCTCTATCAAGTTACCCATGTTCCCAGAACTAAAGCAAATAATCTTAAAAATTATATGGAACCACAAAAAGACCCAGAATTGCCAAAGTAATCTTGAGTTGAAAAGAAGAAAGTTTGAGACATAACCTCCCAGCCTACAGACAATACTACAAAGTTACAGCAAACAAAACAGTATGGTAAAGACTTAAAAATCAATGGAATAAAAGCGAACCCAGAAATAAACCCACATATTTATGGCCAATTAATCTTTAACAAAGGAGGCAAGAAAATAAAACAGAGAAAAGAAAGTTGTATTGGGAAAGCTGAATAGCTACATGTAATTAAATGAACTTAGAACACACCCTCAAACAGCAAACAGTAATAAACACAAAATGGCCTAAAGACTTAATTATAAGACACAATACCATAAAACCCCTAGAAGATAACACAGCATAGCACTATGACACAAATTGTACCAATATTTTTTTGGATATGTCTCTTAAGGCAAAAGAAATAAAAGCAAAAATATACAAATGGGACCTAATTAAACATAATCTTTTACATCAAAAGAAACAAAAGAACAACCTATAGACTGAGAGAAAATATTTGCAAATGATGTAACAGACAAGGAAATAATTTCCAAAATATACAAATAGGTCATATAGATTAATAACCAATCAGACAAACAACCCAATCAAAAGTGGGCAGACCCAAATTGACATTTCTCCAAAAAGGACATACAGATGGCCAAAAGACACATGAAATGATGCTTAATATTGCTTACTATTTGAAAAACGCAAATCAAAACTACAATGAAATATCACTTTACATCAATCAGAATGGCCATCTTCAAAAGTCTGTAAATAATAAGTGCTCCCAAAAATAAAGTCTGACACTGTTTCCACTGTTTCCCCATCCATTTCCCATGAAGTGATGGGACCGGATGCCATGATATTCGTTTTCTGAATGTTGAGCTTTAAGCCACCTTTTTCACTCTCCACTTTCACTTTCATCAAGAGGCTTTTCAGTTCCTCTTCCCTTTCTGCCATAAGGGTGGTGTCTTCTGCATATCTGAGGTATTGATATTTCTCCCAGCAATCTTCAGAATCACTGAATAACTATCATTAAAAAAGACTGCAGTCTATCAATAAAAATATTCTGCATCCAAGACATAAAGAAGAAACCCAATTAGATAGTTGGAGGGGTGCATATGTGATATAACCAAGTCCCACACCACTTGGGTGGCTGGCTCAGAGACTGGAGAATAATTAAATGACAGATATTCTCCTGCAGGAGTGAGAATTGTGAGCCCCCTGTCAGGGTCCTCAGCCTGAGGAACTGGCATTCAATAGAGGAGCAGCCAGACCATTTGGTTTGATGGCCAAACAGGGGTGGGTAAGGGAAATGCACAGGAGTGTGATAAAACAGAAACTCTACTCTTGGGGAGGGTGGACACAAGGACTCAAATGCACCGGGACCCATGACAAAAGGACTGACTTTATAGGAGCCTGGGTCAGACCTACTTGCTGGTCTTGGAGGGCCTCCTGGGGGGTAGGGGTGGCTCTGGCTCACTGTGGGGACAACGACACTGGTAGTGGAAATATTCACCAACATGAGATCTCCTGGAGGCTATCATTTTGGTATCAAGACCTGCCCCCAGTCAACAGTCTTCAGTGTCTAGTGCTGGAATGCTTCAGGCTAAACAACCAACAAGGTGGGCATATAGACCCATCCATTAGCAAGTAGGCTATCTAAAGTCACCCTGAGCCCACAGCCACTTATAAACACACCTCTTCACATGGCTCTACCCACCACAGGGACAAGACCCTGCTCTCTCCACCAGTGGACAGACACTAGTCCTTCCTATCAGAAAGCCTGAACAAGCTTTTCAACTAGCCTCAACCACCAGGTGGGGCAGACAGAAGCAAGAAAACTATGATCTAGCAGCCAGCAGATGAGTTTGAGTAGGCTCTGTGAGTTGGTGATGGACAGGGAAGCCTGGCATGCTGCAGTCCATGGGGTCACAAAGAGTTGGAAATAACTGAGTGACTGAACTGAACTGAACTGAGCAGCCTGCAGACTGAGTCCCGAAATGTAGATCAGAATCTAACCTGGGGCCAGCTGATCCCTGGCCCTTGTGACAAGAGAAGAGTGCATTCCTGGGACACATAGGACATCCCCTACAGAGGACCACATCTCCCAGGTTGAGAAATAACTAACTTTCCACATACATAAAAGCAAACATAGAATTTTAGGTAAAATGAGACAAGAGAGGAATATGTTCCAGAAGGAACAAGATAAAACCCAAGAAGAACAACTATGTGAAGTGGAATTAGGCAACTTACATGAGAAAGACTTCAGAGTAATGATTATAAAGATGATCTAAGAACTTGGGAAAAGAATGGATGCACAGAGTGAGAAGTTACAAGAATTTTTAAAAACAAAGATTTATAAAATATAAAGGACAACTAAATGGAGTTGAAGAATAAAATAATTGAAATGAAAAATACACTAGAAAGAATCAATAGCAGAATAAATGAGGCAGAAGAACTTACAGTGAACTGGAAGAGAGTAGAGGAAATCACTGCCATAGAACAAAATAAAGAAAAAAGAATATAAACAGTTTAATAGACCTCTGGAACAACATCAGATACACCAAGATTTGCATTATGGGGTCTCAGAAGGAGGAGAGAGAGAAAGAGAGAGAGAGAGAGAGAGAGAGAGAGAAGGCCTGAGAAGATTTATGGAGAGATAATAGCAGAAAATTTCCCTAAAATGAAAAGCAGAAGGTTCACCCAAGTCCAGGAAGTACAGAGTCCCACACAGGGTAAACTGAAGGAGGAACACAATGAGACACAGAATAATCAAACTGACAAAAATTAAAGATAGAGAAAATTAAAAGCAATAAGAGAAATACAACAAATAAAATACAAGGGAATCCCCATAGACTATCAGCTGATTTCGCATCAGAAACTGCAGGCCAGAAAGGAGTGGCAGGATATATTTAAAATGATTAAAGGGAAAATACTACAAACAAGAAAACCCTATCCAACAACATTCTCATTCAGATTTGATGAAGATATCAATTGCTTTCCAGAAAAGCAGAAGATAAGAGAAGTCAATACAATGAGACAAGCTTTGCAACAAATGCTAAAGAAACTTCTCTAAGTGGAAAAGAAAAAGCCACAACAAGAAGCAAGAAAATAACAAAATGGGGAAATTTACTGGTAAAGGCAAACATATAGCAAAGATGGGAAATCGTCTATGCTGCTGCTGCTGCTGCTAAGAGGTTCAGTCGTGTCCGACTCTGTGTGACCCCATAGATGGCAGCCCACCAGGCTCTGCTGTTGCTGGGATTCTCCAGGCAAGAACACTGGAGTGGTTGCCATTTCCTTCTCCAACGCATGAATACACATGTATTATATCTAACCAGTAATTGTGAGAGGAAGAGAGTACAAATGCAGGATATTTGAAACACATTTCAATACACACAAATAGAAAAAAGAATCCAAACCTAATACTAAAGATAGTCATCAAGAGAACTAGAGAAGAGAAGAGAACAAAAGAGAAAGGGAAGAAAAAAAGACCTACAAAAACAAATCCAAAACAATTAAGAAAATGACAGTAGGAACCTGTATGCATGCTGTCCACAAGAGACCCACTTCAGATCTAGGGACACATAGAGACTGAAAAGGAGAGGATGGAAAATTATCCCATGTAAATCAAAATGAAAAGGAGGCTAGAGTAGCAATACTCAAAGCAGACAAAGGACTTTAAAATAAAGACTGTTACAAGAGACAAAGGAGGCAGTTGTAATCATCAAGGGATCAGTCCAAGAAGAAGATATAACAATTGTAACTATATATGCACCCAACTGGAGAAGGAAATGGCAAGCCACTCCAGTATTCTTGCCTAGAAAATCCCATGGACAGAGGGGCCTGGTGGGCTGCTGTCTATAGGGTCGCAGAGTCAGGCACGACTGAAGAGACTTAGCATGCATGCATGCATTGGAGAAGGCAATGGCAACCCACTCCAGTACTCTTGCCTGGAGAGTCCCAGGGACAGAAGAGCCTGGTGGGCTGCCATCTATGGGGTTGCACAGAGTCAGACATGACTGAAGTGACTTAGCAGCAGCAGAAGCATGCACCCAACAGAGGAGCATCTCAATAAGACAATTGTTAACAAGACAGAAAAAGAGAAATCAACAGTAACACAACAGTGGAGGATTTTTAACAACTCACTTATATTAATTGACAGATCATCCAGACAGCAAATCAATAAGGAAACACAGGCCTTAAATGACCAGATGGACTTAACTGATATATATATATTCATTTCATCTGAAAGTAGCAGAATACACATTCTTCTCAAGTGTATATGAAACATTCTCACATGCTGGGATTGATCACATTCTAGACCACGAGGTGAATCTCAGTAAACTTAAGACAATTGGAATCATATAAAGCATCTTTTTCAGTTACAACCCTGTGAGATTAGAAATAAGCTACATAAGCTTCCTTGTAGCTCAAGAGTAAAGAATCCACCCGTCAATACAAGAGACATGAGTTTGATCCCTGGTCTGGGAAAATCCCACATGCCCTGTAGTAAATAAGACTGTGGGCCACAACTATCTCAGCTTGCACTCCAGAGCCCACAAGCAGCAACTACTGAGCCTGCATGCCACAACTACTGAGGCCCACATACCCTAGAGCCTCTGCTCTGCAACAAGAGAAGCCACTACAATGAGAAGCCCATGTATCATGACTAGAGAGTAGCCTCCACTCACCCAACTAGAGAAAAACCCATGTAGGAATGAAGACCCAGAACAGCCAAAAATAAATAAATAGTAAAAAAAAAAAAAAAAAAGAAAGAAACCGTGGCAGATTCATGTTGACGTATGGCAAAACCAATACATTATTGTAAAGTAAAATAAAGTAAAATTTAAAAAAAATCTAGGAATAAACTTACCTAAGGAGATGAAAGAACTGTACACAGAAAATTATAAGACACTAATGAAAGAGATCAAAGATGACACAAACAGATGGAGGGATATTCCATGTTCCTGGATAGAAGAAACAATATTATGAAAATGACTATACTACCAAATGCAATCTACAGATTCAGTGAGATCCCTATCAAATTACCAATGGGATTTTTCACAGAACTAGAACAAAAAATTTCACGATTCATATAGAAACACAAAAGAGCCTGAATAGCCAAAGCAATCTTGAGAAAGAAGAACAGAGTGGAGGAATCAACCTTCCTGATTTCACGTTATACTACAAAGCTACAGTCATCAAGATAGTAAGGTACTGGCACGAGAACAGAAATATAGACCAATGGAACAAGATAGAAAGGCCAGAGATAAACCTATGCACCTATAGGTACCTTATTTTTGACAAAGTAGGCAAGAATATACCATGAGGCAAATACAGCTTCTTCAATAAATGGTGCTGGGAAAACTGGACAGCTACATGTAAAAGAATGAAATTAGAACACTTGCTAAACACCATACACAAAGATAAACTCAAAATGGATCAAAAACCTAAATGTAAGACCAGAAACTATAAAACTCTTAGAGGAAAACATAGGCAGAACACTCGATGACATAAATTAAAGCAAGATCCTCTATGACCCACCTCCTAGATTAATGGAAATAAAAACTAAAGTAAGTAAGTGGAACCTGATTAAACTTAAAAACTTTTGCACAGAAAAGGAAATTATAAGCAAGGTGAAAAGACAACTCTCAGAATGGGAGAAAATAATAGCAAATGAAACAACTGACAAAGGATTAATTTCCAAAATATATAAGCACCTCAAACAACTCAATACCAGAAAAACAAACAACTCAATCAAAAAGTGAAGAAAAGACCTAAGCAGACATTTCTCCAAAGAAGACATACAGATGGCTAACAAACACATGAAAAGTTGCTCAACATCACTCATTATTAGAGAAACGCACATCAAAACTACAATGAGATATCACCTCACACCTGTCAGAATGGCCCTCATCAAAAAGCTTACAAACAATAAATGCTGGAGAGGGTGTGGAGAAAAGGGAACACTCTTTCACTGTTGTTAGGAATATAAATTGATACAGCCACTATGGAAGACGGTATGGAGATTCTTAAAAAAAACTAGGAGTAAAACCACCATATGACCCAGCAATTCCACTTCTAGGCATATACCCTGAGGAAATCAAAATTGAAAGAGACACATGTATCCCACTGTTCACTGCAGCACTATTTATAATAGCTAGAACATGGAAGCAACCTAGATGTCCATCGACAAATGAATGGATAAAGAAGTAGTTGTGGTATATATGCATATACATACATACATACATATATATATATATATATATATACACACACACATACATATACAATGGGATATTACTCAACCATAAAAAGCATTTGAGTCAGTTCTGATGAGGTGGATGAACCTTGAACCTATTATACAGAGTGAAGTGAGTCAGAAAGAGAAAGATAAATACAATATTCTAACACACATATATGGAATCTAGAAAAATGCTACTGAAGAATTTATTTACAGGGCAACAATGGAGAAACAGACATAGAGAATAGACTTATGGACATGTGGAGAGGGGAGGAGAGGGTGAGATGTACGGAAAGAGTAACATGGAAACTTGCATTACCATATGAAAAATAGATATCCAATGGGAATTTGCTGTATGTCTCAGGAAACTCAAACAGGGGCTCTGTATCAACCTAGAGGGGTGGTTTGGGGAGGGAGATGGGAAGGAGTTTCAAAAAGGAGAGGATATATGTATTACCTATGGCTTGATTCATGTTGAGGTTTGACAGAAAACAGCAAAATTCTGTAAAGCAATTTTGTCCTTCAATAAAAAATAAATTAATTTTTAAAAAAAGAAATAAACTAAAGAACTGCAAAAACTTCAAACATGTGGAGGCTAAGCAATATGACAATAAACAACCAATGGATCACTCAAGAAATCAAAGAAGAAATAAAAAAATACCTAGAGACAAATGAAAATTAAAACACAAGATTGAAACCCCATGGGACACAGCAAAAGCAGTTCTAGGAGGGAAGCTTATTAACAATATAATCATACCCCAGGAAACAAGGAAAATTTCAAACATACATCCTAACTTTATACCCAAAGCAATCAGAGAAAGAAGAATAAACAAAACACAAAGTTGGTAGAAGGCAAGAAACCATAAATACCAGAGCAGAAATAAATGAAATAGAGACTGAGAAAACAATAAAAAGGATCAATGAAACTAAAAGCTGGTTCTTTGTAAAGGTAAACCAAGTTAGTAAACCTTTAGCCAGACTCATCAAGAAAAGAAGTGAGAGGGCCTAAATCAATAAATTAGAAATGCAAAAGGAAAAGGTACAACTGACACTACATAAAGGACCATGAATACTACTACAAGCAACTGTATGCCAATAAAACGGACAATCTGGAAGAAATTCCTTTGAACAAACTGAACAAATTCTTAGACAGAGTCTCCCAAGACGGAACCAGGAAGAAATCGAAAATATGAACAGACCAATTAGAACTACTGAAATTGAATCAGTAATTTAAAAACCATCAAATGAAAGTCCAAGGCCAGATGACTTCACAAGTGAACTCTGCAAAATATTTAGAGAAGTGTTAACACTTTTGCTTCTGAATATATTCCCCAAAATTGCAGAGGAAGGAACACTTTCAAACTCCTTTTATGAGGTCACAATCACCGATATCAAAACCAGAAAAAGATACCACAGAAAAAGAAAATTATAAGCCTATATAACTGATGAATGGGGGCTTCCCTGGTGGCTCAGTGGAAAAGAACCTGCCTGCCAGTGCAGGAGATGTGGGTTTAATCCCTGGGTCAGGAAGATTCCCTGGAGAAGGAAACGGCACCCCACTCCAGTACTCTTACCTGGAAAATCCCATGGATGAAGGAGCCTGGAAGGCTGGAGTCCATGGGGTCGCTGAGAGTTGGACACGACTGAGCGACTCACTTTCATGCATTGGAGAAGGAAATGGCAACCCACTCCAGTGTTCGTGCCTGGAGAATCCCCAGGACAGGGGAGCCTGGTGGGCTGCCATCTATGGGGTCACATACAGTTGGACATGACTGAAGCGACTTAACAGCAGCAGCCGCAGCAGCCATTTCTTAGTTAGAAATACTAACTATTTGACTACTTTTATTTAGTTAAGGAATCATAAAATGACCCGAAAAAGTCATATTCCACTGCAGAAAAGAATCCTAACTAATTTCTTGAGGAGAGTTCACTACACATTTTAAAATGAATAAGAGTCAAGGCTTTTTATTTTCTAAGTAGGCAAATATTAACACAAATGAATAAAATTCCCTTCAAAGCTAGCTGTAGAGAAGGTAATGGCACCCCTCTCCAGTACTCTTGCCTGGAAAATCCCATGGATGGAGGAGCCTGGTAGGCTGCAGTCCATGGGGTCGCTAGGAGTCGGACATGACTGAGCGACTTCACTTTCACTTTTCACTTTCATGCATTGGAGAAGGAAATGGCAACCTACTCCAGTGTTCTTGCCTGGAGAATCCCAGCGACAGTGGAGCCTGGTGGGCTGCCATCTAGGCTGATGGCACAGAGTTGGACAGAGTTGGACATGACTGAAGCGACTTAGCAGCAGCAGCAGCAGCAAAGCTAGCTGAAAACAAGTTTGTGCAGTTTACAACACATTTTCATGTGAATATGCTTTTCTAGAAAAACCTCTTACTGTTCACACTTAAAAAAAATTATTCATACTGCAAAAAGAAAGGTATTCCATCCCTACAACCCTGGACGGTGGAGGAAGGCTAAGGAAGCTAGTCTAGGCAAATGGTGTGGTTTCCCAGGTGCCATTCAAGATGGACCATCAGGGCCCTGGCACCTCACTGGCCGCCTTCCTTCATAGCAACCTTGGTGGGAATATGCAACAACACATGGCCTCAAAACCTTTGGGGACCTTCTCTTCTGGTGTAGAAAAGATGCCCAGGACATTATAGCCCAACTCAGCTATTACAGTCTGTAAATGACTCTCAACTTGTTCTAGAAATTACACCACATGCATCTCCCAACAATTTGTCACTTGGTCTCTGGTGAGGTACAAAGTTAAACTAAATGTCTTGTTATAAGAACACCACTGCTCCAATACAGGGTCAACTGTAGTGGATAATGAGGAAGGCCAGCTCTGCTGTGATGATGGATTAAAATCACAATGGAGGGATAACCATTTATAAAATGAAGTCAGGCAGCCACTGTTGTGAACAAATTCCTTAAAATCAATCTCTCTCTCTCTCTCT
This sequence comes from Rupicapra rupicapra, assembly GCA_963981305.1. Classification (NCBI taxonomy): domain Eukaryota; kingdom Metazoa; phylum Chordata; class Mammalia; order Artiodactyla; family Bovidae; genus Rupicapra; species Rupicapra rupicapra. The sequence continues at coordinate 120,096,603 of OZ022270.1, read as the reverse complement.
CTGGGGAACTGTGGAAAATTCTTAAAGAGATGGGAATACCAGACCACCCTACCTGCCTCCTGAGAAATCTGTATGCGGCTCAAGGAGCAACAGTTAGAACTGGACATGGAACAACAAACTGGTTCCAAATTGGGAAAGGGGAATGTCAAGGTTGTATACTGTCACCCTGCTTACTTGACTTATATACAGAGTTCAGTTCAGTTCAGTTCAGTCACTCAGTCATGTCCGACTCTTTGCAACCCCATGAATCACACAGCACCAGGCCTCCCTGTCCATCACCATCTCCTGGAGTTCACCCAAACCCATGGCCATCGAGTCAGTGATGCCATCCAGCCATCTCATCCTCTGTTGTCCCCTTCTCCTCCTGCCCCCAATCCCTCCCAGCATCAGAGTCTTTTCCAATGAGTCAGCTCTTTGCATGAGGTGGCCAAAGTACTGGAGTTTTGGCTTTAGCATCAGTCCTTCCAAAGGAATCCCAGGGCTGATCTCCTTCAGAATGGACTGGTTGGATCGCCTTGCAGTCCAAGGGACTCTCAAGAGTCTTCTCCAACACCACAGTTCAAAAGCAGCAATTCTTCGGTGCTCAGCCTTCTTCACAGTCCAACTCTCACATCCATACATGACCACTGGAAAAACCATAGCCTTGACTAGACAGACCCTTAGTCGGCACAATAATGTCTCTGCTTTTGAATATGCTATCTAGGTTGGCCATAACTTTTCTTCCAAGGAGTAAGCGTCTTTTAATTTCATGGCTGCAGTCACCATCTGCAGTGATTTTGGAGCCCAAAAAATAAAGTCTGACACTGTTTCCACTGTTTCCCCATCTATTTCCCATGAAGTGATGGGACCAGATGCCAGGATTTTCATTTTCTGAATGTTGAGCTTTAAGCCAACTTTTTCACTCTCCTCTTTCACTTTCATCAGTGAAACACAAGCTGGAATCAAGATTCCCAGGAGAAATATCAATAACCTCAGAAACGCAGATGATACCACCGTTATGGCAGAAAGCAAAGAGGAACTGAAGAGCCTCTTGATGAAAGTGAAAGAGGAGGATGAAAAAGCTGACCTAAAACTTAACGTTCAAAAAATGAAGATTATGGCATCCAGTCCCATCACCTCATGGCAAATAGATGGGGAAACAGTGGAAACAGTGACAAACTTTCTTTTCTGGGGCTCCAAAATTACTGCAGATGGTGACTGCAGCCATGAAATTAAAAGATGCTTGCTCCTTGGAAGAAAAGCTATGACAAACCTAGACAGCATATTAAAAGGCCTCAGACATTACTTTGCAGACAAAGGTCCATCTAGTCAAAGCTATGGTTTTTCCAGTAGTCATGTATGGATGTGAGAGTTGGACTATAAAGAAATCGTGGTGGATTCATGTCAATGTATGGCAAAACCAATACAATATTGTAAAGTAATTAGTCTCCAATTAAAATAAATAAATTTATGTTAAAAAATAAAGAAAGCTGAGCGCCAAAGAATTGATGCTTTTGTACTTTGGTGTTGGAGAAGACTCCTGAGAGTCCCTTGGACTGCAAGGAGATCCAACTTGTCCATACTAAAGGGAATCAGTTTTGAATATTCATTGGAAGGACTGATGCTGAAGCTGAAACTCCAATACTCTGGCCACCTGATGCAAAGAATCAACTTATTGGAAAAGACCCTGATGCTGGGCAAGATTGAATGCGGGAGGAGAAAGGGAGGACAGAGGATGAGACGGTTGGATGGCATCACCGACTCGATGGACATGTTCTTGAGTAAACTCCAGGAGTTGGTGATGGACAGGGAGGCCAGGCATGCTGCAGTCCATGGGGTGGAAAGAGTCAGACAGGACTGAGAGACTGAGCTGAACTGATGATGGCAAACCTCTACTGTGAAAGTGAGGGTCATGCAAGGGGAACTCAGGGGGCCACTTGAACTCTGCTTTTGCACCTGGAAACTCATGTCCTATAGCCAAACCCTTCACACTCTTTCTTGAGATAGTTTCCTGCTGTCCTTCTTTCTGGTATTTCCACAGCCCTAAAACTTATTCTAAAGAGAAGGTGCTAATAAGCTATCTAGTCACAATAATTTGATATAACAGGATTATATATCATCCAGAATTATAAAAATAAAAGTCAGAAATCCAATGTATAATTAAAGTACACTGTTAGTTTCTTTTATTCTTGAAAATAAAAACTGAGCTAATGATTGACTCCTTGCAATGAAGTATATTAAGTGCTTTATAAACCTACTCTGAGAACAAATATTAAAGGAAAGTAATTTCTCACCACTTTTGAGTCTCTGTCAGTGAGTTCTTCTCTGCTTCTTGGTCAGTTTTAGCTGAAAATGCAAGAAAAGAAATAGATGAGATTGATAAATGGTTATAACCATCTCAAACAAAATAGATCAAATAATATGAAATATATTTATTTCAATACATTAACATTAATGGACTCCACCAAAAGTTTATTTCATTTTTAAAAAATTTTATTGGAACATAATTATAGAATTTTATTTTAAATCTATGAATAGATATGATTGAATAGCTTATATTTAATTTTCATTAAGTTAATACTACTTTCTAAGTAATTTCTTTTAATCAGTCACATTATTCTGAGAAAATAAAATATCAGATAATTTGATATTCACATCAAATTTGTCTGTCAAGGATTTAAATGCCAATAATTAGTTGAAGACAATTCTCTCAAGCAAAATTCCAAAAACCAAGTAAAAACCTAAATAGAAATGGTATGTAATGATCTTTACCAGTGCTCTCCACATCAGATCACAATTGAGTAGATCCAGAGCTGACTTCTATGCAGACATAAGATAAAATACTAATACTTTCTCCTAACTTCAAGTGATGACATGACAGTGCACCCACTGATTTGCTAGAAATAAAGAATGGTAGCTGGACACAAACCCAAAGATCAAATTTGGGAAAGAGATTACATCACTATTTAATTTTTTTTTCTTTTTTAAAATATTTTTAAAATTTATTATTATTATTACTTTTACTTTATAATATTGTATTGGTTTTGTCACACATCAACATGAATCCGCCACTGGTGTACATGTGTTCCCAATCCTGAACCCCTCTCCCACCTCCCTCCTCATACCATCTCTCTGGATCATCCCAGTACACACAGCCCCGAGCATCCTGCACCCTGCATCAAACCTAGACTGGCGATTTGTTTCTTATATGATATTATACATGTTTCATTACCATTCTCCCAAATCAGTCCACCCTCTCCCTCTCCCACAGAGTCCAAAAGACTGTTCTACATATCTGTGTCTCTTTTGCTGTCTCGCATACAGGGTTTATCATTACCATCTTTCTAAATTCCATATATATGCATTAGTATACTGTATTGGTGTTTTTTGTTTCTGACTTACTTCACTCTGTGTAATAGGCTCCAGTTTCATCCACCTCATTAGAACTGATTCAAATGTATTCTTTTTAACGGCTGAGTAATACTCCATTGTGTATATGTACCACAGCTTTCTTATCCATTCATCTGTTGATGGACATCTAGGTTGCTTCCATGTCCTGGCTATTATAAACAGTGCTGTGATGAACTTTGGGGTACATATGTCTCTTTCAATTCTGGTTTCCTTGGTGTGTATGCCCAGCAGTGGGATTGCTGGGTCATAAGGCAGTTCTATTTCCAGTTTTTTTAAGGAATCTCCACACTCTTCTCCATAGTGGCTGTACTAGTTTGCATTCCCACCAACAGTGTAAGAGAGTTCCCTTTTCTCCGCACCCTCTCCAGCATTTATTGCTTGTAGACTTTTGGATCGCAGCCATTCTGACTGGCGTGAAATGATACCTCACTGTGGTCTTGATTTGCATTGCTCTGATCATGAGTGATGTTGAGCATCTTTTCATGTGTTTGTCAGCCATCTGTATGTCTTCTTTGGAGAAATGTATATTTAGTTCTTTGGCCCATTTATTGATTGGGTCGTTTATTTTCTGGAATTGAGCTGCATAAGTTGCTTGCATATTTTTGAGATTAGTTGTCAGTTACTTCATTTGCTATTATTTTCTCCCATTCCAAAGACTGTCTTTTCACCTTGCTTATAGTTTCCTTTGTTGTGCAGAAGCTTTTAATTTTAATTAGGTCCCATTTGTTTATTTTTGCTTTTATTTCCAGTATTCTGGGAGGTGGGTCATAGAGGATCCTGCTATGATGTATGTCAGAGAGTGTTTTGCCTATGTTCTCCTCTAGGAGTTTTATAGTTTCTGGTCTTACATTTAGATCTTTAATCCATGTTGAGTTTATTTTTGTATATGGTGTCAGAAAGTGATCTAGTTTCATTCTTTTACAAGTGGTTGACCAGTTTTCCCAGCATCACTTGTTAAAGAGATTGTCTTTAATCCATTGTATATTCTTGCCTCCTTTGTCGAAGATCAGGTGTCCATAAATGTGTGCATTTATCTCTGGACTTTCTATTTTGTTCCATTGATCTATATTTCTGACAGAAACTCCCATCACATAAAGTATGTATGGCAATGACTTTCACTGGCCAGTAAGCATTCTAGGAATTTATGTATTACTTTATACACATACACACATATTTGGGACAAAAGTTTCAAAAATACTCCCGCTTCTTACAGTGCTTTTAATAGTATTTTTAGTCTATTTCCATAGATCTCAAAATGTAGTTGTGACCCACTAAATTCATTTCATTCTTCACTAATAATCTGTGACACACAGTTTGAAAATCACTGAGCTACTGGACAAAACAATCAAAGAAAAAAAACCACCCTGGAGCTAGTGAAAGAAGTTGCCTTTTCATAATCATTTCCTTTGGGGGCACACTTGCAGCCATTTGGAAAAATTAAAAGACAAAAAGGAGCAGGGCAAAATGATTATAAATATTGGAACTGGGTGTGAAATCAAATCTGTGGCCACTTGGGAAATGTCAGTGACTGCATCACGACTTAAACAGTTGCCAGCTTGGGCTGCTGTTTCACAACCTCAAGACTGTTTGTTTAAAGGTCTGTATGCATCTGGAAAGCCACCGTGGAGTGTTATGCAGGTCCTCTATAGGACTGCCTGAATTTAACAGCAATCCTGGGAGATGGTAGCAGAGGTATGTTTCCCCTTTCCCTTCTGGCTTTTTAGAATGCTTCCATAAACCTACAGGTCAATCATTAGCCATATTAAGAAACAAGATAGATGTTCCATAGCTTCACTTTGAAAAGTCTCCAGTGTTAACCTATTTACTTACAAAATCTGCTTTGGGCTACTGTATGAAAATGGTTTGTTTCCAGAAGTAATTCTAGAACCACAGAAAAGTTTAAGAGAAAACAACAAAACAACACAATGCGTAACACTTTCAGGAAGGACATTCTTCCAACTGCCCTTGCATCATTTTTTTCTTTTGTAAAATATAGAATTTAAGACTGAGAAAGGAAGAAAAATTTTGGACTATTTTAGATGCACCGAGTAAATGATTTATGAAATTTAAAACACCCTAGAATGAGATTCCAGTGACGTGTATTCTATTCTGATTCTGCCTCTGAAATTAGCTTTGTAATCTTAGGCTTCCCTGGTGGCTCAGATGGTAAAGAGCCTCCGTGCAATGCAGGAGAAAGAAAGTGAAAGTCACTCAGTCGTGTCTGACTCTGCAACCCCATGGACTGTAGGGACTGGAGTGAGTAGCCATTCCCTTCTCTAGCGGATCTCCCCAACCCAGGGTTCGAACCCAGATCTCCCACATTGCAGGCAGATTCTTTACCTGCTGAGCCCCCAGGGAAGCCCCAGGTTCAATCCCTGGGTTTGGAAGATGCCCTGAAGAAGGAGATGGCAACCCCCTCCAGTATTCTTGCCCGGAATATCCCAGGGACAGAAGAGCCTGGTGGGCTATAGTCTATGGGGTCACAAAGAGTCGGACACGATTGAGTGACTAATGCACACAGAATCTTAGGCAAATAGATTAATCTGTTAACATATACAAAATTTAGCATAGTGCCCCCAGTAATTAGTAGGGACTACATAAACATTCTTTGAAAATGTTGGATTTCACGCTCTTGAAATCCTAAAGTGATATAGCGCATAATAATGTTTAACTGAGTACACCAACTGCTATTGTATCATGCTTCAACATTATATGCAGATAAAGAAAACAGATACTTAACAACTTTTTACATAATATAAGCCCCTAACTAGTTGGAAGTGGAATGAAGTGAGTTTCAGTTATTCATAATGTTTCCTTGTGGTGTATATATACTAAAACAGCTTTGGCTTCATTGTATGAACAAGTTTTACTAAATAAACACTTCAGTTCAATGTGGCAGAAGAATGATTCTTACTAAAGGAATAAAACAAAAATAGGCTCTCTGTCCAAACCTAATAGCCATATTACAACCATAAAACCAAATTGGGATAGCAGGAAATACTTAATTACTCTGTTTTCCATTTTTTAAAAACATTATTTCGAAGCTAAAAGGAGTTGTTTTCTCAGCTCTAGGTCTTCTTTGGTGGCTCAGAGGTTAAAGCGTCTGCCTCCAATGCAGGAGACCTGGGTTTGATCCCTGGGTTGGGAAGATTCCCTGGAGAAGGAAATGGTAACCCACTCCAGTATTCTTGCCTGGAGAATCCCATGGACAGAGAAGCCTGGTAGGCTACAGTCCACTGGGTCGCAAAGAGTAGGACACGACTGAGCGACTTCAAATTCACCTTCACCTTCACCTTCTCAGCTCTAATCAGCTTTGATAAAGTCCTATGAGAGATAATTCTCTTTTGTAGGGCAGTCTTAGAAATAAAAAACTTGGGACTTCCTTGTTGGTCCAGTGGTTATGAATCCACCCTGCAATGAAGAGACATGGGTTCAATCCTTGGTCAGGGAACTAAGATCCCACAGGCCACAACTAAGACCCAACGCAGCCAAAAAAAAAAAAAAAAAACAACCAAAAAGAAATTAAAATTTTTCTGGAAACTTGGGGTGCAATTCGGATTTCTGGAGACACTGAGCTACAATTTCTCGACACACTGCTTGCAGAAAAAAACACCATCAACATTTTGTTATCCCAATCTTTTAAGCCGGTCCCATCACTTCATGGGAAATAGATGGAGAAACATTGGAAACAGTGTCAGACTTTATTATTTTAGGCTCCAAAATCACTGCAGATGGTGACTGCAGCCATGAAATTAAAAGATGTTTACTCCTTGGAAGAAAAGTTACAACCAACCTAGATAGCATATTCAAAAGCAGAGACATTACTTTGCTGACTAAGGTCCGTCTAGTCAAGGCTATGGTTTTTCCAGTGGTCATGGATGGATATGAGAGTTGGACTGTGAAGAAAGCTGAGAGCTGAAGAACTGATGCTTTTGAACTGTGGTGTTGGAGAAGACCCTTGAGAGTCCGTTGGACTGCAAGGAGATCCAACCAGTCCATTCTGAAGGAGATCAGCCCTGGGATTTCTTTGAAAGGAATGATGCTAAAGCTGAAACTGCAGTACTTTGGCCACCTCATGTGAAGAGTTGACTCATTGGGAAAGACTCTGATGCTTGGAGGGTTTGGGAGCAGGAGGAGAAGGGGATGACAGAGGATGAGATGGCTGGATGGCATCACTGACTCGATGGACGTGAGTCTGAGTGAACTCTGGGAGTTGGTGATGGACAGGGAGGCCTGGCATGCTGTAGTTCATGGGGTCACAAAGAGTCAGACACGACTGAGCGACTGAACTGAACTGATGATGTTAACTTGGGCTTCCCAAGTGATGTGAGTGGTAAAGAACCTGCTTACCAATGCAGGGCATGTAAGAGACATGGATTCAGTCCCTAGAGGAGGATATGACAACTCAGTCCAGTATTCTTGCCTGGAGAATCCCACAGAGAGAGGAGCCTGGTGGGCTATAGTCCATAGGGTCACAGAGAGTCTAACATGACTGAAGTGACTTAGCATGCAAATAAAGATGTTAACTTAGAGACAAATGCTGGATGTGTTTCTTTAGTTTGTGAGGATGAAACCAACCAAACTAAAATAAAATGTTACTAAGGTAGTAAAAATTAAGGTATTTTTTATATCACTCTGCCATTCATTTAGGGAGCATTCAAATTAATTACATGCAGTGACCAAAATCTTAGACCAACTGTGTTTTTTATTAGGTTGCTGCTGTTGCTGCTAAGTCGCTTCAGTTGTGTCTGACTCTGTGCAACCCCCATAGACAGCAGCCTACCAGACTCCTCTGTCCCTGGGATTCTCCAGGCAAGAATAATGGAGTGGGTTGCCATTTTCTTCTCCAATGCATGCATGCCTGCTAGGTCGCTTCAGTTGTGTCCGACTCTGTGAAACCCTATGGACAGCACCCCACCAGGCTCCTCTGTCCACAGGATTCTCTAGGCAAGAAGACTGGAGTGGGTAATTGCAGTTTCAGACCATGAATTTTAAATTATTATAACTAGGCTCAAATACATCTTTATTAATCAAAATAGGAACCATTATAATCAACACATTTTTGCCAATGAGAAATGTTTGTTTATTCCTAAGTCATAAAAATCTGTGCTCTGGGATTTAATGAACTCTTGGAAAGCATTTTCTGAATCCTGCTGGTTGTGGAAGCATATTCCCTGCAAAAAGTTGTCAAAATGCTTGAAGAAGTGAAAGTTGGTTGGTGAGATGTCAGGTGAATACAGCAGGTGAGGCAAAACTTCAGAGCTCAGTTTATTCAACTTTTGAAGCATTGGTTGTACAACATGTGGTCAGGAATTGTCATGGAGAAGAATTAGGCCCTTTCTGTGGACCAATGCCAGCTGTGGGCATTGCAGTTTTCAGAGCATCTCATCAAACTGCTAAGCATACTTCTCAGATGTAATGAGAAGTATTTTTTCCAGGATTCAAAAAGCTGTAGTGGATCAGACTGGTTCAGTTCAGTTCAGTCCCTCAGTTGTGTCTGACTCTTTGTGATCCCATGGACTGCAGCACGCCAGGCCTCCCTGTCCATCACCAACTCCTGGAGTTTACTCAAACTCATGTCCATCGAGACAGTGATGCCATCCAACCACTTCATCCTCTGTCCTCCCCTTCTCTTCTTGCCTTCAACCTTTCCCAGCATCAGGGTCTTTTCCAGTGAGTCATGTCCATTTCTTTGTGACTCTGCAGACTGCAGTATGCCAGGCTCTTCTGTCTTTCACTATCTCCTGGAGTTTGCTCACATTCGTGTCCATTGAGTTGGTGATGCTAGCTAACTAATTTTTCCTCTGCCACCCCCTTCTCCTCATGCCTTCAATCTCTTCCAGCATCAGGGTCTTTTCCAATGAGTTGGCTCTTCACATCAGGTGGCCAAAGCATTGCAGCTTCAGTTGCAGCAACAGTTCTTCCAATGAATATTCAGAACTGATTTCCTTTTGGATTGACTGGTTTGATCCCTTTGCAGTCCAAGGGACTCTCAAAAGTCTTCTCCAGCACCACAACTCAAAAGCATCAATTCTTTGACACTCAGCCTTCTTAATGGTCCAAATATCACACTGGCACATGATTACTGGAAAATCCATAGCTTGGACTATATGGACCTTTGTGAGCAAATGATGTCTTTCTTTTTAAATATGCTGTCTAGGTTTGTCAAAACTTTCCTTCCAAGAAGCAAGCATCTTTTAAATTTCATGGCTGCAATCACCATTGGCAGTGATCTTTCATTGTTAGTATATAGGAATGCAAGAGATTTCTGTGTATTAATTTTGTAACTTGCAACTGTCAAATTCATTGATGAGCTCTGGTTTTCTGGAAGCATTAGGATTTTCTATCTACAGTATCAGGTCTTGGAGCCCATGAAAATAAGATCTGTCACTGTTTCCATTTTTTTCCTCTTCTATCTGCCATGAAACGATGGGATCAGATGTCATGATTCTGGTTTTCTGAATGTTGAATTTCAAGCCAGGTTTTTCACTTTCCTCTTTCACCTTCATCAAAAGGCTTTTTAGTTCCTCTTCACTTTCTGCCATTTGAGTGGTATCATGCTACATATCCGAGGCTGTTGATATTTCTACCAGCAATTTTGACTCCAGCTTGTGATTCATTGAGCCCAGTATTTCACATGTATACACATTTGCCCTTATTTATGTTATACATACATAACCTTTCAAAGGTGATCCTCGTTGTTCATGGATTCTGTATTTGTGAAGTAGTCAACTTGTTAAAATTGATTTTAATTCCAAAATGAATAACTTTAGTGCTTTTGTAGTTACTCACAGATGTATGCAAAACATTGGAAAATCTGAGTCACCAGGCACATGTTCCTGGTCAAGGCTGAATAAAGGGTGCCTCTGCTTTATTCCAAGTCTCATACTGTACAAGCGTTCTTTTCTCAGTCTGCTGGGACATAGTTTGGCATCTTTTTATCTCCTTCTTTTCTGGTAATCTCTGTTTTAAACAGTCCACAAGCATGGAAGTGCAGAGCTATCTAGTGCCCTAAACCTGAGGAGGCTATGGTGTGCCTTATGGAAAAAATACATGTGTTGGGTAAGCTTCACTAAGAGGCAGTCAGACTTGGCTGTAAGTATGATATTAATGAATTAGCAGTACAGTAAAAAGGTGTATTCAAACATGAACACACATAAAGCAAGGCTGTACTTTGGTTGGTTGATGAAATGAGACTAAAATGTGACCAGAAGCTTGAAGAACTGTCTTTACTGCTAGGAACAATGGTACAGTACTCAACAATTCAGTGTTTGTGGCAACCTTGTAGAATATAATTATGGCAAATAATAAGAATATATTTATCTTATTTTATAAATGAAAAGAATATAAAATATGCAAAATTATATGTATGTGTGCATCAGTTCAGTTCAGTTCAGTCATTCAGTCCTGTCTGACTCTTTGCAATCCCATAAACTGCACCACTCCAGGCCTCCCTGTCCATCACCAAATCCCGGAGTTCACACAAACTCACGTCCATCAAGTCGATGATGCCATCCATCCATCTCATCCTCTGTCGTCCCTTTCTCCTCCTGCCCCAATCCCTCCCAGCATAAGAGTCTTCTCCAATGAGTCAACTCTTCGCATGAGGTGGCCAAAGTACTGGAGTTTCAGCTTTAGCATCATTCCTTCCAAAGAGCACCCAGGGCTGATCTCCTTCAGAATGGACTGGTTGAATCTCCTTGCAGTCCAACTGACCCTCAAGAGTCCTCTCCAACACCACAGGTCAAAAGTATCAATTCTTCGGCTCTCAGCTTTCTTCACAGTCCAACTCTCACATCCATACATGACCACTGGAAAAACCATAGCTTTGACTAGACGGACCCTAGCCGGCAAAGTAATGTCTCTGCTTTTGAATATGCTATCTAGGTTGGTCATAACTTTCCTTCCAAGGAGTAAGCATCTTTTAATTTCATGGCTGCAATCACCATCTGCAGTGATTTCGGAGTCCCCCAAAATAAAGTCTGACACTGTTTCCACTGTTTCTCCATCTATTTCCCATGAAGTGATGGCACCAGATGCCATGATCTTAGTTTTCTAATGTTGAGCTTTAAGCCAACTTTTTCACTCTCCTCTTTCACTTTCATCTAGAGGCTTTTTAGTTCCCCTTTACTTTCTGCCATAAGGGTGGTGTCATCTGCATATCTGAGGTTATTGATATTTCTCCCAGCAATCTTAATTCCAGCTTGTGTATCTTCCAGCCCAGCATTTCTCATGATGTACTCTGCATATAAGTTAAATAAGCAGGGTGACAATATACAGCCTTGACGTACACCTTTTCCTATTTGGAACCAGCCTGTTGTTCCACGTCCAGTTCTAACTATTGCTTTCTGACCGGCATATAGATTTCTCAAGAGGCAGGTCAGGTGGTCTGGTATTCCCATCTCTTTCAGAATTTTCCACAGTTTATTGTAATCTACACAGTCAAGGCTTTGGCATAGTCAATAAAGCAGAAATAGATGTTTTCCTGGAACTCTCTTGCTGTTTCCATGATCCAGCGGATGTGGCAATTTGATCTCTGGTTCCTCTGCCTTTTCTAAAATAAGCTTGAACATCTGGAAGTTCGTGGTTCACGTACTGCTGAAGCCTGTCTTGGAGAATTTTGAGCATTATTTTACTAGTGTGTGAGATGAGTGCAATTGTGCGATAGTTTGAGCATTCTTTGACATTGCCTTTCTTTGGGATTGGAATGAAAACGGACCTTTTCCAGTCCTGTGGCCACTGCTGAGTTTCCCAAATTTGCTGGCATATTGAGTGCAGCACTTTCACAGAATTATATTTCAGCATACATATGTTCATACATATGCTATATTTCTAGTATATATAAAATAAGTTATATGTAATATAATACAAAATATCTAAAAATGCATATAGTAATATTTTTAAATTTCATAATAAAAAGGAAAAAGGAAAAGAAGCAAAATGTCACTGTTTACAGATGACATGATACTATACATAGAAAATGCTAATGATGTTGCCAGAAAACCAGAGCTCCTCAATGAATTTTGCAAGCTACAAAATTAAAACACAGAAATATCTTGCATTCCTATACACTAATAGTGAAAAATTTGAAAGACAAATTAAGGAAACAATCTAATTTACCATCACATCAAAAAGAATAAAAAGCTAGAAACAAACGTACCCAAGGAGGCAAAAGATTTGTACTTCAAAAACTATAAGATACTGATGAAAGAAATCAAAGATGACACAAACAGATGGAGAGATATACCATGCTCTTGGTTTGGAAGAATCAATGTTGTCAAAATGACCATACCACCCAAGTAATCTACAGATTCAATACAATCCCTATGAAATTACAGCATTTTTCACAGAATTAGAAGAAAATAATTTACAATTTATATGGAAACATGAAAGACTCTGAACAGCCAGAGCAATCATGAGAAAGAAAAACAGAGCTGGGGAAATCAGGCTCCCTACATCAGACTCTACTACAAAGCTACAGTCATCAAAACAGTGTGGTATTGGCACACACACACACACACACACACCCACACACACACACACACACACACACCAGAAATATAGATCAATGGAATAGGATAGAAAGCCGAGATAAACCCATACAACTATGGTCACCTAATCTATGACAAAAGAGGCAAGAACATACAATGGAAAAAAACAGTCTCTTCTACAGGTGGCGCTAGGAAAACTGGACAGCTATATGTAAAATAATGAAAGAATACTCCTTAGTACATACACAAAAATCAACTCAAAATGGATCAAAATAAAACTATTAAAGGTAAATATAGGCAGAACCTCTCTGACATAAATCACAGTAAGATCTTTTTTTATCCACCTCCTAGAGCAATGGAAATAAAAACAAAAATAAATAAATGGAAGCTAATTAAACTTCACAGCTTTTGCACAACAAAGGAAACTGTAAACAAAACAAAAAGGCAATCCACTGAATGGGAGAAAATATTGCAAATGAAGTGACTGACAAGGGATTAATCTCCAAAATATACAA